>CM022949.1:93161603-93531413 GCA_012931725.1 Litsea cubeba | reverse complement strand
ATTTGGAATGTAGGGCTTTTCTAGTCTAAATCTTATAGAGGTGAGGTATGTTAAACCCTAAATCCTAAATTCTAAATTCTAAATCCAAAATTTGGAAATATAACCTTGGAAGAATACGTAATTTTGAATGGTTGAGAACTTGAGATTTAAATAGCGGCCCTATAATGGATATCCTCAACATTGCTTATAGGGTTGTAAACGGATCGGTTCCGGTCCGGATCCATGGTGGACCCGGATCCGAACCGTTAAGGAGAAGGTGGAACAGGATCTGGACCCAATTTTTGGCTCCGGAACTAGAACCAGAACTATATATGGGACGGGACTGGATCTGGTTCCGGATCTAAGTAGAGAATGATTTAAAAATTATAATTTTTATACGTCGGATCTCTGATATTAAAAACTATAGTTTTTATACGTCGAATCTCAGCTCCACGAATATGAACCAAGGTGGAACAGACCTAGACCCATTTATGGGGGCCCAAATATGCATCCAGACCCGAACCTTTTCTTTCCTAATTGCTTACCTCAATTTGTAGAAGAAAAAAAATACCAAACGAGAGTGATATCAAACGCTGAAACGCAAGGCAACTCTGTAGAAGGCGGCAATGAACTTCCGAGGCAGAAAGGTGCTGCTATCACCTTCTCTTCTCTACTGTAAGTTTCCTATAGACCATTTTGCCTTCCCTTCTTCATTTATTTCTCTTCTTCTGATGATGATGATGATCGAAGAGAACATCCCCATTCATGGTTTGTTTGATTTGGACGAAATATCACAACTTTCTTACTTTTCTAGTTCGAGATCCTTCCTGGGTCTTTCTCAAAATTTAAGAAAATGCGAATTTCATCTTCAATTTGGTGTTATTTGTGCACTGACAGTCAATGGGGCATTCTGATTTTGTTTTTTGTTTTACGATTTCATCTCACAAGACCAAAAACCGCTGAAATTGTTAACAAGAGCGCTGGTACAATCACTCCCCTTTCCCCGGGAAATTTTTTTATTTTTATGCAGTAATTCATGCCCTCAGTGAGAATAAATTACTCATTGAAAAAGCTAATGATTTCTTTGTAATCAGCGAAGAACTGAAATGAGGGATAGAGATTTTGATTGCTGATATTGATGTTTTATTTTACTTGAATAGAAGTTTTATTATTTTATTGTTTTAACTCTTCTTCGTTATCTGGTTACTGGCGAATGAGGAGTTTCTAATAATTTGGGGATATATACTTCCTCGTTGTTTTGCTACTTTTTATTGAAGTCCTCGGAATTCACAGTAAAGTGGAATTCATAAATCATAACCCCCATTTTGATATTTTCTTCCTCCTCCTTTCCTCCCTCAAATGTGGTATGTTTATTCATTTCACTAAATGGTGCTCTCTGGTTATCTTCTTATTTCCATTTGGTGAAAGATTAAAATTTTTTATTTTGTTTCCTTATCCTGTTTCAGATCGCAGTTGTTTACTAGATGATAAACTTTCAAACAGGCATATGGCTTGCTTTCTGCTGCCAAAGTGGAGATCAGATACTCATGAACGATTTGGACATAACTGGAGAGAATTGAAAGAGATTACTGTGAATTTATGGTCAATAAACGTTCAATTAGACAGATAGCTTCTTTTCTACAGCCAAAGTTCACATCATATAGTCATGAACGATTTCAACACAACTTAAGAAGAACAGAAAGAGATTGCTGTGAATTTCAGAACATTATTTTAACTGGTTATGCCCCCAGCCGGAATTTTCATAAAGAAAGGAATCCACTCGCTTCTACCCAATATGATGGAGGTTGCATCAATTCAAGATCATGTACCGAAACTCAAGCAATGCAAGGTTCTGATAACTTAAAACGGGGCATTGATACTTCAACTACTGAATATGCTGTCATGATCCAGAACCTTCTCAAGGTTCACCATGACCGCATTGAGCTGAAATCGGCCCTTGATCAGTGTAGGCTTCTGCTTACTGAAGATTTAGTTCTCGAGGTGCTTAAAAGACATCAATCTGATTGGAGTCCAGCATTATTTTTCTTTAACTGGGCCTTTGGTCAACAAGATTATTCACATGGATCCAGAGCTTATAATGAGATGCTTGATATTCTTGGGAGGATGAAACGTTTTGAACTGATGAAAAAGCTTGTGGATGAAATCCCACAAGAGAAACGTACATCCCTTGTCACAGACAGAACATTTGCAATTTTGTTGAACAGGTATGCATCTGGTCATAAGGTAGAAGAGGCAATAGAGATGTTTTACAGGAGGGTTGAATTTGGACTCAAACTTGACAATACTGCTTTCCAAACACTTCTGATGTCCCTCTGTAGATACAAACACGTCGAAGCAGCAGAGTCTTTCTTTCTCTTGAAACAGGATGAGTTCCCACCTGATATAAAAAGCAGAAACATAATACTCAATGGCTGGTGTGTATTGGGAAACTTACGTGAAGCTAAAAGATTCTGGAATGATATAATTACTTCCAGGTGCAAGCCAGATCTATTTACTTATGGAACTTTCATCAATTCACTTACAAAGGCAGGAAAGCTGAGCAGGGCAGTAGATCTGTTCAGTGCCATGTGGAAGAAAGGTTGCGCACCGGATGTTGCAATCTGCAACTGCATTATTGATGCCTTATGCTTTAAGAAGAGAATACCAGATGCTCTTACCGTCTTCAGTGAAATGAATGAGCATGGTTGCCTCCCAGATGTTGCAACATACAACTCTCTTATAAAACACCTTTGCAATATTAGGAGGATGGAGAAAGCTTACGAGCTGTTGGATGAAATGGAACAGAAGGGGTGCATTCCGAATACTAGAACCTATGGGTACTTTTTCAAATCAATGAAGAAACCTGAGGAGGTTCCATTAATGCTGGAAAGAATGGAGAGGAATGGATGTAGAATGATGGCTGATACCTATAATTTAATTTTGAAACTGTTTATCGGGTGGAATGATCAGGAGAGAGTTCAATCCATATGGGGTGAGATGGAGAAAAATGGCATGGGTCCTGATCAACGATCTTATACCATCATGATTCATGGGCTTTACAGCAAGGGAAATATGGATGAGACTCTGCAATATTTCAATGAGATGACATCAAAAGGAATGACACCAGAGCCAAGGACTAGATTATTGGTAAAAGCAATTGAGCTTAAGAGAGCAGAGAATGCAAATGCATTGAGTTCTAATGTTGAAGAGAAGAGGAAGAAGAAGAAGATAGCAAGATAATCCCTTTTGAAGTCGTCGCTGAACTATGTACCTCGAGGAGCAAGACAATCCCTTTTGAAGTCCAAATCATTGAACCTACTTCTGCCACACTGGTCAGAGGCATTGCTTGGTAATGAAGAAGGCTGGATTTCCTCAGGTTGTCATCAATTATGATGACAGTTCTTTTGGACTCTTCTGTAACCTCGCTACGACACTACAGGTCACCGGTTTCTTTAATCTATTATGATCTTTTGGGGTAAAATCATATTTATCTTGCTTGAGAAAGATTGAGGGATCACTTCTGTGCACCGCCCAGATGGTGAGAAGCTCCATACTAGGGTACTTGAAATTGTGAATTATCAATATCACATCCAGGGGTTGTGGTTATTGAGAAGATGGCAACAATTGCAAGATGTACCTTCTTATTGCTTCATGTTTCAAGTGATTCTTTCCCTTCCAAGTTGCAAGTGCTTTTTTCTTTTTGCTGATGTGTAGATTTTACTGTGGAAAATGAATGACCATTTACCTCATTTTAAAGTCATATGTCGAACTTTTCTTGATAGCATTTTGGTTATTGTTTGAATTTTGGAATCGTCACTTGGACTCTGGAATGATCATTTATGCCCAAAACAAAAACAAAAAAAGGCCTAACAATTTGCTCAAATTCGGATTTTCTTATCTTAAAAAAAAAGGCCTCAAGCTACAAGCGGCATATCAGCTTTGATTCTTCTACTTTAAGTGTTTTTCTTGTCTTTTTATTTTATTTTATTTTATTAGAAAGGCACACAACTCTTTCAAAAGTTTTTTCCTTACAAAAGAATGAAGCAAAGAGAGGGTTTTTGGCTTTAATGTCATCTGATAAATATCAGGGCTTAACGGCCGATATTTTCTGATGCACATGGTAGCAGCAGTAAATAGCAAACACACTGCATTCCTCTATTAGCAATTTATTGGCCGATAAAGCAGGTATCAGTTGATATTTTGATCCATGCTGCCTAATACCTATATATAACAATGCACCCTCTATTAGCGGGATTCCTAGGAATTTAGCATGCATCTCCTTAAAATTGCTCTGAGGCCTACTGCATGAGTTAAACTGTCGGATCTCTGCCTTCACCATGGTAGGTGCAAGCTTAAAATTCACATCACCGTCCAGCAATGAAATATTGATCTAATCATCATTTTCATGCTGGTCACTTATCACAGTTTGATGAAGTCCAATGGTTTATGTTCATGGAAGTGGTACTTGCATTGCAGATTTCAAGAGAAATATGAGAAACTCCCATGAGGCCTGCTACATGTGTGTGGCTACTGGCTACTTTATGTTCTCTCAGCTGTTCAATTATCATTTCCTTGTGCACTCACTGCTGAACCTTTTCTTTTTTGCTTTTCACTACTAAATTTTACTGGGTAGGGATTGGTTGATATAGCAAGAGGGTGCGTTCACACTATTAAGGGATTAAGAGGAACTCCAGTTCCAAGTTTGATTAGGTTTCCATCATCTTTCACACAAATGATTTCAAAGCATTTATGGAGAAACTAAGATTGGCCTTTGGCTGGGCCACTGTTGATTTCAGTTTTCTATTTTCCCTTTCTGTGTATCTGGTGCAATCTCTCACCATGACCATAAGGCGATAAGCTATTCATCTTTTTTCTTTTTTCTTTTTTAAGTTAGAAACTGATATTATATACCCTTTTTCATGGTTGATGCTCTTTCATTCTACCTTTGGTATAAGAATAGCAGACACAAAAAAGGTTAAAAAAGGGGGCCTCTATTCATAGAAGTACAAATGTACTGATACACAAGTGCTGGGTGTGGTTATCGTTTCCTCAAATTTATTCATGCCTTTATCATGCCCTTTTGCTTTGCAGGCCCATGTTCTCAGTTCAGAATTAGCTTTGAGAAAGCTTCTTTCTCTTTGTTCCCATTTTATTAAAGTTAAAAAAGCAGGAAAATGGTATATGTGGTCTTTCTGTTGGAAGATTTGGTTACATATGCTTCATGGGGTTCCTGACTTTGGGTTAGCATATTACTGTATCAATTTCGTATCCTTCATTTTGCCAAAATTGGCTAATTGGCCTAGAATCCTCATGACATCAACAACATCATTTTTTTACACTGATTGTTGGCTTACGTGTTAGTTGAGTTTAACTGGCCCTCTGTTTCACTTTGTGATGTTAGTGCTACCTAACACGCTACTTCTAGGATATAAGTTTTAATGGGACCTTGTTCAACGGGAGATCCAAAGTTCTACATTGATCGAACTGTATGATTGGGCCCCTATCAGATGTAACATCTGTTGTGTTGTCCATTATCCATGCATAGATCTGAATATCTGATGCATCGAATTTTCCCCACATGATTGTCTATGTTTAGATTCTTGCAATACCAGAGTTGGTCCCTATTTGGAAACATGTATCTTGTTATATTTTCCCCACATGATTGTCTATGTTTTTTTAGGAATGGAAACTTTTTAGTGCAAATTTTGATGCTCTGAAGCCAAAGCTACAACTTACAAAGAAGAAGAAAGCGAGAATAAAGAGCCAATCTTGCTGGGCCATTCCCATACACCATGATGACTAATTGTGTAGCTTGTTGTGAAGAATTGCATATATCATCTCTTACGTGTGTAGTGTGCCAGTGGTTGCCCGCTGGCTGCCATTTTTCACTATATATCTTCATCTATTATAACCTTTTCAGCAAACAGGGTAGGCCTTTTTTTTTTTTTTTTTCAGTATGTTCTGCAACTTATTGTCCGATGGATGGAAGGAATTTTTTGGAAGGTTCATCTTTTGTGTAATTGTGTTATGAAGGACACGGATCGCGTGTGTCCTCACAATCAAACCTTTCTGTTTTCTCTTTAATGAAATTCAATAAAGAGAATTGTATATAGCAGGTAATATTCCAGTGAAAAATGGGTCTAGCCTTTGCTAATGTAATAGGTGGGCTACATATTCAGTACATATATTTTTTCTTGCTCAGTTAATGGGTGAATGTAATTTATTTGGAAAGTCCTTTTTTTCTTTTGCTTGTTATAAAGAATTGTATGCTTATTATGAGGGATTGTGAATGGCAGGTGATGTTTCAAGTGAAAATACTGGTCCAGTCCTTTTAGCTATGTTAAATGTTTGGGCCTCCATTTCGGTATGTATTTTGTCCTTTCTTAGTCAATAGATGAACACATTTTCCTTCACTTAACCCCTTTTAATAAATTCTAAATGTTCATAGTACACAAAACAAAGAGGTGTGTGCAAACACACAGTGACCCAGAAATCAGATATAAGGGTTGTTTCTCTCCATTTAGTCCAATAACCACCATTTTATATCCTTGTGCTTTTGATGTTCCTTCTTCCTATGCAGTCCTGGATTTTACTGCCTCATTAGTGATTATTCATTAATGACTGAGTGCATGTAATTGTCAGTTTCTCAGTTGACAGAATTTCCTCAACCACGCTTTGCTCTTTTTGTTCAGAAATTGTTTTCCATCAGCCACAGGGCTCATGCCTCATGTATGGATTTAGCATAACATAGATGAAAGGGTTAGTCTCCCATTCAAAGACTTAAATCCCTAGGAGAGCCTGGATGGGATCCAACTTGGTTTGGTGGCCAAGTATCCCAATCCTTGTCAGAGATGTGGAGTATCCGGTGTGGTTGACTACAACTAGGAGACTTTGGAGATAGGAACCCTAGTTTGATCATCCAATAGATCATATCATCCAGCAGACCTACAGCTGCAGGTGATTCTCGTGATCATGACTGTCTAGGATGCACAAAGCTATGTGCATGGATGCTTCAAAATGGGCAACGTATTGTGCCGTATCGTGTCCGATACTTCACTTTTTATGTCTAAAATCCATGTCCTTGCCATGTCTATCGCCTGTCCAGCCTTTTTCCCAGCCTTATCTGGGCATCATTGGCACAGAGTCTGAGGAAAGAGTGGTGATGACCGTCTGGGATTAGAACTTTTCCCCATCAAGAAATGGATAAATAAATGCTAAGGCGTTTGCTAAATGGTCAATATTTTGAGTTCCTAAGAATTTTAACCATTGGCTTTCTACTAAACGGACTAAAAATTAAAGAAGTAAAGGTGAAGATGCACAAATGATCATCTACTATTCTATCCTTTGACAGGAAAAATGAATACTTAGCAATCACCTTAGTACATTAAATCCCAAGAGAGAGGGTCTTATCTACATCTCCGCCTTATATCTTGCACTCACCTCCATCTTTCCTTTGTTTGAACTCACTTTACCATGAATTGCTAGGTATGAAATTTTAAGGAAATAATTGGAACCTGGTAAGTTTTCTTAAAACATGACATTCAAAATACTAAAAACAAATAAATTCTTATCTACATATGCCCAGTCATGCTTATGTTCTATATGCATTTTTCTGCTAAACTTGTAAAGGTCTCATGACTGACAGGTAGGGATGGAATTAGAAGATTTTTTGTTGTATATATTTATGGATGCTTGTTTGTTGCTGTACTATCTTCTTGATAGGTTTATTTACTGATCATGATGGCTGAGATTGAGGGTATGTATCTTGGATTTGGTTTTATAGCCTTCTGGATAGTTGATCACTGCATCAAGTTGGTCAAAAGTTTTTGAAACCTATCCTAGAGACCTACCTTTTTCCAACATCTATAATCTGAATCCCCAAATCTTTCAGCATCTATCGCATCCACAACACTTGAGTACAACTAGTAGATGCAGCAATATATTCTGCTTCAGCTATAGACAGAGATACCGATCCCTGCTTTTTACTATGCCATGCTATAAGTTTGTCTCCTAAGTAAAATGCTCCTCTACTTGTGCTTTTCCTATCATCAATGCAGCCAGCCTAATCGGCATCTGAATAAGCAATCAAAGTGAAGTCCTTTCCTTTAGGATACCACAGTCCATATTCTAATGTGCCTCTAAGATATCTGAGAATTCTCTTCACTGCTGTTACATGTGTTTGTCTGGGATCAGCTTGAAACCTTGCAACCATGCAAACTGCCTGAAGAATGTCTGGACGAGTAGCTGTCAAGTAAAGTAGACTCTCGATCATTGAGCGGTAGAGCTGAGTCGGACTTGTCATCTTTGCTAAGTTTACAGCTAGTTGTCATGGGAGTGCTAAAAGGCTTACTGTCCTCCATGTTGAACTTTTTCAACATCTCTTTCACATACTTGATCTGAGACATGAAAAGTCCTTTCTTCATCTGTTTCACTTGTAGTCCGAGAAAGAACAATAACTCTCCTATCATAGACATTTTAAACTCAGTTCTCATCCTCTCTGCAAAGTCCTTGCACTGTTCATCTCGGTTGCCAGCAAAGATGATATCATCCACATATACCACTACAACCACTTGATTACCCTCTGTTGTCTTCATATATAGTATAGGTTTCTTGTATCCAAGCTGCTGTAGGTAGAAGTCCAGCCGAGAGTACCATGCTCTAGGTGCCTGTTTTAAGCCATAGAGAGCCTTTTTCAATTTACACACCATGTTCAAATCATCACCAATTTGAAACCCATCCGGGTGCTCAATGTACACCTCCTCTTCAAGATTGCCATTTAAAAATGCAGACTTGACATCCATTTGATATATCTTAAAACCTTTGTATATTGCCAAAGCAATAAACATACGGATGGCTTCAAGTCTAGCCATCGGTGCAAAAGCCTCTTCAAAGTCGATCCCCTCAACTTGTGCATAACCCTTGCAAACCAACCTTACTTTGTTTCTCACCACCTTTCCTTCTTCATTTAACTTGTTCCGAAAAAACCCACTTGGTACCAATTATGTTCTTGTTTACAAGTCTTGGTACAAGTTCTTATGTCTGATTCTTTTCAATTTGATCTAACTCCTCATTCATAGCCTTGACCCAGCTTTCATTTTTGCTTGCTTCAATGACATTCCTGGGTTCAATGCTGGATAAGAGAGAGTACATACTTGTCATCATCCTTCTTGTCTGAATTCCTTCCTTTGCATCACCAAGAATGTTGGTTTCTTTGATGTATTCATGCTATTTGCTGTTTTCTCCCTTCTTATCTGAATGATCCTTAAATTCTCCTTCCTTTCTAGGTTCACTGTCATCATTGCCATCCTCATATACTGGAAGTTCCTGCTTACTGTTTTATGGTTGTTCAACCTGTTCATCAAACTTGACATCAATACTCTCAACTATTTTGTTAAGTCTTTTGTTAAGTCTTTTGTTATAACATTTGTAGGCCCTGCTTCTAGTTGAGTAACCCAGAAAGATGCCTTCATCTGTTTTTTCATCAAACTTTCCCATGTTCTGCTCAATTCTCTTGATGTAGCATTTACTTCCAAAGACTTTAAAGTTTTTGACAGTTGCCTTCCTTCAAAACCATGGTTCATACGGAGTTTTCTCTTCATGAGGCTTGAGCATACACCTGTTCTGAATGTATATAGCAGTTTGAATTGCTTCTTTCCAATACCTATCAGAGAGCTTGCTTTCGATTAACATGGTTCTTCCCATCTCTTGAACAATTCTATTCTTTCTTTTTAGCACACCATTCTGTTGAGGTGTCCGAGCTACTGAGAATTGTCTTCCGATACCATGCTTCTGACAATATTCTTCAAATTCTTCAGAAGTGAATTCACCACCTCTGTCTGATCTTAAACATTTAATCCTCCTTCCAGTATGATTCTCAACCTGTTTTTTGAAAACTTTGAACATGTCAAGAGCTTCATTTTTATGTTTAAGAAACATTATCCATGTCATTCTTGGAAAGTCATCAATGCATAACATGAAGTATTTATGACTGTTGATGCTTTAAGTCCTCACAGGACCACACAGATCAGTATGCACTAACTCCAATGGCTTGCTTGTGTAATGTTCTTTTGACTTAAAAGAAGTTCTAGTAAGTTTTCCTTATTGACATGCATCATAAAAAACAGTTGAAGACTTTCCTCTATGAGGAATATCCTTACTGCCTTCTTGGAATGGATCTTTGATAGGTTAGCATCTCTCTCTCTCTCTCTCCCTCCATATGCATGAACATAAAACAAAATGATATTTAGAAGCACTGAATGTAGGATGAGTGCTTTGGGATTAAGAGTTGAGACAATATCCAAACAAAAATGAAGACCAATTGATTCCAAACGTTTGGCAAAGGGCCTTTAATTTAATCCAAAAAAAATTATGCTTATCTTTAATTGGTAGTTAAGGGTAGAGCTGAGAGTCGGGTTCACTAGGTTGGGTATTAATCTAACATTTTTCTAACTCAAATTGCATTGAGTAAACCTCATTTTAAGGAAAACCCGAATAAACATAATGCCCGAAGTTAAGTCAGATTCTAAAAGGCAGCATTTGTACAATGCATTTTGCCACGAAAATGGAAGTTTGGCGCCTTTCTTGTACGGGTGTAAAAGAAAATCGAGAAACCGTATAACCGAACCGAACCGAACCACGGTTAATAACCGTATTTCACGGTTTGGTTACGGTTACGGCTATTGAAATCGGAAAACCGTGCTTCACGGTTTGGTTACGGTTTTTATCTCGACTCACGGTTATTAACCGAACCGAACTGTTAACCGCGGTTTGGTTAACCGTGTTCCCAAAACACATGGTTAACCGAACCGTTTTGCTAATAAGAAAAAAAACCTAAGGGCCTGAATGAAATTACTTTTTTTTAACAGTAACATATTATGTCATTCTCCAACTATGGTTTTTTCTTTCACAGTAACTTTGATTGGTAAATTGAAAAATTCTCACAATTTTTTTTAAGTGACAATTAACCATAACCGAACCGTTAATCGCAGTTCGGTTTTTAACGGTTCAGTTACGGTTACAGTTTTTATAAACCAAAACCGTTCGATTAACGGTTTTTTTCCAAATTTTTTTTAAGTGACAATTAACCGTAACCGAACCATTACACCCCTACTTCCTTGTATGTGCTTGGTGCAGCAATAACAAAGGGGAGGAAGTAGAGTTTTTGTAGTGAGTTCTGCGGGAAAGGTGATCCGAAATTCCTACCTACTCAAAACGGAAACGGGTGAAACAAGAGGAGATCGTGTTCGTGCACAAATGCACCATAATTATAAGTTTCCTATTGCATTTAGCCGACTTGGATCAGTCTAGCACCCTATATTCTGCTAAAGGTACCTATTATGAATTTGAATGAGATAACCTTTTTACCACCACATGTGTTGATAAGTCCTTAAAAATGCACATTTTCATGGTTATTTTTGGTAAGTTTAAGAACTCGTCAAGCCAAGAGAGCCTCATTTTGTGTCATATCATGATTTGATGCCTTTTTTATCCGTTGTAGTACATTCATGCATAATTTGCTCAAAAACCATCATTTTTGCATCAAATCATGAAACCTGTCATTTTTAATTTTATTTTTGGAAAGATTTTCTCAAACGTGTTTTACTCATGAAATTAATTAATCATCAGGTACATTCATTCATCATTTCATGAGAGATGGGCCCGCAGTCATGCAATTGTGAATTAACAGTAAATTTGTCTTTTCACGTGAAGTTTATTTATTTTTTTGACTTGCAGGAAATGAGAAAAAAAGGGTCCCACACATGCTCATGTGTAGGTCACACATGTGGGGCGTCCAAGAGGAGGGTCCACTTTCTTTGCATAAAATCCCAAGTTAATTTTGAAGATAATTCAAGATAATCAAAGAAAATCCATGAATGGCCAAATCAAGAAAGAAGATTTCCAAAGAGATAAAAGTGGAAAGAATCTACACATATTGGGCATTCAATTTTCTCTTGATTCCAACTTAGAGTGTGCCACCTCATGTATCTCTCATAAATGTCAAGACAAAGGAAGATTTGCTAAAGAAGGAAATATGACAAGTGCATGAAGATAGAATGGAGAAAAGAAAGGAGAAGACTTACTAAGTGAAGAAAATTCTTGCAACAAAGTAGGGACTAGGGAGAAAGAATAGGGTAGCCCATACCCTATTTAAGAAGCCCTTGGACGTCCACTCCTTTCATGAAGGAAAAAGCCCCCTCACTAGTGTAATTCCTCCACCATTCTACCCATCTCCTTTCTCTACCATAGCTCATCTCTTTTCAAGAAGGCTTGTCCCAACTTGATGCTTCAACTAGAGAGGTTCCTTTCATCCTAGTATGTAATTATTTTTGGAATTTTAATTCTCCATCTTTTATGTAAAAACATTGCATATTAGTAAAAGTGTGATTCTTTTTTCTTTTTCTTATGTGATTAATGCTTGAATTGTGTTCCTTTTTGTTGTTCTTGGATTGACAACCCAAGATCCTAAGGGCATGAATAAGTAATTATGAACCCGGTTTGAGAATAAAAAAAAAGAGCACACTTATCACACATTTATTTTTATTGCAATTCCCACACATTTACATTTATTGAAAAATCCACACATTTAATTTATTGTTAATTCCACACATTTAATTTTGCAATCCACACATTTATTTTTTTTTTGCACTACACATTTAAATTCAAGTACTTTTTTTTTCTTTGCTTCTTATTTGTTTATGTGAATTTTATGCATAGTTTATGGTTGGAACTAGTTAGCATTGCATGCATTTTCATATTGGTGGAGTTTAGATATGTTTAAGTTGCTGGAATTGGAGTTTTAAATTGAATAAGCAAGAAAAACCAGAGGTTTGAGTCAATAATTTCGGCCAATATTTTTTGGAAATTGGATCCCAATATAAAATGCACAATTCAACACATTGTTGCAGGAATTTCAGGACAAATTTTGTGTGAAAAGTTTGCAATTAAAAACCTGATCAAAACACATTATTTTTCGATAAAACTTGGGGAAATTAAATTTTGATCAGTGTACTTTCAAACCCCAGAATTTCATGCAAAAATAAATTTGGAAAGATGGTGAACCAGTGACTCAAACCTGGCTAGTCGGACCCACCTGTGTGCAGAATTTCTGCACAGATTTTTTTTTTAGGTCATGTTCATGCACTCATATCTCATTCGTTTTAAATCGTTTTCCACTTCCGTTTTTTTTTTTTTTGATTCATGCATCATTGTAGTTCAAAACCCAGCCATTAAACTCAGTTTTAGGTTGCAATTAGATTAGGAAAAAATCATGCATAAAAACAGCCCTGCATACTAGTTTCTAGACTTAGAATTTTCTAACATCTCATGGCATACATTGCATTACTAACTTTCTAACTTTAGGATTAGTTCTAATTTTGTATTTTTTGATTATTTAGATAATTTTCAGAAATAAAAGATCTTTCTATTTTTTTTAATTGAACATCTTAACTTATGAAGTTTCTTAATATTTGAAAATTCTAACGTAAGGTATGATTGACTTAATGCTTTCTAAAATTGTTATGATTTGAAAATCTTTATTTATTTGGAAAGTCCTTAACTTTAAGGAGTTGATTAATTCAGTTCACTGACTTAGAAAATATACTAACCCTAATTGCCCAACCTAGTTTCTAATTTAGAAAACTAATTTAGTAATGTTTTCATGCTAATTTTAGAAAGTAGGTTGTTTTCTTTTTTGATTAATTTGATTTTTTACCAATCTTTGTTGAGCATGTTTTGATTAATTTGGTTTCTAACTTAGGTTTATTTTGTTTCTAATTAGCTTCTTAGTTTTATTTTTGGTAAGTTTTATTTTTGGCTTATTTTTAATTTGATGTTCTAATTTGTGTGTTCTTTTGTAGCAACTTGTGATTCATTTTAGATTTAGAAATTTTTTTGAAATGTATTTAATTTTAATTTGAAGTAGGAATGATGAATGTACTTTTCTAAAATTTAGGCTAAATTAGATTTTATTTAGGGCGAGTGAAAAAAGTTGGAAAGCCTTATTTTTAAAAGCTCCCTGTGGATCGACCTGATCTCACCAGTTTTATTACTACAGTCGCACCCTACACTTGGGGTCCGATCAAGTTTTTGGCGCCGTTGCCGGGGAGCGCCATATAAGGTAACTCTTCTAACTTTCCTTATTTACATTGCTTTATGGGTGTGCTATTTTTGGCATCTTTCTAGATATAGGAGGTGCATGCATGGAATGTTAAACCGCCCTAAATTGGATTAGGAAAGTGCATGGATTGCTAATTAGAAAATACACATCATTGAATTTTTAGAAACTTTCTAAGTATTGGCAAAGTTACTTTATTTTCCAACTTGTTTTAAGTCCTTTTGGAAGAAAGTAAACTGAAAGTGACCTAATCGTTGTCCTTGATCATCTCGGTGCCGAAGCAAAGCCTTGTCCAGAGTGTGGAGACAGTTAGACTGTTCTAGGCAAGGGTCCTTCAAACGGGTCCATTCGTGATCCTACCCTTACCTGGGGGCTGAACTGGCCGGGTTGGTTTCATAGGGCCGGATTGGTGAACCTAGGGAAACTTTTCAACCAGAGGATATTAACTCAGTTGTTTTCTTGTGTAGGCTAGGTTTTTTTCTCATTTATTTTTCAAAAAAAAAAAAAAAAAAAAAAAAAAATCCAAAAAGAAAGTACTAGCCCTCTCCAACTTGCCACACCATTTGTGCATGAATAAGAAGTCTAGTTGGCAAAGAGAATCAGCGCATCGGTTACAAAGAAGAGAGTCCCCAATCAAAGAACTTATAAGAATCTACGACTCTCCTCAATTTCTTAGTCCATCGAGGTTGTCTAACATGTCGAGTGGGTCCGGTAGCAACCCCAACAATGGTGGGCCTGCCACAAATCCAAATGGGGACCACAACGGGGTGGAGGTGAACCAGCCACCAAGGAAATTATGTGATCTTTTGAATCCAGCACGACACACCACACCATCGTGCATTGTGTTACCCGCCATTGCGGGTCAATATGAAATCAAGCCTGGTATGATCCATTTTTGCCCAAGTTTCACGGGCTAGAATATGAAAGTGCATACTTACATTTGAGGGAATTCGATGAAGTATGTGCTACACTTCAACTGCAAAACGTGGTGCCAAATGTGCTCAAACTCAAATTATTTCCTTTTTCTTTAAAGGAAAAGGCTAAGGCTTGGCTCCACACACTTAGGCCTAATTCAATTAATACCTGGAATGCCTGTGTCACCGAATTCCTGAAAAAAGTTCTTCCCACAGCACAAAACCAACACCTTAAAGAGGGAAATCATAATGTTGAGGCAAAATTAGAAAGAGCCCTACTTTAAGTGTTGGGAACGGTTCAACGAGTTGATGCTTGCATGTCCACATCATGGGTATGAAACACACCGTCTCATTGAGATCTTCATTGAAAACCTCACTCTTGAGACACGTCAATTCATTGAGATGATGTGCAATAGTCAATTCGACCAAAAAACACCAGATGAAGCGTGGGCAGTTTTGGAATTAATGGTAGAAAATGCACAAAAATGGGCCTCCTCTGAGGGGGTAGATCATTCCAGGGGATTGAATCAGTCTAAGAGTGGAGGTCTATATCATGTGAACAATCAGATAGACATCCAAGCCAAACTTACGGCACTCACAAGAGAAGTCGAAACCCTGAAACTTGGAAAGAACAAGGATACAGTCATGGTCTGTGGTATTTGTGCTTCTGAAAATCATATGTCGGTAGATTGTCCAACTGGACCTGCCTTACAAGGAGCAATTCAGGAACAGGCTAACGCTTTGAATTCTTTTCAAAAGCCATTCAATACAAATACCATGGGGAACACATACAATCCTTCATGGCGGAACCACCCAAATTTCAGCTGGAGGAACGGACCAAATGCTACTCCTGAGTATAATCCCCAAAGACCATCAAATTCTGGTGCATATGTGAATCCACAGTATAATACATCTTATGCACCACAGGCCCAGAATAGGTCATTGGAGGAATCACTCAATACACTGATACAATCTCAGCAGCAGTTTATGCAGAGCCTGCATAATAATCAACAGATTATTCAGAATAACCAGCAGGCTATTCAGAACAATCAACAGGCTATTCAAAGGTTAGAAACATCTGTCGAGCAAATCAAACGTAGCCTTCAAGGTCAGGGGAAAGGAACCTTTCCGGCCCAACCCTTACCAAACCCTAAAGGCCAGTTTGAAGTGTCCGACGTAACTAACCCTAATTATCAGGAGCATGTTCAGGCTGTCACTTTACGAAGTGGCAAAGAACTTCAAGATATTCCGAAAAAACATAAACAACATGTCTCCTCGGATTCGAATGAGAAAATTGAAAAAGAAAAGGATAGCACTAATGCAAAGACTGTTGTTGACATTGAAAAAGGTCCTGACCCCATGACTATCAAACCCGTTGCCCCTTTCCCTCTAAGGTTAACCCATCCCAGACAAAAGATCCCAAACCAAGAGATTTTGGATGTTTTTAAAGAAGTCAGGATCAATATTCCTCTGCTGGATGCATTAAACAGGTCCCCACCTACGCTAAATTCTTGAAAGATCTTTGCACTGCTAAGCGTAGGGTTCATGTTCCAAAGAAAGCGTTTCTCACTGAGCAGGTAAGTGCATACCTGACTCAGACCACTCCTCCCAAATACAAAGATCCGGGATGCCCCACCATCTCATGTGTTATTGGAAACCACCGGATAGGTCAAGCTTTGCTAGACCTTGGAGCGAGTGTAAATCTATTACCTTACTCAGTTTATGAGCAACTGGGCTTGGCGAGTTAAAACCAACCAAAACTACTCTTCAACTCGCCGATCGATCTGTTAAGAAATCGAGAGGGGTAATAGAAGATATTTTGGTACAAATTGAGCACTTTTACTTCCTAGTGGATTTTTACGTGCTGGATACTGAACCAGTACGGAATGAAAGTGGTGAAATTTCAGTCATTTTGGGAAGACCATTCTTGGCCTACTTCCAACGCACTAATCAATTGCCGGAGTGGAAGGCTCAAATTGTCTTTCGGGAACATGACCTTGGACCTTGATATCTTTCAAATGTGCAAACAACCGAGGGATTGCGAAACTGACTACCATGATGTAGATTTTATTGATACATTGGTTGTGGATGATCTTGAGGAGTGCATTAACTCCCATGTTGCGCTACTTTTGACTGGAGAGGACATGGGCTATCTTGAGGACTTTCAAGATGACACTGTTGAGGATGCCCATGCAGTATGGAAACCCCATTTTGAGGAGCTTGTACCATCTGGTACGCCAACTCTTCCATCTCAGGGGAATCCACCCAAGCCTGAGTTGAAGCCCCTCCCATCGAACCTGCGATATGCTTACCTTGGGGATGAAAAAACATATCCTGTGGTTATTTCTTCACTTCTTACTGAGGACCAAGAGGGGCAACTGTTGAACATACTCAAACAGCATAGAAGTGCAATTGCCTGGAATGTGGCAGATATTAAGGGAATTGATCCTTTAGTGTGTACGCATTGCATCTACCTTGAAGAAGATGCTAAACCATGTAGACAGATGCAACGCCGGCTCAATCCTACCATGCAGGGAGTAGTAAGGGCTGAGGTGCTTAAACTCCTGGACGTGGGTATCATCTATCCAATCTCGGATAGTCAATGGGTCAGCCCTACCCAGGTCGTCCCGAAAAAAGCCGGCGTTACTGTAGTCAAGAACGCCCAAGATGAACTTGTCCCCACCCGAGTACCCACGGGGTGGAGGGTTTGCATAGACTACAGAAAATTAAATGCGGTCACACGTAAGGATCACTTCCCTCTACCCTTCATGGATCAGATTTTGGAAAGGGTAGCTGGCCACCATTATTATTGTTTTCTAGATGGGTATTCCGGGTATAACCAGATTGAAATCGCCCCGGAAGACCATGAGAAAACCACATTTACATGTCCTTTCGGTACTTTCGCCTACCGGCGAATGCCTTTTGGGTTATGTAATGCTCCTGCAACATTTCAGAGATGTATGCTGAGTATTTTCAGCGATATGGTGGAGCGAATTTTGGAGGTCTTCATGGACGATTTCTCTGTGTTTGGTGATTCATTTGAGGACTGTTTGAGCAACCTAGAAAAGGTCCTCACTAGATGCGAAGAAAAGAACCTTGTGCTAAATTGGGAAAAGTGCCATTTCATGGTTCGCCAGGGAATTGTCCTTGGTCACATTGTGTCGGAAAGAGGATTGGAAGTTGACAAGTCCAAAATAGATTTGATGGCCGACTTGCCCACGCCCAAAACCGTACGAGATGTCAGATCCTTTTTAGGTCATGCAGGCTTTTACAGGAGGTTTATCAAAGACTTTAGTTCCATATCTAGACCTCTCTGTAACCTGCTTTCCAAAGAGGCGGAATTTAACTGGACTGAGGCATGCAAAGAAGCATTTGATAAATTGAAAAGCATGTTGACGTCCGCACCGATTATGCAGCCTCCAAATTGGACTTTGCCCTTTGAGATTATGTGTGATGCCAGCGATTATGCGGTTGGGGCTGTCTTGGGGCAACGTAAGGATAAGAAACCTTTCGTGATTTCTTATGCAAGTAGGAGCTTGAATAGTGCACAGATCAACTATTCAACCACTGAGAAAGAATTGCTGGCAGTGGTCTTTGCACTTGACAAGTTTCGGTCCTACTTGATTGGATCCAAGATTATTGTCTTCACTGATCACTCTGCACTAAAGTACCTTCTCTCAAAGAAGGATGCTAAGCCCAGACTTATTAGATGGATCCTCCTACTCCAAGAATTTAACTTAGAAATTAAGGATAAGAAGGGAGTAGAGAATGTCGTGGCTGATCATCTATCTAGGCTGGTTCTTTCCGACACCATTGAACCGACACTGATCCAGGACAGTTTTCCGGATTAACATCTTTTTGCGGTACATCAATCCCCTTGGTACGCTGATATCGCAAACTATCTTGCTACGGGCAATACTCCTGACCATTGAACCAAGCAAGATAGGAATTATTTCTTTTCTCAGGTTCAATATTTTTTCTGGGATGATCCATATCTGTTTAAATACTGCCCAGACCAAATAATTAGGAGATGCGTGCTGGATAATGAGATACACAGTGTCATCTCCTTTTCTCATACACAGGCATGTGGGGACCACTTTTCAAGTAAAAAGACAATTCATAAGATTCTTCAAAGTGGTTTCTATTGGCCCACATTGTATAATTTTTGCAAAGCCTGTGATCGCTGCCAGAAGTTAGGCAAATTTCCAAAAGAAACATGATGCCACTAAATCCCATTCTGGTAGTTGAGCTTTTTTATGTATGGGGCATTGATTTTATGGGTCCATTTCCTTCGAGTTTTGTTTATATCTATATCTTAGTGGCTGTGGATTATGTGTCCAAGTGGATAGAGGCTATTCCCTGCCGGAGAATGATTCTAAAATAGTCTAGAAATTTCTGAAAGAAAATATATTTTCTCGTTTTGGTACTCCACGAGCCATCATTAGTGATGGGGGTTTGCACTTTTGCAATCGGGCATTTGAAGCCCTGATGAAACAGTATGGGATCACCCATAAAGTGTCTACCCCTTATCACCCACAGACCAGTGGGCAAGTGGAAGTGTCGAATCGAGAAATTAAAAGAATATTGGAGACTACAGTAAGCCTTAATCGGAAAGATTGATCAATGAGATTGAATGATGCTTTATGGGCTTACCGGACTGCTTTTAAGACTCCAATCGGAATGTCTCCATACCGGCTCATCTATGGGAAAGCATGCCACCTTCCTGGTGGAATTGGAACACAAAGCTTACTGGGCCATTAAGCAGTTTAACTTTTATATGGATAAAGCTGGGAACAAGAGGAAACTACAATTAAATGAATTGGATGAGTTGCGCTAGGGAAGCCTATGCAAACTTAAGAATTTATAAAGAGAGGACCAAGATCTTTCATAATAAAAACATTCTAGCGAAAATCCTTTCACCTTGAGCAGAAGGTCCTCCTTTATAATTCTAGGCTTCATTTATTTCCTGGCAAACTTACCTCTCGTTGGACTGGACCATTCATTGTAAAAGAAGTGTTTCCGTACGGTGCTGTTGAGATTTATGATCCTAAGGATGGCCAGACGTTCAAAGTCAATGGCCAAAGATTAAAGCCATTCTTGGAAATTGCACCAGCTGATGAGGAAGAAATTCCTCTTGTTGATCCTGCCTACCAGGATTAGCCGGCCCTGGATCTGACAGTGGCCCATTACTGTGTACAATTTGTATACTTAGTAGTTTAAGTTTTCTTTTGTTCTTTTGTTATATTGTCTAACCTTGGACAGGGAGCATCGCGAACACATCCCAGGTGCTTTCTACACTTGACCATCTCTTACTTTATGCTCCTCATGTCTCATATACCTCAATGCATCTCATTCATTCACACATCGAGGACGATGTTCATGCTAGGTTAGGGGTGGGAACAAGCACACTTGTTCATCTTTAGACAAAAGTTTTACATTCTTTTTGGTTGATTCCTGAAAAAAAAATGAAAAAGAAAAAAAAATAATGTTTTTTTATTATTTTTAAGGTTTTGAAATAAAATAAAATAAAACGGGAAATTTCGGGAGAAATTTTATGAAACAAAGATACCTTGAACTTTGGAATTTTTGGTGCTTTGGGCAAAACAAAAGAGATCAATGGTTTACTATTTATTTATGGAAAGGATTTTTGGAAAAGTGCTGAATTTTGATCCCTCACTTTCACACAGTCTGTATATATTTTCAAAGTTTTGAATGCCAAGCCATGATTTCCGTTTTTTCTTTGACGATTGGATTGAAAATATGATGGAAAACTGACCCTTAAATTCACAGTTTCCTGGTTCATCTGGTTTTGTTGGCCACAGAGCTAGTGAATTAATTCGGGCACATGAAAAGGGTTGCCTATTGCTGGGGGACCATAAAAAAAAAAGTGTTTAGTCTTGAAAAGAATAAAAATTTGTGTGACTAGTTTGGGTTTAGAGACTTTTTAACCCGAGCCAGTAAGCCTGTAAGGGTATTTACATACCTAGTGCCCTAAAGACATCTGTTTTGGGAGTCATTAGCCTAAAGCTTGTTACATGGGTTAATTAGAAAGCTTAAGCGACCTAGGCATTGCACAGCCACATGTGTGTAGTTGAAAAAAAAAATAGTAGTGCGAAAGCCGTCATTGTTGCCTTGAGAGGAACATTGTTTTTCTTTGCTAAGGTTAGGTAGCCCAGAATTTTGGATTGAAAATTATTTTCACGGGAATCTTGGCGGATCATTTGAAGCTTATGTGTTTTTACGTATACACACTATTTCCCGTGCACGATCAATTTAGCATGAATTCGAGAATTTCGGACCAAAAGATGGGATTTGTGAACCGAGTTTCAAATTTTCCTTTGCTTTGAAAATTTCAAGAATCGAGAATATCTGGTGTTTGTAAATCTTCTTTTGAAAAAGTTCCTTTGTTTTTGTTAGGTTTCTACTAGGATTCTTTATTGATATTAAAAAAAAAGAAAAAAATAGAATTTTGTGGGTAAATTCACTGCAAACCCTCACGAGGCACAACTCGTCCACTAGGGGGAACCTAGGGGTTTAAGTGCTTACTGCATACGGTAAATGCAGTCGAGAGTGGCAGCGAAAGTGGCGTTGCATTCATTTCAATTTTCATTGCATTTCATTAGTTTTAGGATAGATTAAATCACTGTGGATTCCTCATTTTATTCATAATTTTTGCTAGAGACTAGCAAAACGTTGGTTGGGGGATTGATAAGTCCTTAAAAATGCACTTTTTCATGGTTATTTTTGGTAAGTTTAAGGACTCATCAAGCCAAGAGAGCCTCATTTTGTGTCATATCATGATTTTATGCATTTTTTATCCGTTGTAGTACATTCATGCATAATTTGCTCAAAAACCATCATTTTGGCATCAAATCATGAAACTTGCCATTTTTAATTTTATTTTTGGAAAGATTTTCTCAAACGTGTTTTTCTCATGAAATTAATTAATCATCAGGTGCATTCATTCATCATTTCATGAGAGATGTGCCCGCAGTCATGCAATTGTGAATTAATAGTAAATTTATCTTTTTACGTGATTTTTTTTTTGCTTGCAGGAAATGAGAAAAAAAGGGTCCCACACATGCTTATGTGTAGGTCACGCATGTGGGGCGTCCAAGAGGGGGGTCCACTTTCTTTGCATAAAATCCCAAGTTAATTTTGAAGATAATTCAAGATAATCAAAGAAAATCCATGAATGGCCAAATCAAGAAAGAAGATTTCCAAAGAGATAAAAGTGGAAAGCATCTACACATATTGGGCATTCAATTTTCTCTTGATTCCAACTTAGAGTGTGCCACCTCATGTATCTCTCATAAATGTCAAGACAAAGGAAGATTTGCTAAAGAAGGAAATATGACAAGTGCATGAAGATAGAATGGAGAAAAGAAAGGAGAAGACTTACTAAGTGAAGAAGATTCTTGCAACAAAGTAGGGACTAGGGAGAAAGAATAGGGCAGCCCATACCCTATTTAAAGAAGCCCTTGGACGTCCACTCCTTTCATGAAGGAAAAAGCCCCCCTCACTAGTGTAATTCCTCCACCATTCTACCCATCTCCTTTCTCTACCATAGCTCATCTCTTTTCAAGAAGGCTTGTCCCAACTTGATGCTTCAACTAGAGAGGTTCCTTTCATCCTAGTATGTAATTATTTTTGGAATTTTAATTCTCCATCTTTTATGTAAAAACATTGCATATTAGTAAAAGTGTGATTTTTTTATTCTTTTTCTTATGTGATTAATGCTTGAATTGTGGTTCCTTTGTTGTTGTTCTTGGATTGACAACCCAAGATCCTAAGGGCATGAAATAAGTAATTATGAACTCGGTTTGAGAATAAAAAAAAGAGCACACTTATCACACATTTATTTTTATTGCAATTCCCACACATTTACATTTATTGAAAAATCCACACATTTATTTTTTGTTAATGCCACACATTTAATTTATGCAATTCACACATTTATTTTTTTTTTGCACTACACATTTAAATTCAAGTACTTTTTCTTATGCTTCTTATTTGTTTATGTGAATTTTTATGCATAGTTTATGGTTGGAACTAGTTAGCATTGCATGCATTTTCATATTGGTGGAGTTTAGATATGTTTAAGTTTCTAGAATTGGAATTTTAAATTGAATAAGCAAGAAAAATCAGAGATTTGATTCAATAATTTCGGCCAAATATTTTTTGGAAATTCGGATCCCAACATAAAGTGCACAATTCAACACATTGTTGCAGGAATTTCATGACAGATTTTGTGTGAAAAGTTTGCAATTAGAAACCTGATCAAAACACATTATTTTTCGATGAAACTTGGGAAAATTAAAGTTTGATCAGTGTACTTTCAAACCCCAGAATTTCAAGCAAAAATAAATTTGAAAAGTTGGTGAACCAGTGGCTCAAACATGGTTGGTCGGACCCACCTATGTGCAGAATTCCTGCACAGAATGTTTTTTTTTTTTTTAGATCATGTTCATGCACTCATATCGTATTCGTTTTAAATCGTTTTCCACTTCTGTTTTTTTTATTTGATTCATGCATCATTGTAGTTCAAAACCCAACCATTAAACTCAGTTTTAGGTTGCATTAGATTAGAAAAAATCATGCATAAAAACAGCCCTGCATACTAGTTTTCTAGACTTAGAATTTTCTAACATCTCATGGCATACATTGCATTACTAACTTTCTAACTTTAGGATTGTTTCTAATTTTGTATTTTTTTTATTATTTAGATAATTTCCAGAAATAAAAGATCTTTCTGATTTTGTTAATTGAACATTTTAACTTAGGAAGTTTCTTAATATTTGGAAATTCTAACGTAAGGTATGATTGACTTAATGCTTTCTAAAATTGTTATGATTTGAAAATCTTTATTTATTTGGAAAGTCCTTAACTTTAGGGAGTTGATTAATTCAGTTTACTAACTTAGGATTAATTCAGTTTACTAACTTAGGAATTATACTAACCCTAATTGCCCACCCTAGTTTCTAATTTAGAAAACTAATTTAGTAATGTTTTCATGCTAATTTTAGAAATTAGGTTGTTTTTTTTTTTTTTGATTGATTTGATTTGTTACTAATCTTTGATTGAGCATGTTTTGATTAATCTGATCTCTAACTTAGGTTTATTTTATTTCTAATTTAGCTTCTTAGTTTTATTTTTGGTAAGTTTTTGGCTTGTTTCTAATTTGATGTTCTAATTTGTGTGTTCTTTTGTAGCAACTTATGATTCATTTTAGATTTAGGAATTTTTTTTGAAATGTATTTAATTTTAATTTAAAGTAGAAATGATGAATGTACTTTTCTAAAATTTAGGCTAAGATTTAGATTTTTAATTTAGGGCAGGTGAAAACGTTGGAAATCCTTATTTTTAAAGCTCCCTGTGGATCAACCTGGTCTCACCAGTTTTATTACTACAATCGCACCCTACACTTGAGTCCGATCAAGTTTTTGGTGCGTTTGTCGGGGAGTGTCATATAAGTTAACTTCTCTAACTTTCCTTATTTACATTGCTTTATGGGTGTGTTATTTTTCGCATCTTTTTAGAAATAGGAGGTGCATGCATGGAATGTTAAATCGCCCTAAATTGGATTAGGAAAGTGCATGGATTGCTAATTAGAAAATAAACATCATTGAATTTTGAGAAACTTTTTTTAAGAATTGGCAAAGTTACTTTATTTTCCAACTTGTTTTAAGTCCTTTTGGAAGAAAGTAAACTGAAAGTGACCTTATCGTTGTCCTTGATCATCTCAGTGCCGAAGCAAAGCCTTGTCCAGAGTGTGGAGACAGTTAGACTGTTCTAGGCAAGGGTCCTTCAAACGGGTTCATTTGTGATCATACCCTTGCCTGGGGGCTGAACTGGCCGGGTTGGTTTCATAGGGCCGGATTGGTGAACCTAGGGAAACTTTTCAACCAGAGGATATTACTCAGTTGTTTCTTTTGTAGGCTAGGTTTTTCTCATTTATTTTAAAAAAAAAATCCAAAAAGAAAGTACTAGCCCTCTCCAACTTGCTCACACCATTTGTCCATGAGCAAGAAGTCTAGTTGGCAAAGAGACTCAGCGCATCGGTCACAAAGAAGAGAGTCCCCAATCAAAGAACTTATAAGAATCTACGACTCTCCTCAATCTCTTAGTCCATCGAGGTTCTCTAACATGTCGAGTGGGTCCGGTAGCAACCCCAACAATGGTGGGCCTGCCACAAATCCAAAATGGGGACCACAACAGGGTGGAGGTGAACCAGCCAGCAAGGAAATTATGTGATCTTTTGAATCCAGCACGACACACCACACCATCGTGCATTGTGTTACCCGCCATTGCGGGTCAATATGAAATCAATCCTGGTATGATCCAACTTCTGCCCAAGTTTCACGGGCTAGAATCTGAAAGTGCATACTTACATTTGAGGGAATTCGATGAATTATGTGCTACACTTCAACTGCAAAACGTGGTGCCAGATGTGCTCAAACTCAAATTATTTCCTTTTGCTTTAAAGGAAAAGGCTAAGGCTTGGCTCCACACACTTAGGCCTAATTCAATTAATACCTGGAATGCCTGTGTCACCAAATTCCTAAAAAGGTTCTTCACACAGCACAAAACCAACACCTTAAAGAGGGAAATCATAATGTTCAAGCAAAATCAGAAAGAGCCCTATTTTAAGTGTTGGGAACGGTTCAACGAGTTGATCCTTGCATGTCCACATCATGGGTATGAAACACATCGTCTCATTGATATCTTCATTGAAAACCTCACTCTTGAGACACGTCATTTCATTGAGATGATGTGCAATGGTCAATTCGACCAAAAAACACCAGATGAAGCGTGGGCATTTTTGGAATTAATGGCAAAAAATGCACAAAAATGGGCCTCCTCTGAGGGGGTAGATCATTCCAAGGGATTGAATCAGTCTAAGAGTGGAGGTCTATATCATGTGAACAATCAGATAGACATCCAAGCCAAACTTACGGCACTCACAAGAGAAGTCGAAACCCTGAAACTTGGAAAGAACAAGGATACAGTCATGGTCTGTGGTATTTGTGCTTCCGAAAATCATATGTCGGTAGATTGTCCAACTGGACCTGCCTTACAAGAAGCAATTCAGGAACAGGCTAACGCTTTGAATTCTTTTCAAAAGCCGTTCAATACAAATACCATGGGGAACACGTACAATCCTTCGTGGCGGAACCACCCAAATTTCAGCTGAAGGAACGGACCAAATGCTACTCCTGAGTATAATCCCCCAAAGACCATCAAATTCTGGTGCATATGTGAATCCACAGTATAATACATCTTATGCACCACGGGCCCAGAATAGGTCATTGGAGGAATCACTCAATACACTGATACAATCTCAGCAGCAGTTTATGCAGAGCCTGCATAATAATCAACAGATTATTCAGAATAACCAGCAGGCAATTCAGAACAATCAACAGGCTATTCAAAGGTTAGAAATATCTGTCGAGCAAATCAAACGTAGCCTTCGAGGTCAGGGGAAAGGAACCTTTCCAGTCCAACCCTTACCAAATCCTAAAGGCCAGTTTGAAGTGTCCGACGTAACTAACCCTAATTATCAGGAGCATGTTCAGGCTGTCACTTTACGAAGTGGCAAAGAACTTCAAGATATTCCGAAAAAACATAAACAACATGTCTCCTCGGATTCAAATGAGAAAATTGAAAAAGAAAAGGATAGCACTAATGCAAAGACTTTTGTTGACATTGAAAAAGGTCTTGACCCCATGACTATCGAATCTGTTGCCCCTTTCCCTCTAAGGTTAACCCATCCTAGACAAAAGATCCCAAACCAAGAGATTTTGGATGTTTTCAAAGAAGTCAGGATCAATATTCCTCTGCTGGATGGCATTAAACAGGTCCCCAACTCCGCTAAATTCTTGGAAGATCTTTGCACTGCTAAGCGTAGGGTTCATCTTCCAAAGAAACCGTTTCTCACTGAGCAGGTAAGTGCATACCTGACTCAGACCACTCCTCCCAAATACAAAGATCCAGGATGCCCCACCATCTCATGTGTTAACCACCGGATAGGTCAAAATTTGCTAGACCTTGGAGCGAGTGTAAATCTATTACCTTACTCAGTTTATGAGCAACTGGGGCTTCGCGAGTTAAAACCAACCAGAACTACTCTTCAACTCGCCGATCGATCTGTTAAGGAACCGAGAGGGGTAATAGAAGATATTTTGGTACAGATTGAGCACTTTTACTTCCCAGTGGATTTTTACGTGCTGGATACTGAGCCAGTACGGAATGAAAGTGGTGAAATTTCAGTCATTTTGGGAAGACCATTCTTGGCCACTTCCAACGCACTAATCAATTGCCGGAGTGGAAGGCTCAAATTGTCTTTCGGGAACATGACCTTGGACCTTGATATCTTTCAAATGTGCAAACAGCCGAGGGATTGCGAAACTGACTACCATGATGTAGATTTTATTGATACATTGGTTGTGGATGATCTTGAGGAGTGCATTAACTCCCATGTTGCGCTACTTTTGACAGGAGAGGACATGGGCTATCTTGAGGACTTTCAAGATGACACTGTTGAGGATGCCCATGCAGTATGGAAACCGCATTTTGAGGAGCTTGTACCATCTGGTACGCCAACTCTTCCATCTCAGGGGAATTCACCCAAGCCTGAGTTGAAGCCCCTCCCATCGAACCTGCGATATGCTTACCTTGGGGATGAAAAAACATATCCTGTGGTTATTTCTTCACTTCTTACTGAGGACCAAGAGGGGCAACTATTGAACATACTCAAACAACATAGAAGTGCAACTGCCTGAAATGTGGCAGATATTAAGGGAATTGATCCTTTAGTGTGTACACATTGCATCTACCTTGAAGAAGATGCTAAACCATGTAGACAGATGCAACGCCGGCTCAATCCTACCATGCAGGAAGTAGTAAGGGCTGAGGTGCTTAAACTCCTGGACATGGGTATCATCTATCCAATCTCGGATAGTCAATGGGTCAGCCCTACCCAGGTCGTCCCGAAAAAAGCCGGCGTTACTGTAGTCAAGAATGCCCAAGATGAACTTGTCCCTACCCGAGTACCCTCGGGGTGGAGGGTTTGCATAGACTACAGAAAATTAAATGCGGTCACACGTAAGGATCACTTCCCTCTACCCTTCATAGATCAGATTTTGGAAAGGGTAGCTGGCCACCGTTATTATTATTTTCTAGATGGGTATTCCGGGTATAACCAGATTGAAATCGCCCCGGAAGACCATGAGAAAACCACATTTACATGTCCTTTCGGTACTTTCGCCTACCGGCGAATGCCTTTTGGGTTATGTAGTGCTCCTGCAACATTTCAGAGATGTATGCTGAGTATTTTCAGCGATATGGTGGAGCAAATTTTGGAGGTCTTCATGGACGATTTCTCTGTGTTTGGTGATTCATTTGAGGACTGTTTGCGCAACCTAGAAAAGGTCCTCACTAGATGCGAAGGAAAGAACCTTGTGCTAAATTGGGAAAAGTGCCATTTCATGGTTCGCCAGGGAATTGTCCTTGGTCACATTGCGTCGGAAAGAGGATTGGAAGTTGACAAGCCCAAAATAGATTTGATGGCCGACTTGCCCATGCCCAAAACCGTACGAGATGTCAGATCCATTTTAGGTCATGCAGGCTTTTACAGGAGGTTTATCAAAGACTAAAGTTCCATATCTAGACCTCTCTATAACCTGCTTTCCAAAGAGGCGGAATTTAACTGGACTGAGGCATGCAAAGAAGCATTTGATAAATTGAAAAGCATGTTGACGTCCGCACCGATTATGCAGCCTCCAGATTGGACTTTGCCCTTTGAGATTATGTGTGATGCCAGCGATTATGCGGTTGGGGCTGTCTTGGGGCAACGTAAGGATAAGAAACCTTTCGTGATTTCTTATGCAAGTAGGAGCTTGAATAGTGCACAGATCAACTATTCAACCACTGAGAAATAATTGCTGGCAGTGGTCTTTGCACTTGACAAGTTTCGGTCCTACTTGATTGGATCCAAGATTATTGTCTTCACTGATCACTCTGCGCTAAAGTACCTTCTCTCAAAGAAGGATGCTAAGCCCAGACTCATTAGATGGATCCTCCTACTCCAAGAATTTAACTTAGAAATTAAGGATAAGAAGGGAGTAGAGAATGTCGTGGCTGATCAATTATCTAGGCTGGTTTTTTCCGACACCATTGAACCGACACTGATCCAGGACAGTTTTCCGGATTAACATCTTTTTACGGTACATCAATCCCCTTGGTACGCTGATATCGCAAACTATCTTGCTACGGGCAATACTCCATACCATTGGACCAAGCAAGATAGGAATTCTTTCTTTTCTCAGGTTCAATATTTTTTCTGGGATGATCCATATCTGTTTAAATACTGCCCAGACCAAATAATTAGGAGATGCGTGCTGGATAATGAGATACACAGTGTCATCTCCTTTTCTCATACACAGGCATGTGGGGGCCACTTTTCAAGTAAAAAGACAATTCATAAGATTCTTCAAAGTGGTTTCTATTGGCCCACATTGTATAATTTTTGCAAAGCCTGTGATCGCCGCCAGAAGTTAGGCAAAATTTCCAAAAGAAACATGATGCCACTAAATCCCATTCTGGTAGTTGAGCTTTTTATGTATGGGGCATTGATTTTATGGGTCCATTTCCTTCGAGTTTTGTTTATATCTATATCTTAGTGGCTGTGGATTATGTGTCCAAGTGGATAGAGGCTATTCCCTGCCCGGAGAATGATTCTAAAATAGTCCAGAAATTTCTAAAAGAAAATATATTTTCTCGTTTTGGTACTCCACGAGCCATCATTAGTGATGGGGGTTTGCACTTTTGCAATCGGGCATTTGAAGCCCTGATGAAACAGTATGGGATCACCCATAAAGTGTCTACCCCTTATCACCCACAGACCAGTGGGCAAGTGGAAGTGTCGAATCGAGAAATTAAAAGAATATTGGAGACTACAGTAAGCCCTAATCGGAAAGATTGGTCAATGAGATTGAATGATGCTTTATGGGCTTACCGGACTGCTTTTAAGACTCCAATCGGAATGTCTCCATACCGGCTCATCTATGGGAAAGCATGCCACCTTCCGGTGGAATTGGAACACAAAGCTTACTGGGCCATTAAGCAGTTTAACTTTGATATGGATAAAGCTGGGAACAAGAGGAAACTACAATTAAATGAATTGGACAAGTTGCGCAGGTGTGAGACCCCGACCCCCAATCCCTCTGTTTAGTATTGTTTTAATCGTGGTTTAGCTTTTAAGCGAGATTTGAGTTGGTTTGACCTTGTTTTTGAGTTTGACTAGATTTTTTCATAGACTTTGAGATTTTGAGGACCGTTGACTTTGGTTTGACCCGGTCCATATGATATATATTTTTATGAGAAATTACTTCTGATTTCTGAAAATTATGAATTTGGTGTATTTTGACTCATTTTATGAAGTTTAACAACTTTCATGTTTTGACCATTTTGATTTGATGATCAAAAAATGCGTTTTTCGAGAAAAAGGTCAAAACTGACTTTTCACACTAAATCTGCCCATGAATTTCGAGAATTTCAGAATTTGGGGAAAATATACTTTTTGGAAAGTAGAAATTTCGCTGATCATTTTTGTCTTCTTCGTCGTTTTCATTCAGGGCCCGCAAATGTTAGTTTTAGCCTTGTGAAGTTTGGGGCCCATGGGGCCCAGCCCATTGTTCTCTTTATAAGAAGCCATGGGCTCTTCTTTTCCCCCATTCTTCTTCATTTTCCTGCAACAAAAAGGGGAGTTAGGGTTTTCTCTCCCAGCCCTTTTTCTCTCCTCATGCATCTCTTGTTCTTTGATGCTAAAGGGAGATTTGATCTTCCCATCTCCTTCCTCTCCATTCAAGCTTCCTAAAGAACCCATTTGCAAGAGATTTGAGCTAGGAGAGACCACCTTTCCATGCATTTCTTCTTGGTTTGAGCACCCAAAGGTTAGCAATGGTTTTCTTTTCATGAGGTCTTGGTTTTCCAAACCCTTTGGAGTATTTTCTCATATATGCAAAGACTTTCTTTGAGATTTGCAATGTATTGATTTTCTAGGGTTTCTTTTGAGCTTTTGGGGGTTTTGTAATTTTGGAGCTTGGGGCTTTAAGAGGACCATCATAGGGTGTTTTGCATCTTCTCTTGACCAAGGCAAGTAGATTCTACAATTAGTATGATGATTTCTCTTATTTAGTTCCATTTCATGATTTTTCTTCTTATGTGCTAATCTTCTTTGATTTATGGATTTACTTTGATTGAATGAACTAATGCTATATTGATTTCAATTTATGATTGTCTTACAATGTATTGAAAGTTTGTTTTCACTTTGATCATTTTCAAAGTTAGTTTTTTTGGGTTAAGTGTTTGGGTTCAAGGAAAAAGGGGAAAAACTTTGATTTCTAAGTTGGTATTTGGATTAATTGGAATGATTATGGTTGGAGATTTGATGAGTTGATGGAGTTTAATATATACCCCATTGAGGACCTACTCATTAAAGAATTGTTGTAGAAAAGGAGGGAAGAAAGAAAATCAGAAAAAAATGAAGAAGAGTGCAATTCTGCACTCATTCCGGACCCAGCCAGAACTGGGTCCGCTCGAGCGACCCAGTGACCCTGGGTCGCTCGAGCGGACCCAGCCCAGTTCTGGGCCCTTTTCAGGGCCTGGTTTGAGGGACTTTTGGGCCCTTTTCAGGGCCTGGTTTGAGGGGCTTTGTGGAATAACTTTTGGGCCTGATTCAAGTCAGTTTTTGAGCCATTACAAATCTGATATTGGGTCATCTTAGGGCCTGATATTGGACTGAGTTAAAACTTGTTTCGTGGGCTTGGTTAAGGTTCAGTTTTGGGCTGTTTTAAAAATTGTCTTGTGGGCCATTCAAGGTGTAGTTTTGGGCTTGTTTTAAAACTTGTTTCTTGGACCATTAAAGGATTAGTTTTGGGCTGTTTTTAAGGTTTGTTTTGTGGTCCATTCAAGCTTAGTTTTTGGACTGTTTTAAGAATTGTTTGGGCCATGTTTAAAGGGGCTATTTTGGGTTAAATGAGTAGGCTATTTTGGACTTGGATTAAGGCCAGCTATGGGCCTGTTTTAAAGAGTTTTGGGACTACTTGTAATACTTGGAAAATTTGTGAAATGGGAATGATGAGAGAATGAGTATATGTGAAATTACACGGGAACCTTTCAAGTCTCGATACGCACTTTATCGTTTAAATGTTGTGGATTTTCATTGGCATCAAACGTACTCCTTATTAATCAATGTTTAAAGGTTAAAGGTGTATGGAGATGGTTCCTTGGTAAGTCATTAAGTCATTCTCCACTATCCATTCCATTTCAAGATAGAGAATGTATTTGTATTTGTATTTGTATCCTTTGGTAAACTATTTTAAATAGCATCGATGATTTGTTATAAAATCATGGGGTCTTCCATATTAGAAAGGATTGATCGTATGATTTTATACAAATCACTTTGATGTGTATTTAAGCGGTTTACCATGGATATTCGTATGTTTTCTCCGAATTGATTTGAAAGGAGATTGGAGTGGTTCGTCACATTCGGGATTTCTTCGATGAGACTATTATTTTGTTAAGACTAGTATTTTGAAAATGAAACCTCGAGGCAAGACAGGGCCGGATCTTTGAAGTGTGAGCCCCTAAGCCAAAGGGATTAGTTTTATGGTTTGATTTGTATCGGTTCGAGTTTTGAAAGCTAAAGGCACCACTAGGCTTAGGTCACCTTGTCGGGCTGATCACCCGGCTTGGGATCTTTAATCTGTCCGCCAGCTGCAGCTTGGATTCTGTCTGTACCGACCATGGCAACGGTTTCTATCTGCCGGTCCCATTTGTATGGCTACGGTTCTGATTTTTGATCTGCCGGTCCCATTTGTATGGCTACGGTTCTGATCCTATTTCTAGTACCACGTTCAGTGGCTACGTTTCTGTCTGCTCTTGTTACTTCGGTAATAGGGGAATATAGCTATGTGTGGTTGCCAATGTTTTATCTGCATATTACTTTATTTTATGATTCTTGTTGTTTATACTTTTATGCTTTGATTTGTTTAATGTTTACGATATCGATCTTTATCGTATTGTCTCTACTATTCAGTTTTAAATGTATTTTCAATTATTAAATGTTTTGCTTAGGCGGTTATCTTTTGAGATATTCGTACTTTCGAGACTGTTCTTTATTTGCTTTGACATTTATGTTCGGTTTTTCGATCGTTTTAGCATGATTTATTGTTATTATTGTTTAGACCCTTTATTTGGTTTTACAATGATTTCATCAGGTTTTATATATGTTCTTTTGTTTCATATTACTTGATTATTTGCTTGCCAGACCGTCGTGTCTGACCCTTGTTTGTTTGGTGCCAGATTCCGCTCTTTTTGTTTTTAGGTGTTTGATCAGAGGAGGCGGTAGGACCGCCGGTCTGACGTGAGAGGCTGCCCATTGATATCATCTAGATGTCAAGTTTGGCACCGGAGTTCGTATCTAACACTTGGGGTAGTATGACACTAGTTGGTTATTTTTGTATGGCTTTGTTAGCCTTTTTCTCGGGTTTGTAATTAAGACAATTGTTAATTGTAATCTGAACATGTGGGAATTAATTAGTCTTGTTACTACCAGCTCAGTGTGCTTTGATATATGATTTATGCCAGTCTGCCTATTTGATGGCTTTGTGATATTGGTTGCGTGCGACACGGAACCCGATGGCCACGGATTCCGAGTCGTAACACCATGTGTAGCTTCCGCAAAAATATACTCTGATCGTGATGGAATTTGTTTATCCTCATTCACGCGGATCTTGGGAAACATAACAAAAGTTTCAAATTATCCCAAAATTTCGCACTCCGGGATCGGTTCACTGCAGGGCCCGGTTTCGGGGTGTGACAGCAGGGAAGCCTATGCAAACTTAAGAATTTATAAAGAGAGGACCAAGATCTTTCATGATAAAAACATTCTGCGAAAATCCTTTCACCTTGAGCAGAAGGTCCTCCTTATAATTCTAGGCTTCATTTATTTCCTGGCAAACTTACCTCTCGTTGGACTGGACCATTCATTGTAAAAGAAGTGTTTCCGTACGGTGCTGTTGAGATTTATGATCCTAAGGATGGCCAGACGTTCAAAGTCAATGGCCAAAGATTAAAGCCATTCTTGGAAATTGCACCAGCTGATGAGGAAGAAATTCCTCTTGTTGATCCTGCCTACTCGGATTAGCCAGCCCTGGATCTGACAGTAGCCCATTACTGTGTACAATTTGTATACTTAGTAGTTTAAGTTTTCTTTTGTTATTTTGTTATATTGTCTAACCTTGGACAGGGAGCATCGCGAACACATCCCAGGTGCTTTCTACACTTGACCATCTCTTACTTTATGCTCCTCATGTCTCATTACCTCAATACATCTCATTCATTCACACATCGAGGACGATGTTCATGCTAGGTTGGGGGGTGGGAACAAGCACACTTATTCATCTTTAGACAAAAGTTTTACATTCTTTTTGGTTGATTCCTGGAAAAAAAATGAAAAAGAAAAAAAACAATGTTTTTTTATTATTTTTAAGGTTTTGAAATAAAATAAAATAAAAGGGAAATTTCGAGAGAAATTTTATGAAACAAAGATACCTTGAACTTTGGAATTTTTGGTGCTTTGGGCAAAACAAAAGAGATCAATGGTTTACTATTTTGTTTATGGAAAGGATTTTTGGAAAAGTGCTGAATTTTGATCCCTCACTTTCACACAGTCTGTATATGTTTTCAAAGTTTTTGAATGCCAAGCCATGATTTCCGTTTTTCTTTGACGATTGGATTGAAAATATGATGGAAAACTGACCCTTAGTTTCACAGTTTCCTGGTTCATCTGGTTTTGTTGGCCACAGAGCTAGTGAATTAATTTGGGCACATGAAAAGGGTTGCCTATTGCTGGGGACCGTAAAAAAAAAAGAAAAAAAAAGTGTTTAGTCTTGAAAAGAATAAAATGTTGTGTGACTAGTTTGGGTTTAGAGCCTTTTTAACCCAAGCCAGTAAGCCCGTAGGGGGATTTACATACCTAGTGCCCTAAAGACATCTATTTTGGGAGTCATTGGCTTAAAGCTCGTTACATGGGTTAATTAGAAAGCTTAAGCGACCTAGGCATTGCACAGTCACATGTGTGTGTTAAAAAAAAAAGTAGTGCAAAAGCCGTCATGGTTGCCTTGAGAGGAACATTGTTTTTCTTTGCTAAGGTTAGGTAGCCCAGAATTTTGGATTGAAAATTGTTTTCATGGGAATCTTGGCAGATCATTTAAAGCTTATGTGCTTTTACGTATACGCACTATTTCACCGTGCACGATCAATTTAGCATGAATTCGAGAATTTCGGACCAAAAGATGGGATTTGTGAACTGAGTTTCAAATTTGCCTTTGCTTTGAAAATTTTGAGAATCGAGAATATCCGGTGTTTGTAAATCTTCTTTTGAAAAAATTCCTTTGTTTTTGTTAGGTTTCTACTAGGATTCTTTATTGATATTAAAAAAAAAGAAAAAAAAAAGAATTTTGTGGGTAAATTCACTGCAAACCCTCACGAGGCACAACTCGTCCACTAGGGGGAACCTAGGGGTTTAAGGGCTTACTGCATACGCTAAATGCAGTCGAGAGTGCCAGCGAAAGTGGCGTTGCATTCATTTCAATTTTCATTGCATTTCATTAGTTTTAGGATAGATTAAATTATTGTGGATTCCTCATTTTATTCATAATTTTTGCTAGAGACTAGCAAAACGTTGGTTGGGGGATTGATAAGTCCTTAAAAATGCACTTTTTCATGGTTATTTTTGGTAAGTTTAAGGACTCATCAAGCCAAGAGAGCCTCATTTTGTGTCATATTATGATTTTATGCATTTTTTATCCGTTGTAGTACATTCATGCATAATTTGCTCAAAAACCATCATTTTTGCATCAAATCATGAAACCTGTCATTTTTAATTTTATTTTTGGAAAGATTTTCTCAAACGTGTTTTTCTCATAAAATTAATTAATCATCAGGTGCATTCATTCATCATTTCATGAGAGATGGGCCCGCAGTAATACAATTGTGAATTAACAGTAAATTTGTCTTTTCACGTGAAATTTATTTATTTTTTTGACTTGCAGGAAATGAGAAAAAAAGGGTCCCACACATGCTCATGTGTAGGTCACACATGTGGGGCGTCCATGAGGGGGGTCCACTTTCTTTGTATAAAATCCCAAGTTAATTTTGAAGATAATTCAAGATAATCAAAGAAAATCCATGAATGGCCAAATCAAGAAAGAAGATTTCCAAAGAGATAAAAGTGGAAAGAATCTACACATATTGGGCATTCAATTTTCTCTTGATTCCAACTTAGAGTGTGCCACCTCATGTATCTCTCATAAATGTCAAGACAAAGGAAGATTTGCTAAAGAAGGAAATATGACAAGTGCATGAAGATAGAATGGAGAAAAGAAAGGAGAAGACTTACTAAGTAAAGAAAATTCTTGCAACAAAGTAGGGACTAGGGAGAAAGAATAGGGCAGCCCATACCCCATTTAGGAAGCCCTTGGACCTCCACTCCTTTCATGAAGGAAAAAGCCCCCTCACTAGTGTAATTCCTCCACCATTCTACCCATCTCCTTTCTCTACCATAGCTCATCTCTTTTCAAGAAGGCTTGTCCCAACTTGATGCTTCAACTAGAGAGGTTCCTTTCATCCTAGTATGTAATTGTTTTTTGGATTTTAATTCTCCATCTTTTATGTAAAAACATTGCATATTAGTAAAAGTGTGATTTTTTTTATTCTTTTTCTTATGTGATTAATGCTTGAATTGTGGTTCCTTTGTTGTTGTTCTTGGATTGACAACCCAAGATCCTAAGGGCATGAAATAAGTAATTATGAACTCGGTTTGAGAATGAAAAAAGAGCACACTTATCACACATTTATTTTTATTGCAATTCCCACACATTTACATTTATTGAAAAATCCACACATTTACATTTATTGAGAAATCCACACATTTATTTTTTTGTTAATGCCACACATTTAATTTTATGCAATTCACACATTTTTTTTTTTTTTTGTTTTTGCACTACACATTTAAATTCAAGTACTTTTTCTTATGCTTCTTATGGTTGGAACTAGTTAGCATTGCATGCATTTTCATATTGGTGGAGTTTAGATATGTTTAAGTTGCTGGAATTGAAATTTTAAATTGAATAAGAAAGAAAAATCAGAGATTTGATTCAATAATTTCGGCCAAATATTTTTTGGAAATTCGGATCCCAACATAAAGTGCACAATTCAACACATTGTTGCAGGAATTTCATGACAGATTTTGTGTGAAAAGTTTGCAATTAGAAACCTGATCAAAACACATTATTTTTCGATGAAACTTGGGGAAATTAAAGTTTGATCAGTGTACTTTCAAACCCCAGAATTTCAAGCAAAAATAAATTTGGAAAGTTGGTGAACCAGTGGCTCAAACATGGCTGGTCGGACCCACCTATGTGCAGAATTCCTGCACAGATTTTTTTTTTAGGTCATGTTCATGCACTCATATCTCATTCGTTTTAAATCGTTTTCCACTTCCATTCTTTTTATTTGATTCATGCATCATTGTTAGTTCAAAACCCAACCATTAAACTCAGTTTTGGGTTGCATTAGATTAGGAAAAATCATGCATAGAAGCAGCCCTGCATACTAGTTTTCTAGACTTAGAATTTTCTAACATCTCATGGCATACATTGCATTACTAACTTTCTAACTTTAGGATTGTTTCTAATTTTGTGTTTTTTTTATTATTTAGATAATTTTCAGAAATAAAAGATCTTTCTGATTTTTGTTAATTGAACATTTTAACTTAGGAAGTTTCTTAATATTTGGAAATTCTAACGTAACGTATGATTGACTTAATGCTTTCTAAAATTGTTATGATTCGAAAATCTTTATTTATTTGGAAAGTCCTTAACTTTAGAGAGTTGATTAATTCAGTTCACTAACTTAGGAAATATACTAACCCTAATTGCCCAACCTAGTTTCTAATTTAGAAAACTAATTTAGTAATGTTTTCATGCTAATTTTAGAAAGTAGGTTGTTTTCTTTTTTTTTTTTTGATTGATTTGATTTGTTACTAATCTTTGATTGAGCATGTTTTGATTAATCTGGTCTCTAACTTAGGTTTATTTTGTTTCTAATTTAGCTTCTTAGTTTTATTTTTGGTAAGTTTTTGGCTTGTTTCTAATTTGATGTTCTAATTTGTGTGTTCTTTTGTAGCAACTTGTGATTCATTTTAGATTTAGGAATTTTTTTTTGAAATGTATTTAATTTTAATTTAAAGTAGGAATGATGAATGTACTTTTCTAAAATTTAGGCTAAGATTTAGATTTTTAATTTAGGGCAGGTGAAAACGTTGGAAAGCCTTATTTTTAAAAGCTACCTATGGATCGACCCGGTCTCACCAGTTTTATTACTACAATCACACCCTACACTTGGGGTCCGATCATGTGTCACGTCCCTTGAACCCGATTAAGGAATAAACCAGATCCGGGGAGTGGAATTTAGTACTAATTAAAATTTTGTCCTTTAGGCCCAAAGATCGTAAGTTCACTGTGAGGATATTACATTTCAAGCCTCATGTAATTTAATAAGTGCGAAATTCATACAACTCTAGGCATATGGAATATCAAACAGTGAAAAATAAACTTCATTAAATATAATGTTACAAAAGGGAATAAATAAAACTATACGAAGAAGTTAAATTATTACAATGGCCATCCCAATATCTAAGGCCATTAAATAACAAAGTCAATGAAAGAGAGGTTCAACGAGAGAAATAAATAAAAGAATATGAATCTAGTGAAGTCCCATATGAATCTCTCTCATGCCGGGAATGATGATGCTACTCTACGTCATCGGCATGCCACTCGTTCCTCCTCTGCTGGTTGGAGATCCTCTGGGATCTCCTCACCGGCCTGCTCCTCATAGTAGTAATCACCTGAGGTGTCTGCACACCAAGGAACAGAGTCAACGACAAGTTGAGCAATAGATAAGCAAAGCATAATAAACATGGCATGTATCATGTATCAGAATAATGACAAGTAATATAATTAAGTGAATACATGGAAAACGAAGGTATGCATGAAAACGAGAATATTCATAATCAGAAACAAAGACAGTAATCCCAATACCATCTAGCAATAACTACTGTCCAAACAATGCAATGCAAGTATCGAAAGGGAGACTCCAAGGATGTCCTAGCCAACTCTCGAGGTACCAGTAACAATCCAATCAGACTACTGATACAAAAGTCCGGCTCTAGTGAGATCCTAGCTCCCGGTCCTGGGAATAGCAGCACTGTCCTAACCCGCTCCCAACTATTCAACGACATGGATGCCGTCCTACGCTGACTGTCAATCCTGATGTCCGAGTAGCCGGTCCATCCATAAAATCCCAAACTGCAGTTGGCCATGATATACAAACAGTAATGAAGTGGTGTTGACATGGGGGAAAACCAAGACAAGCAGGTCTGGCTAACTCAGTGTACAAGGCATGATCATAGGGATTATCTCATTCAAGACAATACAAACAAGTCAACCACATGATAATCCCTTTCATTGCTAGCCAGTCATGTTTATCAATACATGAGACACGGTTCCTAAGATACACTCTAAGTGAGGTCCATGTCCTAAATCCTACAAGGATTTATGTTTCATAGTTAGTTGAGTGTTTTATGCCAAGAGAGTATACAAAAATGATCAACACGACGAGACCTTTTCCATGAACCAAAAAATTATGGCGTTTGGAATTTTCTGGAAAAACACTCAATTTTTTCTAAATTGCAAACTACCACCCTGTTAGGATCAAACGAACTCGGAATCGCACGAAACTTCACAAACACTATTCTAACTCTAAAAGAAACTTGCTCATGATCTAAACTCACTTAAATACCTAAAACTACAATTAAATACATGGGACAGCCCATAAGCAATCTAATGATTTCACACCCACTAACCCCTCATAAATTAACACTCACCCTAATTTGTTACTAATCTGAATAATAATCACCATCAGATCAAATTTCAATGGTTTTCAAAGTCATAATTTTTATTAAATTTAATCTGAGGGTGATTATATTTAGATTAGTACCAAATTAGGTACTCCCATTCTTGAGATATGTGCTTGGAAATATCTTCTACATCCCTTTGATCATTAAAATATTTTGGAATTTACCAAGGTCTGGATTTCATTCGGATCCCACAAATCTCTAACTCAAATACGGGGGCTAACATGACTGAAAAAGGCTTCCTAAGCCCCTGGTAACATGGAATCCAACTATTATCCCAAACTAATATATCCTCACCATTACCTATAATCCAACTAATGTTGGCTTTAATAAAGCCAAAAGCCTCTACGAAGAAGCTAGCCCTTCTAGAACATGAATAGCTGTTCTTCTAACTAGCTTTCCAGAGGGATTTATTAGGACAAAATTGGCCTTAAAGACTTTCTAACATAACAAATCATTATTAGTAACATATTCCAACATGTCTTGGATAGCAGAGCCAAGTTATTAGAGGGCTTCAAATGGTGAGTGTACCCAAGATCATCATCTTCTTCGTCTCCTTCTCCTTTATCTATTTTTCCAGCCATCCATCCATCTATAATTACCATTCTCTCTTAACCCCTTTCAATCAAGTAATGTTTGCTACATTTTCTCCATTTGTTGCTTATCTCTGAATGTGTATTTGAGCTTCGTCATAGATAGGGTCATCATAGACATCTATGATCTGCCATGTCTAATCAGGATTTTAGTACTTACAACCAGTCCACAATAAAACCCACATCAAACTCGTTGTTGATTACAAAGCAATAGAAAAGGAGAGAAAAGAATCGATAAGTTCAACCCTATGTGGCTGAACATAAACTTTTTGCTCAGCTAGATACGGCTGAACAAAACTGATATGTTCAGCTATAAGAGGTTGAACATTGGTAGTTTGTTATGTACTGAAAGTCCGAATGTTTCGCAGTAACATAAATTAAGAAAAGGCTTTACAAGCTTCGAGAAATGGCGAAAATCAGAATAAACAACGCAACAACTCATCTTCTCGTTGCTATTATGTTAAAACTAAATTTTGCTTGTTAGTTTGCTCATCCATTAGACAAAAAATGATATTGAGAGTGAGGTTTCACTAAGAAATTATATGTTTGACAATAGTGGGATATGAAGGGAGAGTGGAATGTGATAAAAGGAGAGATGATGATGTGAAAGAAAGAATGAGATTGGAGGAAGAAGGGAATGGGAATGAAGGGATGAATGAGACGGTGGAATCGGAGGAATGAGAATAAAGTGAATGGAATGATGAAAGTGAAATGGGATTGTGTGCAAAGAGAAATTAGAGTTTTTGGTTTGATAGGTGATTGTACTTTTTGGTAATTTCATATAGGGATATAAATGTAATAAAAAAGTTTTTAAAAATTCTATGTGTAAAAGGTAAAAAACGTAGTGTATTTAGAAGCCCTCAATTGTTATTACTCCTAGAGTCTTGAATTCCTTTTCCACCCTCAGCTACGGTAATACATAACGAACTCCATTTAGTGGTTTGAATCCTTGATTTTTCATTCTGATGATGCCACAGGGAAACTTGTCATTAGTTTGTCAGTTTGACCAATGGTTTTGTTTGTAAGTTTATAAGGATTGCCAAGTTATAGATAGGAATCAGGTAAGCTACTGATTTAACGAGGGTGTTGCTCTGTGATTGCTTATAAATAATGGATTTCAATGCAAGCACTTCTCATTTTTAAAGAGGATTTTCATCTTATCTTCAGTTGTTGATTGCTGATGCATTTTGTTTTTATCTCATTTCTTCATTTTTAGCTTCTCCAAAACTGTCAAAGAGATCACAGTGGTATTTTTATTCTCTTCCCTTTTGTTTAATTTGAACTATTTCCTTTGACAGAAATAGCTCGATCTGACATAGTGCCATGCACCTTTAGATTGATTTAACTATTTCACATAAGGATCAATCTCATATTTCTCTACCTGAAATGAAATTTGGGCCAACTTGTAAAACAGAGGTTTCCATGTGATATGACTCATATGGGTGACTGAGTCTCATCACACTAAGGTGGGGTCCCACATAAGGATAAATCATGCTTTGGCTGCCGTCAATGCCATATTAATGGAAGCATGAGGAAAATTTTCATAAAATGATTGTAGCTAGAGGAAGCTTTGACCGATTTTGACAGCATAATAATTACCTGCATGTGGCTGATACTCTAGGTTAAAATGTGATTCTAATCTATGTATTATAAATCTGAAAACAGTGATCGGGCGTGGGAATTCGGTCTAGTGGTATGATTCTTGCTTAGGTTGGGAGAGGTCCCAAGTTCAATTCTCATAATGCCCCAAATTTCACGTGGATTTTTCTTAGAATCAAATTGGTCCCACCGAAGATTCCCACAAATGTGGGTTTTTCTTAGAATCAAATTGGTCCCACCGAAGATTCAGAATATAATTAATCACTCGATTGGTGAATATGATTGAAAATCTAAAAGATAGTGATATAGTTATTCAATGATTGACTGTTGATTAGGAAGGCTCCACCACACACAGGGCAGAGTCATGATTTCTAACTTGACTGCCCGTTAATTTCTAATGCAAACGACATTGGGTGGATTGCTCCGACTAATCCAGAACATTATCAACTAAGTTCAAATAGATCATCAACACATGGGGGAAGTACTAGGGCAATCATGAGAAGTACTAAGCCAATTGGCCTTTTCGTATGGGTAATTGATAATTGCTCGACTCCTCTTGCTGAATGAGTAAAATTTCAGTAATGATTTGAAATCTCCCTCTCCATGCATTGAGGTTAGGGTTGTAAACGGGTCGGTCCGGGTCCAGGGTAAAACCGGAACCGTTTTCTAAGAAGGGGAACCGGAACCGAAACCGGAACCAATAATATTAATGGGAACCCGGAATCGGAACCGTTTGTGAGGCGGGTCTGGTTTAGGTTCTGGGTCTAGACTGATACTTGTATTTTTCTTTTTAAAAAAATTATGCTTTTTTCACATTTCAATTGGATCACGTACCTACAAACACTAATATGACCTTTTGTCTATCAATAACAGGCACTTTTAACCAAAAACTCAGAAATCACATCCAAACCAGCAATGAGATGTAGAAAAGTAGAAAACCCTAATGTAGAAAAGTAAAAAGGGTTCTGTTCTCATATACTAAAGTTACCTTATGTTAGTGTATATTGGGTCGGGTCCCGGGTCCACGGGTCTGAGCCACTGTGGATCCGAAACCGGACCCGTTTAGGTATCGGTTCCAAAAAAAGGATCTGGAATCGTAACCATTTTCTTATCGGGATCAAAATAAGAACCCAGACCCAGATCCTAACGGGTCGGAACCTTCAGGTAATCGGAGAATCGGGGATCCATTTACAACCCTAATTGAGGTGGAACCAACAATAGAGCCCACCTATTTTCAAAGTCCGAGGCACTCAAAATAAACCAACTCAAAGTCCGATACCACCTATTGTTTTTTTTTCTTTTCTATCTTTATTTTTTTTTTTTTTTGGCTTGATGGTTCGGTGGTACAGTACTACTGTCATAACCTAACTGTCCCTGGGGCTTCCTGAGATGAGACGCCCATAATAAAAAATGAAGAAAAGAAAAGAAAATTAAAAAAATAAAAACCTTAAGATTTCAAAGAAAAATGACTCATCGTCATCATTATCAAAGCTTTATCCCAACTATGTTCGGGTCAGCTATAAGAATTTTGTTCTTCATTTCGTCCTAAATATCCAGAGCTAAATCATCAGATAAGTTGCACTTTTTCATATCTATATTTACTATCTCCATCTGAATCCTCTTCGGCCTACCCCCTTTTCTTGGTGGGCCATCAACCTGCATGACTAAACTTTTCTTTACCAGCGTCATCGTCGATATATGTTGGACATGCACAAAGCATTTCAAATGGGTTTCTCTAATTTTATCCTCTATTGATGCTACTTCTAAATGCTCTCGAAATCTCCCATCTTTAATTTTAGCGTTCTTAGTTTCACTACACATCCTTCTCAACATTTTCATCTTTGTTACCTCCATTTTGTGCATATATTAGTTCTTGATTGGCCAACATTCTGATACATAGGTCATAGCTGGCGTAATCACTGTCCAATAAAAATTTTCCTTCAATTTTCTTGGAATTCGTCGGTTACAAAGCACTCCAAAAGCAAGTCTCCACTTTAACCATCCCGTTTTATATTATATTTGACAACTTCATCAATCTTCCCATCCTTGTTAATACTGTTGTTACTATAATATTTTTCCTTTTAATTCTTCATCCTTACGCATTGCTGTAGTTGTCTTTTATTATTTGCATTGATTGAAAAACTATTAATTGTGTTGATTTCGTACTTATCATTTACTCATAGTTTAATTATATAATCTTTTAAAGCACCAAAACTTAACTTAAATTAATTCTTATGTATATTTTTTAAATTTTTTTGTACATACATTTTTTGTAAGCATACCTGTGCTTAGCATAGGTTATTGTCAAGGGTGGACCCAAGTATAACTTCCTGGGCTGGAGCCCCCACCACATATGTGAAAAGTTAAAAATTTTTAAAAAGCCCCTCTAAATTCTCAAAATTAATATATTTTTCTATTACATTTGTTCCTTCATCCAATACTTCTTCTACATGAAGCCCCCATAAGTCGAATTTCCTGGGTTCACCCTTGACTATTATGTTGGTTATTATTTATTAAAGGAGTTGATTTTCACCGCTTCTTTTTCGGTTCCTATCTCTCAATTTCATCTCAATTTAATTTCAATTTTGATAGAGTTCCTCTTAAATGTAATACATGGTTTGTAGTCCCTTCTCATAAGAGACCATACAATATGGTCTCAATGTTAGTAAGATCTCTTCTAGGGTTACAAACGGGTCGGGTCTGGTCCATAACCATATTGGACCCGGACCCAGACCCGCTATTTAATGAAGGAACCGAACTGGTGCCGGTTTTGGATCGGAATCTGTCTCCTGGTTCTGATTTTGGTTCTGCCAACAAGCAAGAGATCTGGAACCCGAACCGGTTCCGACTCGTGTCTGGGTCTGGTTGCGGGTTCTGTTGCAGAACCACTTATGGACTCGATTCTAATTTACGAGAGCTGGAAGCTCCGATTGAAGATTAAAAAAATATGAAGTCTGATGATGCCAAAAAGGAGGAATTCGGACACCACCGGTCAGATAATTAATGCTGTGCAATAATTGAAGAGAGATGAGAGATTTATAGTGGTTCGGTCAAGTGTGACCTACGTCCACTTCCAAAATGGTGATCTTTGATTAATGTAGAGGGTTACAGATATGAGAAAGTAGGGAAAAAACCATCCTCCTCTCAAGTGATAAGAGGGTTCTATTTATAACTCTTTCCCACCAGGTGGGGATGTGATCAGTTCAACGTCTCTTTGGAGCGTCAGTCGTGTCCTTGAGGATCGAGCCAGGTGGAAGGCAGGTGAGATCCTCTCCGTGAGACTTGGTAAATGCAGGTTAGGGGAGGACTTCGTCGCGATGACTTGGAGCCTGAGGTGACGAGGCTTCGTTTAACGAAACCCGGATCTCAACGGGGCTATTCTGGCCTGACCCACGATCCTAGACGGACCGGGTTACTCGGACCTGACTCATTGCCGCTATCCGGATTGGGCTTGACCCATCATTTGCCCCTCAAAGTCCCGCGCTCTAACAACTTTGAACGTGGGGCTTTTAACTCATCCGTCTCTTTCACAAGTTCACAGCAATCCAAACTCCTCTTTCTGCTCAGATTTTGAAATTTGTAGACCTTCGAGATTCATCTTTTGGTTTTTGAAAAAACCCATGCATTAAGGACTCATTCTCTTATAAAACTCTTGGTGCCCTAAACCAGATTCTTTCCTAAGAAGAAAGAAATCTCCAAGAGAGAAGAGAACACCCAAAGAGACCAAGAAGGAGATTGCAACAAAACACACGAAGGTCAGAGTAGTCGTCCGGACTTCGATGTGCGTTGAGGAAGCGGCATCAGGCGATCGCCGAATGAATCCTGATGTGGGCGCCCAACCCGAGGCCAGATTTGGCGTGCTTGTCCCTCAGTCGGTCCGTTCCGATGAGGGCGGCGAGGGCTGGCCCCTGGGCGCCCAGCCCAAGGCTTCTCCCAGCGGAGATCCACCACAGGCGAGCGGCAGCTGCGACGTGCGTCCATCGGACCTGTCTGCGCAGGCAGCGGGCGAGGGAGGAGAGGGTGGATCGGGCGAGGGAGCTGCAGGCGAGGGAGGAGAGAGTGGATCGGGCGAGGGAGGAGAGGGTGGATCGGGCGAGGGAGCTGCAGGCGAGGGAGGAGAGAGTGGATCGGGCGTGGCCGTGGGGCCCCCCTGGGCGAGCAGCCGCGAGGGAGGAGAGGCTGCCTCGGGCGATGGGGCTGCTGCGGGGGAGGGAGGCGCAGGCGTGGGGCCCCCTTGGGCGAGCAGCCGCGGCGGAGGGGCTGCTGCGGGCGAGGGCGTGGCCGTGGGGCCCCCCTGGGCGAGCAGCCGCGAGGGAGGAGAGGCTGCCTCGGGCGATGGGGCTGCTGCGGGCGAGGGCGTGCGCCTGGTTGCAGGCGCCCCTGCGCTGGGCGGCGTCGTGGGCCCCCCTTGGGCGAGCAGCAAGGGCAAGATGCCCCCTTGGGCGAGCAGCAAGGGCGAGGGGCCTGGCCATGTCGGCGATGCCGGCCTGATGGGCGTGCATGCCTTGGGCGAGGGCCCATTGCGGCGAGGCATGGGGTCACGAGACCTTGCATCGGTCTCCGCAGCGAGAGAAAAATTGCGTCCTCGTCCCAAGAGATACCAAGGGAAGGTCATCGTTGAGGACGACGGGTCCAAGGTAAGTACAATTTTCAGTACCTTTAGGACAGGAGGTGACATCTCCCGAATCATTACTTCATATCGTATTCCGCCCATGGTGATGTGTCGTCTTGCTGAAAAAGATGAGCCAGCTTGTGACAGCTCCTCAGGTGAGATCCTCATTTATGAGGAGATGCTCGAGGCCGAGCTAAGATTCCCCATGTCTTCTTCCATTTGCCGGATTCTTCACTATTTTTCTCTAACCCCGGGGCGTCTCGTGCCCAACGGCTGGAGGGCTTTGCTGGGTTTTCTGGCGTTGTGGAGGAAGGTGAATGGCGAGGATGCCTCTCCAGTTGAGTTTCACACCGCTTACAACTTGACAGAGTATCCTGCCCCAAATAGGGGATGGTATTATCTCACCTCCAGGGGATGTAAGCTTCTTACAGGGATGCGTTCCAACTGTCACAGCTGGAAATCTCGTTTCTTCTTCATAGGTGGCGAGTGGGCTTCACAAGCAGATCAGGCTTTGGTGCCCACACGATGGATTGGCGCCAAAAGACTGGGTACGTCTCCCTGTTCACTTCTCCATACTTATATAAATGTATATATACATTGTTCTTCTATGCTCACCGTTTCTCTGCAGATCCTCCCATACTCTCCAAGGATCAAGAGGCGAAGCTGCAAGCGGTGAGGGATCATCCAGAGAAAGACTTGGGAGCTCTTATTCCCAAAGAAAGTAGTAAGGCCAGTGGACCTTCTCCGGGTTCTTCTTCAGGACCGTCATCAAAGAGAAAAAGTAAGTTAAATCTGCTCTGGCCATAATCTTAAACATTATCTGATGTGTTGTTTCCATGTCTCACTTGCCAATACTTCTCTTAATAGGCACGGAGGTAAGCAGAGAGATGATTGGAGCCCGCTTTTCGACCCGCTTCTCGGATAGGGGTACCCCTCCTTCGAAGGTGGTGAGAACAGGCGATGTCTCACCAGGAACCTCTTTATTGGCTTCTCGCACTGAGCCCCGAGTGTCTCCTACTCGAGTGGTTTTACCTGAGATATCTCTTCAGGCAGGGATCTCCTCCGCTAAGACCGTTGTCTCGCAGCCTTCCTCTTCCGCCACACTTCCTGTCCCTCGGCTATGTCCTCCAAAACCGGGTATTTCTACAGGGGCACCCACCGGGACCGGTCCCAGGCGGGGTCCGTCGTGGGAGATGCGGGATAGGCTAGGGAAATATGTGCTGGCGCATGAGGTCTCTCGGGTTAACGCCTTGGGCACCGAGGGGGTCATTGACTCATTTGTAGAGGGTCTGACTCAGGTGAAGTTCATTATTTATTTTTCTCCAGATTGTTACCCCCTTCATTTCTTTACAGCTGTCTCACTTCTCGTCTCTTATCTTTTCAGCTTTCCACAGCATCCATCTGCTTGTTGTCGCGAGCCCAGTCTTGTGGTCAGATGAGACGGGAGAAAGAGGCTATGCGGCTAGAGCTCTCCACTGCTCGAGAGAAGATTATTGCTCTGGAAGCCGCTGGTAGGATTTCCACGACCGATCTTGCTGCGTCTCGAGAGAGGGTAAGCGAGCTTGAGACCGGTCTTTCAGCAGCCAATAAGAGGGCGGCCGAGGTAGAAGATGAGCTTTCGAAGACCTGCGAGAAGGCTTCGCTCACCGAGGCTGAGCTTACGAAGACCCACGAGAGGGCTTCGCTCAGTGAGGCTGAGCTGATGAAGGCCCGTGAGAGGGCTTCGCTCAGTGAGGCTGAGCTGATGAAGGCCCGTGAGAGGGCTTCGCTCAGTGAGGCTGAGCTTGCTCGAACCCTTGAGAAGGTGAGGCTTAGAGAAGTTGCTGTAGATGCAGAGATGAGGTCAGCGTCTGAGAGAGCTTCTCAAGCTGAGAGGGACCTGCAGATTGGCATTGCGGATGCCTTTATTGATGGCTACGAGGAGCTTCGAGGGAAGATTTCGGCCGCCTTTCCAGACATTGACATATCAGGCTTTGTGCCGATGGAGGCGCCTGATGATGGTGGTAGCAGCTCTGGTGATTATGAGGACGATGAAGAGGAGGATTATGAGGAAGGGGATGAAAGTGATTAGTGTACAGGGATTTTATGGGTATGTAGCTTGACTTTTGTAAAGGCAGCATAAGCCTGATTTATGCAACTTTTGGTAATAAAAGTACTTTTAATTATCCATCAGGATGTTTTGCAACATTAAATGAAATAAAAAGTACAAACCTAAGTCCTTTAACAAAAACCCTAATTCACCCTCCTAGACCTCTTCACTGGTAGTACTTCTTCAAGTGTTCTGCATTCCACGGATGGGGTAAGACCTTTCCTTCAGAGTTCTGGATTCTGTATGTGCCTGGTCTCACCACTTCTATTATGAGATACGGACCTTCCCGATTTGGTCCTAGCTTTCCTTCCCGAGAATCCTTCGTAGCGAGAATCACCTTCTTGAGGACTAGGTCTCCTGGTTGGAAGGAACGAGGCTTCACCCTCGAATTGTAGTACTTGGCCATGCGTCGTTTGTACTCCGCATTACGGACCACAGCCATTTCTCTTGCCTCCTCTATCAAATCGAGGTTGAGGCGGAGTCCTTCTTCGTTGGTGGCAGGGTTGTATTGGTGGACCCTTAGGGAATGTACCCCTATCTCGACAGGGATTACCGCCTCAGTCCCAAAAGCAAGAGAGAAAGGGGTTTCTCCTGTAGGAGTCCGCGGAGTTGTCCTGTAGGCCCATAATACTGCTGGAAGCTCATCAACCCACAGACCTTTTGCTCTTTCGAGCCTTGTCTTGAGGTTGCGCAGGACTGTCCTCACCATCACTTCTGCTTGTCCATTTGCCTGGGGGTGTGCCGGGCTGGAGTGAGGTTGTTTTATGTGAAGGTCGGCGCAGAAGGAGTTGAAGAGCCTGTTGTCAAATTGCTTGCCATTGTCGCTGACAATGGCCTCAGGTATCCCGAAGCGACAGACCAGGTTTTTCCAGACGAAATCTTTCACCTTGTGGTCTGTTATCTTCGCTAGGGGTTCCGCCTCCGCCCATTTTGTAAAGTAGTCGATGGCGACCACTATGAATTTGCACTGGCCTCTACTCAAAGGCAGGGGGCCCAAAATGTCGATGCCCCACTTGGAGAAAGGCCACGGGCTGAGGATGGTGGTCAGCTCTTCTGGTGGCTGTCGCGTCACAGTGGCGAAGCGCTGGCATTTGTCACACCTCTTGGTGAGGTCTTTGGCGTCTTTCACCATGCTTGGCCAAAAGTACCCTTGCCTAAGCGCTTTATAGGCGAGGCAGCATCCTCCAGAGTGATTTCCGCAAATCCCCTCATGAATTTCCCTGAGGGCGTAGTCAGCCTCTTCTGGGGAAAGGCAGCGCAGCAACAGTAGGTTGTAACCCCTCTTGTAGAGAACTTCCTGTAGGATTGTAAACTTAGAAGCTCTCATCCTCAGTCTCCTAGCTTCAAGATGGTCATCTGGCTCGGTGCCCTCTTGAAGGAAGGCTTTTATGGGGGTCATCCAATTTGGGTCGTCGCCTTCAGATGCGCAGTTGATGTTTCCGACCACTACATCTAACTTACTCTTCTCCAACTGATGCCCGATGAGGGTCGGTTCTGCAGATGAGGCCTCCAATGATGAGGCGAGCCTGGCGAGTGCGTCGGCTGCAACATTATCTCCCTAGGAATGTGAGAGAGCTGAAAATATTGGAAACTTTTGATTATTTCCTTCACCATGCTGAGGTAATCCTGCATTCTTTCCTCCTTTGCTTCGAATTCGCCGTTTACCTGATTCACCACCAGTTGTGAATCGCTGTAAGCGAGAACAGATTTGGCGTCCATCTCAATCGCCAATTTCAGACCAGATAGGAGAGCCTCATACTCGGCTTCATTGTTTGAGGCAATGAAGTAGAGCTTCACTGCATACTTGATGGATGTACCATCAGGACTTATTAGGATTAAGCCTGCTCCGCTTCCTTCCGTTGTTGCTGAGCCATCAACGTAGAGTTTCCAGGCTGGTAGTGGCGAGACACCGGACCTCTCAGGAGGTACTAGGGCACTTTGGAGAGGTTCTTCATTTATAGATGGAGAGGCCTGCGAGCCCTGTGGAGAAGCTTGGGCGCCCAGAGATGAGGTGGAGAGCTGGGCGTCCGTCGAGGGAGAGGAGAGCTGGGCGCCCATTGGGGGAAGCTGGGCGCCCATTGAGGGCTGGGTGCCCATTGGGGGGAGCTGGGCGCCCGTTGAGGGCTGGGCGCCCATTGAGGGAGTGGAGAGATGGGCGCCCATTGGGGGGAGCTGGGCGCCCATTGGGGGGAGCTGGGCGCCCGTTGAGGGCTGGGCGCCCATTGAGGGAGTGGAGAGCTGGGCGCCCATTGGGGGGAGCTGGACGCCCGTTGAGGGCTGGGCGCCCATTGGGGGGAGCTGGACGCCCGTTGAGGGCTGGGCGCCCATTGGGGGAGAGGAGAGCTGGGCGCCCAGTGTGGGCAGAGGAGGATCCTCAGTTTGTTCTTCAGCATATGTAAGTTCAGCTACAAAATCTGCCAAAGCCTGTGCTTTGATGGCAGGCCTTGGTTGATAGTGAATGTCGAACTCACCCAGCTCCACCGACCATTTAATCAATCTTCCAGCAACATCAGGTTTTGGCAAAACTCTTTTCAGAGGTTGATCCGTGATGACAGTGATTGTGTGGCTCTGGAAGTAATGACGTAGACGCCTCGCCGTTGAAACGATGGCGAGCGCCAGTTTTTTCAATTCGGAGTATCTGACATCTGCCCCTCTGTATGCTCTACTGACATAGTAGATTGGTTTTTGTACCCCACCATGGTCTGAAATGAGGACAGAGCTTACTGCTGAGGGAGAAGCAGAGAGGTACAAATACAGCACTTCCCCAGGTGAAGCATGTGAGAGGAGAGGGGGTGTGGCCAGGTATGCCTTAAGCTTCTGGAAAGCCTCCTCAGCCTCAGATCCCCATTCAAAAGTTTTTCTCAGAATTTTGAAGAAGGGCAAACACTTATCTGCAGATTTGGAGACGAACCTGTTGAGCGCTGCAATTCTCCCATTGAGGCGCTGCAGCTCCTTAATTGATGATGGCGACCTCATATCTAGTATGGCCCTGATTTTGTCAGGGTTCGCCTCAATCCCCCTCTGATTGACCATGAACCCCAAGAACTTTCCTGATCCAACGCCAAAAGCGCATTTCTCGGGATTCAGCTTCATGTTGTAGGTCCTAAGAACACTGAAGGTCTCTTGAAGATGACCGATGTGATCTGCTGCAGCCAAGCTTTTCACTAGCATGTCGTCGACATACACTTCCATCGTTCGCCCTATCTGGGAGTGGAACATCTTGTTCACCAGGCGCTGGTAGGTTGCTCCAGCGTTCTTTAGCCCGAAGGGCATAACCCTGTAGCAGTAGGTGCCCTTCGGAGTGATGAAGGATGTTTTTTCCTGGTCTGGAGGGTGCATGCTAATCTGGTTGTATCCAGAATAAGCGTCCAGGAAGGAAAGGAGCTCGTGTCCCGCCGTGGCGTCGATGAGGAGGTCGATCCTGGGCAACGGGTAACTGTCCTTCGGGCATGCCTTGTTGAGTTCGCTGAAGTCTACGCAGAGGCGCCACTTCCCATTTGCTTTGGCCACCATCACCACATTTGAGAGCCATTCAGGGTACGCGACTTCTCTGACTGCCCCGATGTCAATCAGCTTTCCCACTTCCTTCTCTATTGCTTGGGCCCTTTCAGTGGAGGCGCCCCTTAACCTTTGCCGAACAGGTTTGTGGAGAGGGCTGACATTGAGGTGATGGGTGGCGACAGCTGGGTTGATCCCTTCCAGATCAGCATGTGACCATGCGAATATGCCCATATTATCCCTCAAAAAATCTGTCAATCGGCCAACCAGGGCTTTCGGGAGTGAAGAGCCAATATACCCCTTCCTCTCTGGATGTTCTTCATGCAAGATTATAGGGGTGAGTTTTTCAACCGGCTCCCCTCTTTCTGTGGTGGCCTCATCTCTTGGGTCCAAGACTTCCACTTGCAGCGCCTCCTGTGTCATCTTGGCCTTCATCGAGGTGACGTAGCATTCTCTTGCTGCTACCTGGTCTCCTCTTACCTCCCCTACTCCGTTCGGGGTTGGGAAGCGGAGGATGAGATGATATGTGGAAGGGACGGCTCTCAAGGAGTTAAGAGTCGGTCGTCCCAGGATGATGTTGTACGCTGATGGACAATCTATCACCAGGAAATTGACCATTGTGGTGGAGGTTCGGGGGGTTGTTCCGGCCGTGACCGGTAACGTGATGGCCCCCAAAGGATACACCTTTTCCCCCGAGAAACCGATGAGTGGGAACTTGACTGGTTGCAATCTCTCTCGGCCCAACTTCAGCTTATCATAGGCTTCCACAAATAAAATATCTGCAGAACTCCCACTGTCAACCAAGATCCTATGCACCTGGAAATTGGCGACGGTCATAGAGAGCACCAGAGGGTCGTCATGAGGGTGCTGGATGTTCTCTAGATCTTTATCCGAGAAGGATATAGTCTCATCAGTGATGTGTCTCGACGCTTTTGACGGGCGTGGCTCATCAGGATGCCTCGCCTTTCTGGCATAGGCTTTCATGGCGGAGAATGATTCCGCTGACCCTCCAGAGATAGTACGAATTTCTCCAATAGGGTGCTGATTTTCGACGTTGTGAGGCTGTGGCGGCGCCTGCCCCCTACCGGCAACATACTGGCGCAGGTGTCCCCGCTGGATAAGATCTTCAATCTGCCTCTTGAGGTCGAAGCAATCGTCAGTGTCATGACCGTGATCGCGGTGGAAGCGACAGTATTTGGTCATATTCCTGCGATTTGCTGGAGATTTCATTTTTTCCGGCCATTTTATTGCAGGATCATCCTGAATTTCCAGTAGAATGTGCCCTACTGCAGCATTGAGAGCTGTGAAAGCTTGTTGATTTCTCTGCGGAGCAGGGAAGGGTCGATCTCTGGGGGGGGGGGGGGGGGCAGGACCGAGTCGGTCCCTGGCAGGTACCCTCTCGGTTCTGCTCCGCTTATTGATGGGCTCCTTCTTGTCGTCTCTATCGTGTTTTCCTTTATCCGCCACTCTGGAGGACTCGCCCCGCCTGGCCCTAGTAGCGTCCTCCGCATTCATATATTTCTGGGCTTTCGCCAACAGCTCCGTCATGTTCTTTGGTGGGCGCTTCATTACTGAGAAGTAGAAACCCGATGAACGGAGGCCTCCCAAGAAAGCAGTCATGGTCACCTTGTCATCAGGTTCCTCCACCTGAAGTACCTCCTCGTTAAAACGAGTGAGGTATGCCCTGAGGCTCTCATTACTGTCCTGCTTTACACTCAGCAGGTGTGTGGGTGGCTTTTGATGGCGACGTCCTCCAATAAAATGTGATACGAAGGACCTGCTAAGTTCTTCGAAGGTGGCGATGGAAACTGGGGCGAGATTGGAAAACCACTGTCGGGCGGAGCCCTTCAGTATGGTCGGGAATGCTCTGCACATGATCTCATCAGCGATATTGTGCAACTGCATCACGGTCTTGTAAGTTTCCAGGTGATCCAGTGGATCCTTCCTTCCATCGAAGGTCTCCATGGACGGCATTTTGAACCTAGGAGGAAGGGGGTGGTTTACTACATCAGACTTGAACGGGGTGTTCGTTCGTCTGACGAGATAATCTACCGTCTCTGGGGCCTGCGCCCTCACAGCATCGAAGACGTCCCCGATTTGATTCTGCATCTCCTTAAATTTTTCCTCCCATTGATTATGGGGTTCTCTGGAAGGACCAGGGAGATTGCTTTCCTCCCCCATTGTGTTATTTTCACTTCCCCCTTCTTGGAAGTGGGGATCATCAGCCGGGGGTTCTGCAAACTGGGCTCCACCTGGAGGTGGAGGCACTGCATAATAAGCATGACCTTGAGGACCAGCCAGGTGGGGGGCCCAAGGGAGCGCCGGCAGAGGCTTCCTGGGCGCGATGGAACTGCATCATCGGGGGAACTCCTCGACCCTGGGCGCCATAGGGATGGGCGCCCAGGTGATGGAGAATGGGCTGGGCGCCCATAGGAAGTCCTCTGCCCTGGGCGCCCAGGGGATGGGCACCCGGGTGAGGCGCTCCGTTTCGCGGAGCAGTCGGGCCCTGCGGGCGCGTCGCCTCCTGCTGCTGTATCCCACCGATTGGCGCTCCTCCATGCCCTGCGAGCATAAGCTGGAGGATTTGTTGGTTTTGAGTCACCAGCTGCTGCATGGTCTCCATCATCTGCTGTGGAGAGGGAGTAGGAGCGGGAGTAATCGGTGCAGGATTACCCGGTGGAGGACCGTTCTCTCCCTGTCTGGGAGAGTTTGGTTGAACGGTAGGGCCCGGACCCGTAGTTAGGCCAGGGTTGTCCTCTCGTCGTGCAGATCTCGTGCTGATCACCATGATTCTAAAAAGGGGTTTGAATTTTTGTTCGTTCCCACAGACGGCGCCAAACTGATGATGCCAAAAAGGAGGAATTCGGACACCACCGGTCAGATAATTAATGCTGTGCAATAATTGAAGAGAGATGAGAGATTTATAGTGGTTCGGTCAAGTGTGACCTACGTCCACTTCCAAAATGGTGATCTTTGATTAATGTAGAGGGTTACAGATTGAGAAAGTAGGGAAAAAACCATCCTCCTCTCAAGTGATGAGAGGGTTCTATTTATAACTCTTTCCCACCAGGTGGGGATGTGATCAGTTCAACGTCTCTTTGGAGCGTCAGTCGTGTCCTTGAGGATCGAGCCAGGTGGAAGGCAGGTGAGATCCTCTCCGTGAGACTTGGTAAATGCAGGTTAGGGGAGGACTTCGTCGCGATGACTTGGAGCCTGAGGTGACGAGGCTTCGTTTAACGAAACCCGGATCTCAACGGGGCTATTCTGGCCTGACCCACGATCCTAGACGGACCGGGTTACTCGGACCTGACTCATTGCCGCTATCCGGATTGGGCTTGACCCATCAAAGTCAATGTCCCAATTATTAGGAAAAGTGCACGTTGTATTTATATATTCTAGTGGGTAAACCTACCAGATGAAGGCAAACGCTTCTTAGGTCTATTGGCCAACTCACCACGTGATCCGTGCAAACTTATGCTTATTAATGCCGCAAACATTTATTTATGGGCACAAAACCAATCACACATTTGCACATTCAATTACTTACACAGGGAAATACATACACGCATAAGTGCATACATATTGTTGTTTGTGATATCAAAATAAAAAAACTACAACTTTAATTCAACTCAAATAAGCAATCTATGCTATCTTATTCATCACCTAAAAGAAAGAGTCAATCAATATACTAAAAATAAAGGATCACTAATAAATTTGTCCAATAATGACAACGTGGAATAATAAGAAATCGAATCCATGCTTTTTCTTGTTCATCAACTTTGAAGTTCTCGACGCTTCCTTTTTCATTGGCAAAAAACAAAGAGAGTATCATTTAGTAAATTTCTGCATATAAATTGTCAATTCAAAACTATAATTAGTAAAGTTAGATTACCTCCAAGAAGAATCATGAAACTGTAAATACTTAAGCTCAGGAAGCATAAAGCCTATAAAATAAAAACTCATTAAATTATTTGCAAATGGAGATTAAGAAATTGAATAAAAATTGTAATCTAATTGATAAAAAAATTATGATCTTATACTATTTAGATTCACAAGATATGGGAGGCAATTTGAGTTGTTTTGTGGCTTGAATGATTCATAAATTCTTGCTTGAGAATGAATTCTCTTAACAATAGAACCTAGAATTCTCACCCGAATAACAAGAGTAAATATCACAAAATTAAAAAATATCACAAGAAAGATAATTTTATTAGATTTATCTATCTATCTATATATCTATTTAGCCTGCTGGCCTAATGGCAAGGAGATTGAAAGGAAACCGCCTAATCAATGATCGATCCCTAGTTGGAACTATGGGAGCGGGCATGCTATCCACAACGGTATCCCTGCCATTCCCATTGTATTAGAATTTTCTCGTATGATACTCTATATAGAAATAGTAAAGATTCCAAGAGTATGACTTACAAAGACAGTGAGTTTACTAACTATCTAAATTTCTCATGTAAGTAAATCTTTAAAATGAATAAAATAACATACAAGCTCCATTAATAGGCACCAAATTTTAGAATTTTAAGTCGTCGTCATCATTATCATCATGAACATTGTTGCCTTGTTACTATATTGGGGTTGGCTTAAAAAATAGTAAAAAAATTTTTCAAAATTTGATTGTCCAACTAATAAAACTTAACCATAAAATGTACTTTGACACTGTAATACGTGAAAACTAAGATGCACACAAAGTGCATGAGCCCTATATATTTTTAATATTGATACTCTTCAGGATAAACCGAGATGGAGAAATATAATTTGTATAACGTACAGACCCTAACATGGTTGTGATGTGGCTATAAATATGATGATGATAACACTCCTTGAAATCATTAGGGGTCTTCATTGCCGAGTCAGTCTGGATATAGGGATAGGGAAATTCTATTTGCACCCACATTTTGTGCTGAGCCCACCCACATGTGTATAATTTTTTCATATAAGTGGGTGTCCTTAGAAAAAATATGGGTGCAAATAGAATTTCGCACAGGGATATCCAAACTCAACTTGATTTTAGAAACACCGGCTTATATCAGACCAAGCCCCACGTGGGTCATAGGTAAGTGGTTGGCCCGAGCTTGGCCCATCTCAGAAATGTCAGGCCCAAGCAAGCCGGGCTTCACTAAACTATAACCACTAATTTTTTTCTTGACCAACCTTGCTTGAGCTGAGCTAGGCAAGGCCGTGCTTCAGGCTTTTATGTCATCCAAAAATTGAATGGGCTTAAATTTTAAATTCAAATCAGATCCGAGTTCTAAAACCTAGGTCCAAACACCACCCAAAGTGGGCTGGTCCCTGGATTAGTCAGCCCATGAACACCCGTAGTAATCAATCATATATTAATTCATAGCATCCTCTCTATCACATTTAAAATCCCAAAAGGTAACTCAGTTGGCCTACGACCACAGTTTGCATCCGGAGGTTGTACGTTCGAAACTGCACTACCACACTGGAACTAAGGGAGTTTACCCCGGTTTCCATCTGGGCCTGAAGAGATTAGTCCAATCCAAAAGGTTGGGAAGCTTCCAATAGCAATAATCAATCATATATTAATTCATAGCATCCTCTCTATCACATTTAAAATCCCAAAAGGTAACTCAGTTGGCCTACGACCACAGTTTGCATCCGGAGGTTGTACGTTCGAAACTGCACTACCACACTGGAACTAAGGGAGTTTACCCGGTTTCCATCTGGGCCTGAAGAGATTAGTCCAATCCAAAAGGTTGGGAAGCTTCCAATAGCAATAATCAATCATATATTAATTCATAGCATCCTCTCTATCACATTTAAAATCCCAAAAGGTAACTCAGTTGGCCTACGACCACAGTTTGCATCCGGAGGTTGTACGTTCGAAACTGCACTACCACACTGGAACTAAGGGAGTTTACCCGGTTTCCATCTGGGCCTGAAGAGATTAGTCCAATCCAAAAGGTTGGGAAGCTTCCAATAGCAATATATATATATATATATATATACACACTTTTTTCTTTCTTTTTTCTCTACGTGCATGGCCCCAAGTAGATACTCCATCCAAAGGGCAGTTACAAAAACACTGCTCTTCCATCTTAGCCAAAACAAAACAAAAAAAAACTCTTCCAGAAGGCTGCCCACGTAACGGCGGACATCATGTAGCCCCTTAAAAAATCTCGAGGTGTCTGCATCGTTCTGAATAAAGCATTATTTGCAGAAGGGAGCAGAAGATTTTTTTTAAGGAAAGTCCACATGGCCCGAGGCTTGTGCCCGTGCCATGGCACGGTCCCCAGGCCCCCTGGGGACCGTGCCATGGCCCGGAGGAGCCATGTAGCACGGTTGTATAAATAATTGGTGTTTATGCAAAATTTTAGAGGTTTGGATTAAGAATTTAAAATTACTAATTAAAATATAATTTAAGATTTATATTTGATCATTTACATTAGATCTTTGGACTAAGAATAATTTAATATGCAAGTTTTTTTTTCTTATCATTGTATTTTTAGCATATGTATATTTATTAATTTGAATTGATTATTATTAATATATGTAAATAAATATATTTTAATTTTTATAAGTTTTTTCTCTATTTTTAAATATTCTCAAAATATATTTTTTGAAAGAAGAACTCTTACGAGTCAAGTCAACTTTTTAGATCTAGATGAGTCAAAGACGATTAATGAGTTTGAAATTAGATTCAAATCATTTTCATTAAAATCAGATTGATACAAAGTTACAAACCATTAGTTTCTACACATAATATATATATAAATATAAATTTCCTAAGCATGTCAATCCAAAAGCGTATTAAAATTCAATCAGAGTGAAATTTAAGGAAGTGCAATTAAAAATTATACTTTTAAGCTCAACGTTAATACATTGTACAAAAAACTACAAAATTTTATTTGAAAAAATCAACTATGATAAATATTTTTTTTAAAAATAACTTAATTTAAGAATTTTGTTGAAAAGGTAAAGAAGAAATCTACTTAAAATTAGAAGAATGATGTGCATGTGTGAGTCATGTGACAAAAAAAATATATATAAAAAAAATTAAGTGGTTCGCGGGTCACAAGTTGTTTATGAGGCTAGAAGGGCGTGCTAAGCTTCTTTCCATCACTGCTGACAACATAATAGGACGATTTCGACTATTTTATCTTGTAGTTTTTGTACAGGAGGGAGGTGTTTACAATACAGCTTATGCTTTTAAAAAGTTGACCCAAACTCTCCTTTGTAGGTAGAAGGAAGCTCTTTCCTGTGTGTTGTTTTCTCTTAGAACTAGAAGGCTGTGGGTATCTGTTAGGTGGATTCAAAATGGGAGATTTTCATCTCTTATCTCTTCTCATGCTCAGCTCTGCTTTTATTCTGTTATGCTTTTGCATGCGATTGTTCTACACAATCTGGTGGAGACCCATGAAGCTCCAGACACATCTGAGGCAGCAAGGAATCCAAGGCCATCCTTACAAGTTACTGTATGGGAACATCAAGGACAACATGAGATATCTGAGGCAATCTCAGTCCAAACCGATCAATCTCACTCATCAGATTGCTCCACGGGCCATTCCTTTCTTCCATCAGACGGCCAAGGACTATGGTATGCATTCACTTTCTTTGAGAAGCTTTTCATTGTATATCTTCTCTTTTTCTGCGTTTCTGGTGCGTCTTGTGCAGAATGGGTTTTCGAGGCTTAGGGGTGACCATTGGATCTGGCCGGCCAAATCATGCCCAGACACTAATTACACGTGTGTTTTTTTTTTTTTGTTGTTGTTTTTTGCTTGGGTTGGGTCCAGGTTGGCATCTATGGCTTGATTAATAGATGGGTTAGATTGGAATCAGCCACATATAGGTTGACGTCTAGGCTCGGGTTGGATTATAATGACCCGCCAGCAAAAGCTGGATCCAACCTGTTAATTAAGGAAGCTGCTCGACTTGGACCCTTCTGATCCTTTTAGGTTGGTTCAGGTTGACATGTTCGACCCAATTATGAGATGGGTCAGGTTTGCGTTCGGTTGATGCATGGTACTCGATCTGCTTAGTGTTTCTTACAACCTCTCTGAATTTAGTTAAGAGCAATTATATAATATATTAAGTTAAGAGGTTTTTACTTCAATTTTGACTTTCGGTTATAATTTTGACCGACAGCTATTCATGCAACTACCTATTCATTTTTCCATCAAATAACTCATGTTTAAGTTGGACGTTGCAGCGCAGAGAGATAACGTGCTAAGCACGCGTTACAGGGCTAGTAGAAATTAAAAGTAAAAAACAATGTTCTTTCTTAAAAACACCCCTACATTTTGTTCTAATTGCCAAAGAGTTCCAAGTGAGAGATGAATGAAACAGACCCACACCAGGATTCAAACTACGGTATAGTTTAAGTGATAACTGTAATATGATAGTTTCTGATATACAGTAGGAAAACGATTTCTCACTTAAAATTTTATTGAAAAATTTTAGAGCATTTTTGTTACAATAAGAAACTCCCAATACTACACTGTATAACACACACACATTGAACAGAATAGTTTCTATGATCTTTGTATTCTTTCTTATGTTTTGGGATTTAGGACTGCCTTGATTTGTTTTGGAAGAGATTCCCAGGATTTGTTTTTGTGATTAAACTGCTCAGATCTGATTTTTCTAGTGAAAATCTCATATAGATTTCTGAGCTCTGTTATGACCCTTTCACCTTCTCGTCCTAGATTGTTGCTGGATTCCTTCTTGTCAGATTTTATTCAGTGCCCATTTGGCACGCATCCTTTTTTTATTATTATTATTTTTGTTTCTGAAGATTCTTGATCTTTGATCAGACTCAAATGATTGATTATGTAAAACTTGGGGTGTTTCACCTGTAATCACGATGCCATTGTGTCCCAAGTTTGGACGAAGTAGATTGCTTGCTTTTTGCCTTGGGACACGTTTGACTCTAGTTTGAATGGGCTACTTCTGTTATTTCACTTCTCAGGGGCGACTCTGATTTATTGTCATGAGACTCCTGTTTCTTTTTGCAATATTTCCCAAACTGCTATTGAACTGTTTCTGGATTACATTGCTGGCTCTGGTTCAGATTTTTTTTTACTACCCCATTAATTGTTGTTTATACTACCCTATTCATGGATGAACCATCACTTTCACTTTAGTAATCCATCCATGGTTTTAAAACTCAGATAATTGAGTTGGACTCGGTCCCTACTGAGGGCCTGTTTCTTTTCTGGAATTTAAAAATGTAGTAAAGAAACATGAATTCAGAAATTCGGGGACAGCTTGTCACATCATGTCCAAGAATTCCTGGACATGGTGAATTCCTGGTAGAAATTCCACTAAAGAAACAGGGCCCGAGTCTAGTCTAAACCAAGTTGATCGATTCTGGCCGAGTCTTAATTGAGAAAATGCTGAGACTGGCAATTGTTAGAGATTATTATCTTGGAAGATATAGATTGGATTAGGTTGGTTTTGATTCTTGTAGATAAAGGAGAGATTTGTTAAAGATTTTAGGATTAGGTTTGAATTTGAATAATCTGGGGTATTAGTATGTATAAATTGGGAGGATTTCCTCTCTTCCTGTTAACGATGAATTTAATGCAATGGATCAATTTATTTAAAAGTCTTTATGGTATCAGAGCTGGGGCCGGGATGTCCTATTTTCCACAATAATCACCGTCCATTTTTCTATTTTCCAATAAAATTAAATGTTACCTCTCATCCATTCATCCAAATATCAAGCCTTGTAATCTCGCTATTTTTACCAAGTTGCATGATCAAAAACTCAAAAAGGAGCAGGTTGCGGCAGTGATGATTCACGGACAAACGGTCTTCACCAAGAAGACATAATGATCAATTTTACAAGATATTTACCATTATTGTTTTTTAGAGATCAGGGCATATGATTTATTTTCATCTTACCAATCACAGATCTTTTTCCTGAAATGATCATGATTGAAGGTGATGTTAGATATTATTATCTTAGAAGATAAAGATAGGATTAGGTTGATTTTGATTCTTAGAGATAAAAGAGAGATTTGTTAGAGATTTTAGGATTGGGTATGAATTTGAATAATCTGGGGTATATATAGAGTAATGTAGTATTTGAAAATTCGGAGATTAAAGCCTTGCTTCCTGTAGTATTTAAGATTCCTGATTTGATATAATCTTATGTATCATAATGATGTTGTTTTATAGAGAATTAAAAAATATTCTCATTTGTATACCAACAGCTCTTGCATTAGTTTTCTTGGGTACACTACGACATCTATACTATTAATCAGGGCGCATCTCACATCCTTCATATGGTCCTAACCATCCAACTCATGGACTTCTAATTAAAACATTCACCATTTTGTTTTCATCTTACCATTGGAAATCTCTAGTCATAAGGTTCAAATCACGAAACAGGTATGGAAGTATCCACATGAGATCAACTGATATCTTTGGCACCTAAATTGCTCCTCAACTATAACATTGTAGATTATGAAATGTAGATTTAGTGACCTGCAATGAGATTGCTTTTGTAAGCCTTGATTTTGTCCATTATCTTTATTCTCTAATAAAATAGGATAAGGATTCATTGATAACAATGCTGATGATCCTCATTTTCTATCATTTCAATCATTTCAGAAGGCTTGTTTCAATTGGTAAGAAATGTGTCTTTTAGTTCTTGTAGTCTCTTCAAGAAAGGCCTTTTCTGTTACTGCCCTTTTTTTTTCCTTTTCTTCCATCAATCCTTTAATAACTGAACTTTTTGCCACTGGGAAACCCAGGGAAAGTATCTCTTACCTGGTTTGGAACAATTCCAAGGGTGAGCATCATGGACCCAGAGCTGATAAGGGAAGTTCTGTCCAACAAATTTGGTCACTTTGAGAAGGTTAAATCAAACCCGCTCACAAGATTGTTGGCGACGGGGCTCGCAACCTATGGAGGCGAGAAATGGGCCCAACACAGGAGAATTCTCAATCCCGCCTTCCATCAAGAGAAGTTAAAGGTTTGTTTCTCACACATGTACAAGACAAAATGTTTTCCTTAGAACCACCACCAGTGTACAGCTTATCCTTTCATGAAGGATAGGAAAGCATGAAGTACAATTTGTAAGGGAAATGATAATTCTTAGTTATAGATTTGTTTGCAGTATTTAGCTCAGGACTGTATATTTCAATGGGACCATATTCAGCCCAAGCCAAAAGTTATTTCTGTATTCGACTCATCCACCCTAACATGTAATATGCTAATCCAAAGGGCCAGTTTGGATTTTCGTAATCCAAGTGGAGTGATCCGTTTTATGTGTAAATTAGGCTTCATTTGTTCATATAGCCTGAATTACCTCTCAGTGGCATTTGTTTTGTTCTCTGTGACAGTTATTGCATCTGAATGGAGATAAAAGTAATTAGTTTACAGGTAAACTGAGTCCAGCACAATCAAGTTCTGAAGATCCGAAAAGGCCAATAGAAATGACGAACAAACATGGTTTTCACACTTTTGTGTGTGCATAGATGGCACACAAATGCAAGATCCAACCCATCCTCAAGATGAACTCTACTGTAGCTGGTTTTTCCACTGAATTAGGCTTTAGACTGTTTATCAGTTTTGAAGTAAATGGGCTGTTGAAATGAACTTGCCAATTAATGCGGGCAAGTTCTGCCTGATGAATAGACAGGGTGTGGAAACAATCGCACATTATATTACCAAACCTCCATTTGTGGACACCCCTAATCTACAATATGTTCTCACTTCTCAGGTTCACCCAATTTGACATTCCCTGTTGGTTTCAGAACATAAGCTTTATTCATGAACTTATCTTATTGTAACTTTTCATGCTAAAGTGATACTTCGTATGTCTGGCTTTCTCTGGTGTTTTCGTACAGTGTATGCTACCTGCAATGTTTACCAGTTGCAGTGAAATGATAAGCCGATGGGAGCAGTCGGTTGGTTCTGATGGGTACTGTGAAACCAATGTATGGACCGAATTTCAGAATTTAACAGGAGATGTAATCTCTCGGACAGCATTCGGTAGCAGCTATAAAGACGGGATACGAATTTTCCAACTCCAAAATGAACAAGCCATTCTTGTTATAAAGGCTGCTCGGACCTTATACATCCCAGGTTTCAGGTTAGTCGTTTCCTTCTATCTTCTTTTCTTTTGTTGTTTTCTTTCACTTAATAGTATCCGATAAAGATAAGAATTCCAGTAAGAAAATCCATGGAAGATAATCCTGCATGTTACTTTCATGTTAATTCTCTTCCCATTCTTGCATGCCTTCTGGTTCTGGATTCTGTTGATTATGTTACCTTTTGTCTTAGGATTCTTGCTGAAATGCAGAATGCTAATTTTATGCTTTGGTGCTTACTAAATTTCATTCAACCATAATTCCTGATAGAGTGGTGCTATTGGCACCACACTTTCTACTCTTCCCACCGCACTACAAGACAAAAAAAAAAAATTTCCTAAACTACCCTTCCTCCCTCCTCCCTCTCTTCCCTTCCTCCTCCTCCCTCCTCCTTCCTCCTTCCTCCCTCTCCCAGCCTCCACCCTCATCCCCGTCCCCTCCCCCTCCCCCTCCCAGTCGCCGGCGGGGAGGGAGATCGGCCGGCGGCGGAAGCCCCCAGCCGGCTGGCCTCCCTCCCCCTCTCTCCCTCTCCCTCTTTCTTCCTCTCTCCCTCTTCTTTCCCTCTTCTCCCTCTCTCCCTCCCTCTCCTTCCCTCCCTTACTTTCTTCTCCCTCCCCCTCCCCCTCCCCCTCCCAGTCACCGGCCGGGGGGGGGGGGGGGGGGGGGGGGGGGGAGATCGGGCTGCAGCAGGTCGCCTGCTGCAGCCCGATCTCCCCCCCCGGCCGGCGACTGGGAGGGGGAGGGGGAGGGGGAGGGAGAAGAAAGTAGGGGAGGGAAGGAGAGGGAGGGAGAGAGGGAGAAGAGGGAAAGAAGAGGGAGGAGAGAGGAAGAAAGAGGGAGAGGGAGAGAGGGGGAGGGAGGCCAGCCGGCCGGGGCTCCCTCCCCGCCGGCGACTGGGGGGAGGGGAGGGGGAGGGAGAAGAAGAGTAGGGGAGGGAAGGAGAGGGAGGGAGAGAGGGAGAAGAGGGAAAGAAGAGGGAGAGAGGGAAAGAAGAGGGAGAGAGGGAGAAAGAGGGAGAGAGGGAAAGGGGGAGGGAGGCCAGCCGGCTGCCGGCCGGGGCTCCCTCCCCGCCGGCGACTGGGGGGGGGGGGTGGGGGGTGAGGGGGGAGGCTGGGAGAGGAAGGGTGGAGGCTGGGAGAGGAAGGGTGGGTTGAGGGAGGAGGAGGAGGAGGGAGGAGGAGGAGGAGGGAAAAAAGGGGGAGGGGTAGTTTAGGAAAATGTTTTTTTTTTTTTTTTTCGCGGTGGGAAGAGAAGAAAGTGTGGTGCCAATAGCACCACTCTTCCTTGATATTGCTTTCAAATAATTAGGAGTTGAGTTGACAAATTTGGTAGTGAAAGGAATCTTTACATACATCTTGGAGCTATGATAATGGAGTCTCCATGCATTGGAGAGGCCATGGAACTTGACTTCAGGCTATGAGAAAATTCTATCTCTTTAGTCACTTTGTAAGATGTCAATTCTATCTCTTTAGTCACTGTCTGTTTTAACTTGTTGATCAAGGTTCGTTCTTGACCATTTGTTCTTGGGCTGTTGATCAAGGTTACGATTGTTCCATCAGGAAGGAATTTGGGGTCTGCAGGTCCATGACATTAATGGCCTGGATGACTAGGTCTTCACCATGAATATCCATGTCGAGTAATCCTTACCATTTAATATCAACTAAACCAGTTATAGGAAAATAAAAATTCATTGTAAATCTCATGTTGCATTGCTTCTGCTCTCATGAACATGGGTCTTGTATGCTTGTACAGGTTTTTGCCCACAAAAGAGAACATTAGGAGGAAGGAAATTGATAGAGAAATGAGAGCCTTATTAGGTGAAATTATTGAGAGGAGACAAAAGGCTATGAGAATGAGAGATGTGAACAACAATGATTTGTTGGGCCTAATGATGGAATCTAATTATCGGGAATCTCAAGAATGCGGAAAGGCCAAGAGCATGGTAATGACTATTGAAGATGTGATTCAGGAATGCAAGCTCTTCTACTTTGCAGGACAAGAGACAACGTCAGTATTGCTAACATGGACAATGGTTGTCCTAAGTATGCATCCAATCTGGCAAGAGCGCGCAAGGGAAGAGGTTTTGCAAGTATTTGGGAAAAACAAACCTGACTTTGAAAGCTTAAGCCGCTTAAAGATTGTGAGTATATGCTTCCTATTCTCTCCTTTTGTAGTTTTTGCAACTTACATGCGTAGATGATGCTTTCATATAAAGATTATTCCGATTCTTGAATGCCGGAAATCATGACTTTAAAAGTTGTCAGAAATTGATTCAAAACATATGTAAAGGTTTTGGCCATGACCAATAACAATTTTGCATGGGTTAACCTAAAAGTACAAAAACTCCATTTCAACCAGCTTTACATTCTACTTTCTATTCTTAATAAAAATTCGGTTAATTAGGAGATAAGGTACCATAGGTTTATGCAGTGTCAATATATTTGTGTTAGGTCCCTGGTACAACTCTCGTGTGCACCCGTGGTGGAGTGATGCTCGAATGCCTTCCTAACACAAGCAACAAACCATAAAACCATTGCTATTCCATTTCCCTTCACCAATTGGTTTTGGGATAAGGGATAGCTCAATGGGGTCTAAGATCCTACAAGTGGTATCAGAGCTCGGTAAGGTTTGGGGTTCGAGTCTCCTCTCGGGTGGTACCAATGAGGGGAGGGATTGTTAGGTCCCTGGTACAACCCTCGTGTGCAGCCGTGCGTGTGCAGCCGTGGTGGAGTGATATTCAAATGCCTTCCTAACACAACCAACCGACCATAAAACCATCGCTGTGCTGTTTCCCATCACCAATTGGTTTTGGGATAATGGTAGCTTAGGGGTGCATAAGATCCTATAAGATTTGCCCTGATATCACTTGTTGTGCGCATACATGTGGAAGCGCGAAACCTGTAATCGATCAAACATGCCACACAAGAGAGAGACGAAGATTTTACGTGGTTTGGCAAAACCCCCTACATCCACGGCAAGAGAGAGTATAGAATCACATCTTGACTCTCTTCAGAGTCTAGGGTTACAGATTACATTATATATATAATCTCTGCTTTCTTAAGCCCCACGAAAGCCCCAATACAAAAACCAAAATACCCTTGACCCTAAACCCGGTCCAATGAACCATTCTGGTAAACCCGGAATGCAAGACATACACCCAACAATTTGCACGCTAACATGATAAGAACTGCATAGTAAGTGGGTGTTGCCAGGATTGATGATGAGCCATCCTTTCTTCTTTCTTTGCTTTTTCCTTTTTTTTTTTTTTAATTTAGTAAAAAATTCTTCCAATCCATAGAATGGATTTAAATGTATACCAGTAGTCATTCTATGGCTTTAATTAATCTATCAATATAATGATTTATATTCATTTAGGAAAACAAGAACTAAAAAACATTTTAGTCCATTGCATTACATACTGGAGTGAAATTGAAGTGTATATACTATTCAATCCATGGATTGGGGGTAGAGGGGTGGAGTGCGGGCGAGCACTCGTGGGTTAGTGGTATATATCCCTAGCATGCCTATATCTGAAGGTTACAATTGGTGGTACTTGTTTTTTTTTTTTTTTTTTTTTTTTTTTTTGTATTTTGTATTCTATGTTTATGCTATTAGTTCATCTCATTCTAGTATTTCTTTTTCTTACCTTTCAATGTTAAAAATGATAAAGGAATGTAAATAATGAAAATTTACCAATAAATGTTTTAAAGAAAAAATATAATATCTTGCATAAAATTCTAATGTAGAAGATGAAATTCAATGATATGGGTAGAATTTTTGTATCTGTATCCTACATTCTGGGGGGAAATCCTTTGTTTCTCTGTGCATGTTCTGTATCTAGGCATCCCAAGTTTAAAAGACTTTATTCAATTAAAGGCTAGTTTTGAAAAGGGAGTTCTGCTTTGTGTATATTCATGAGCCCATCTTAAAACAGGCCAAAATTTCATTCAACTTAATCTCTCCTATATTTTTGAGGATCAAAGGTCAGATCGATTATTAGCTCATAATAGAGTATGAGATCTTGAAAATTCTTGTCACTTCCATTTCAGGTAACCATGATTTTGTACGAGGTTCTCCGATTGTACCCGCCCATAATTCTACTCACACGTCACACTTACAAGCAAATGAAACTAGGAGATGCTATCCTTCCACCTGGAGTACAAATTATTCTACCAACGCTCCTTATTCACCATGATCCTGAAATATGGGGTGATGATGTGGAAGAATTCAATCCAGAGAGATTCTCTGAAGGGATTTCAAAGGCATCAAAGCATCAAGTTGGATTTTTTCCATTTGGCTGGGGACCGAGGATATGCATAGGCCAGAACTTTGCTCTAGTGGAAGCTAAGTTAGCTTTGTCTATGATTCTCCAACAATTCTCATTCAAGCTTTCTCCCTCCTATGCTCATGCTCCTTACACCGCTATAACTCTACAACCCCAGTATGGTGCTCAAATCATCTTACAGAAACTCTGAGGTCAATTCACCACCATCACAGCTGCGACCATCATCATAATCAAATACTATTATGGTATGTAGATAGTTCATCAATAAAGTTTGCTTTATGGAGTGTATCCATAGTGTATATATCTTGACATTTTGGGTGATTGTGCTGATAAGTGAAGACATTTCATAAAGAGAGTGAATGGTCAGGTGAGTTTGTTGATGGTGAGGTGGTTAATTTCTTTAAAGAACTTGGAGATTTCTGACAATTAGGAAGCTATAGCCCTATTCAATTAATTAATTCACAAAAGATAGGTGCTCTTTACAAAATATTTGGTGGTGACGGTGATGATAATAATTTTTTTTAAAAAAATATAAAATTTTCAAAAGGTGAGGGGAGGGTCACTTTTTTGTAAGAAATTAAAAAGGAATGCAAAGGTTTTTTTTTTTTTTTTTTTTTTTTTTTTTGAATTTACTGAAAACAAATCTAACGGTTGTCTGATCTAATAAAGCCGATGATTGAGACCCTTTCAATAATTTTTATCATGATTTTCTACTTCATGCACATCATCAGATAAAAGTGAGCCGCATGGAGCTTATTTTTGATAGATTTCTAATCAACACAATCTACTTGTATATAGCACAAACCAATGGAAATGCCCGGTTTTGATGGTCACAGGTTGATACTCTTAAGAACATGACATCACTCGCCATTTATCTTTGCTTTTTAGGCTATGAATGTAGGAATATTTTCATGTGTGTTGCCCACATGATCGCATCTATTGGTTTGAAAGCCTAAAATGGTGTAACCCTTCATCTTCGAGGAAGCTTTTCAAAGATTAACTTTTTTTCATCTGATCATAATTGCATATTGCATTGAATTTAGCTAAATTAGAAGAGGAAACAAAGTCATATTAATGGCTTCTTTAATGGAAGGAGGAGACCAAAATCTCTATAAATACCTTCACCCATGGTCACTCTGTAACCTATAAGCTGTGATATTCAATCACGTTTCATACACCAAGAAAGGTTTAAAAGGGAGAAAGTAAAGAGCCAACTTGACCACATGTATTACTCTCCCCACCACACTAGAAGACAAAAGAGGTATGTTTTTCCTAAACTACCCCTCCCCCTTCCCTCCCTCCCCCGGCGGCGGGGAGGGAGCCTCGGCCAACTGGCCTCGGGGAGACTTAGGGGGGGGGGGGGTGTTTATTTTTTTTTTTTTATGGTGGAAAGAAAGAGAGATTTTTGGGGTGCCAATAGAACTCCCTTGTTCATATATGACATTTATGATAGAAGGTGCATACCGAAAGGAGGGACACAATGTAAAGGAAAGGCTATCATCTTCAAGGGTCATCATCTGGATCAGTGGTGCTTAATGTACTTTGTTGAACGTAATCATCAAAATCCTTGCGATTTCTAGTCTTGTATGCAATGGATGCATTCAACAAACATAATATTTTTGTCATATTGATTCTCTCTAGGAAAGGGGGTCCTCTCTAGGGCTCTCGGTCTTGTGGGAGTTCTGATTCTTGTCTACAGTACAAGAGTTTTATTCCCCACGTCATCGTCTCGGTGGGGATCGAAAACGATGTCTTTTAGTTCGGCTTCTTACGAATAGATATTTTAACGGAGAAGCATTGAAAACGATGTTGACGTCTCAGTGGAGACCAGCCAGAGATTTGAAATTCCGGGATATTGGGCGATAATCTGATGCGTGCAGAACTTGATGAAAAACTGGATTAGGAACGTGTCAAGAGGAATAGTCCATGGACATTTGACAAACACCTTGTCTTATTATCGGATTTTGAAGGTGAGTTGCAGTTGTCGAAGACTAGATTTACAAAGGCATCCTTTTGGATTCGATTGTATGATCTTTCTTTAAAAGGGATGAATGCAAAAGTTGGTAGAATAACAGGAGAGTCAATAGGAATGGTTGAAGGAGTGGGGTGGGGAGAGTATCTGCGCGCTCGAGTTTGTTTCGACATTACAAGGCCTCTCCCCAGGGGTAAAAAAGTAGCAGTTGGTGGGGCCCAATCTATCTGGGTCTCATTCAAATAATATGAGAGATTGCCAAATTTCCGTTACTGCTGCGGGTGTTTGGGGCATGGTGACAGAGACTGCGATTAATGGGTGAGCAACAGAGTTCCATATGAAAAGGAAGGCTTCCCCTTCGGTCCGTGGTTGAGAGCGGATACACCAGTTATGGGAAGGAAAGTTAATCGGGCAAAGTTCTGCAGAAAAGAACTGACAGTGAGCCTGAAAGGAGCTACTCCAATGGCGGAAGACGAGAGGTGGAGAAGGGTGGGTCAATCTCAAACTGGCCAAAAACGAAGGTCAAGCAGTCAGTTTCTACTCCCATGATTGTGGCCAAAAATAATGGAGATGAGGGGGTTATTGCCGAAACAGTAACAGAAAATTAAGAAACTCAAAGTTGTCTTACCGAATTTATCTCAATCGCATGTAATTTCCCAGAAGGTGGTAGAAAATGTAGGAGATAACTCGGTTATTTTGGAAACAGGCGATGGTGATGGTGGGCATGTGGGCATGGTGTCAACAACAAATGCTTTTAGTTTTCTTTTAAGATCAAAGATTTGGTTTATTCATATTTATTTTCCTCCTTTATGCGCCATTGTCTCCCACATTTCTCCAAACACTGTAGTCATTTTCGTGTGTTTGTGACGAGCCCGTTCGGATCTGCAGGTCCGAAAGAGGTTATTTTTTCGGACGACACGATCCGTAAAAGTCTAAAACTCACGGCAGTATTGGTCCGAGTAGAAATCACTCTCACGGCGTTATGGGTTCGAGTAAATAACACTTTCTCGGCACTGTAACGCCGAGAGATTAATATCCAAACGGATATTCAGGGTCGAACGGGCTGTGACTCAGTTCTGAATTATCTCTTGATGAATTTTTTTCAGATATATGGATGTACCCAGTACCTCTAGGACCTCTAGGATTTGACCCACAGCGTCGAATAGGAGACTCCGTCAAAGGTTTGTATTGGATGAGTCTGAGGGTGATGAAGACGTACTTGAAGAACAACCCGAAATCGAAGTGGAGACCGAAGTCTCCGAACAGGCAGAAGAAGTACGTGAACAAACTTCATCTGTTGCTCATGATAGTAGTGGAGAAATTCCCGGGGGGCCTACAAGTTTAAGCCTGCTACCTAGTTTCCGGACACATATTGCTGCAAGTATTTGGCAGCAGCAGGTTTGTGATTAATCTTGGTAAACATGTTTTAAATTTTAATACCTTCACTAATTTGTTTTTTATTTCGTTTTGCAGGAGAGACCGCCACTTAAATGCATAAGCCATGGCCAAAAAATCAGTGACTGGGCATGGAATGCAGAGGGAAGGCAGAATACCATTTTTAGTCGTCTCATTGGCCGTTTGGGGTTGGCTCCATTGGTGGCGACATCTTATCGTTTCATCAACAAGAACATGGTGTCAGCATTTGTGGAAAGATGGCAGCCTGAGACAAACACATTCCACATGCCTTTTGGTGAAATGACGATTACCCTTGATGACGTGAATACCATTTTAGGGATCCCAGTCACTGGCAAATCTGTATCAGTGGAGCAACTGTCATTTGAGAGATCAAAGACACTTGTAGAGCATGGTCTCGGTGTCACATCCCAGCAGGCACATGAAGAGTTAGTAGGTGTGCGAGGCTCATCGGTTAGAATGGAGTGGCTGAGGGACCTATATGGAGACGTGACCGATGCGAATCCAGAAGAGCACATTAGGTATGCCGCAAGAGCATATCTATTGTATATATTGGGTTGTACACTCTTCACAGACAATAGTGGCACGAGGGTCCCAGTGGTCTATCTAAGGCTGATAATGAACTTCGATGAGGCATGCACATATGCTTGGGGAGCTGCTGCGCTAGCGCACCTATACCGACAGTTGGGGTTTGCTACTCGAAGTGGAGTCAGACAGATTCTAGGATACCTTACTCTACTAGAGGCATGGATTTATGAGCATTTCCCCATGTGTCGGCCTCACCAAAACCGCACATACACAGAGAATTTACCGCGAGTGCATCGCTGAGTGCCACGAAGAGAGTCTGGGGACCAAATGTCCAACCTGCAGTCATTACGAGAGACACTTGACGATATTGGATCCCATGAGGTAAGGTCTTATAAGTTGTAAATAAAAAAATATAAGTAAATGAGTACCGTACAATTTAACTAATGTATTTGTTGATTAATGTTGCAGGTGGTGTGGGACCCCTACCGAAAGCAGAGGGCAGATCACCCCATGCATGAGGTTGCTTATTATACTAGCTGTCTTAAGTGCATGGACATCATTGAACTATATCATCCTGATCGGGTGCTTAGGCAGTTTGGTAGGGTCCAACGCATCCCCCCCCCCCCCCAACTCCACAGCGCGCCACTAGGGGTGCCACCACAAATCAGTATCGGATCGCTTACAATTACTTGTATCAAATATGGGAGAGGTGGCATAACCACCTCCTGTCTCCGATGGAGCGCGTGTTCCTGCGGCGCACCCATGGGACTATGCACCCAATTATATGGAATGGTTCCTCCGAGTATCGCACCCAATAATTCAGAACCCTGAACATCGCTCCACGTTCAATCCGCGTGTTCAAGATTATCAGGGCAGCTCTTCTATAGATCCACGTTTGGTACGTATGCTGCACGAGCATATCTATTATATTAAGTATAATCAAATGAACAAACTAACTAATTACTGCATTATGTGATTAATTAACAGCGCATCATGAATGCCCAAAGTATTATTCAGCCTATTCTAAGGAGAGGGCATACTCTGAGTGTCCGAGATCCTGATGCCTTGTACACGGCCCTTGAGGATGTCAACATGGTCTTAGATGGAGCCGATCCAGAAGATCTTGTTCATAGACCGACCGCCACGGAGCGAGACACGCACTTACAGCCGCAGGGGGAGACGTGGGGTCTAGGATTTGGACTTAGCATTTGAACTCCTTTTTTTGTTTTTTTTATGGGTCTGGTTGAAGTACTTTTTTTGAAAGTTTGTAAACTGAGTTTCAGTTATTAGATTTAACAAAGTTGGTACATGTAAAACTTCTGACATACATTGGCATCTTTATGGATATCTTTCTTAAATGTTGCAGTATGTATTGATTTAAAATGACAATCTTTTTTTAATCACATAGCATTTAGATGAAATGGATAATGTAGACTTCTAAATTGGTATTATCCAAGGTGCCAATGGATGTGCTCGGCGTCTCAGGGCCGGGACCCTCCAGTTGTCTCGGCGTCTCAGGGTCGAGACCCTCCAGTTTAGTCGGTGTCTCAGGACCGAGACCCTCTAGTTCTTCAGGGCCGAGACCATCCAGTTCTCTCGGCATCTCAAGGCCGAGACAATCCAGTTGTTATTTGAAGTTTTGATCAACAGCTTAAGTGATGTGCCATGCACCATGAAGATACGAAATGTTCTCTTTTTTTTTGAAAAAAAGGGTGGAAAAAGTTACAACAAGACTCAATTGCATTGAGTTCATAAATAATTGGATCCTTGTACATCCTTGTCAAATATAACAATCATTCCAAATAGATGGTTTCGCACGTGGCAACTGATGGATTGATAATTTCTCTGAAGTGTTGGATCCGAGATTGATAAGCTGTATCCCAACCATCTGCAGAAGGGTGATGGTGACGTATCCAATTTGTAGTAATAGGTGGAATTTGATGACCTTGTACGAGGAAAACCTACATACAACAAGGGGTTCAAATGAGTCTATCGATTTCAGACAAAATAAGAAAGATGAATCTATGCACCTACTATTATCACCTGAACAAAGTGATTCTGATTGACAAAATCGATTGCGATTTCCCACCTAGCAGCAGTAGGAATGGGGACCGATCGAAGAGGAAGAAAAGTCAGGCATTCCTCAACTGACAAATGGTATAGGACAACGTTATAGTGTGAAGCAATTAGATGTCCCATGTCCGGCATCGTCATCCACCGATCATATGGAGGGCAATCCCCTTGGTACGATATGATATTGAGAAGTTCATCAACCCTTTGGTGCGATCCATATAATTGTCTGTAGTGTTTTGCATGAGTCACCAACTCTTTAGAAAGATCTTTCCGTACTTGTTGCCATGAATCCTCACCAAGTCCCTTCAACCCTGCAATAGCTCTAAAGCCACAATTGCCATCCACACTGACATCTTTTACATGATGAATATAAGGCCTTAAACCAGGTGGGAATGTGTTAATATAAGAAACTAGCTTTAAATTTCGGGTGCAACTAACTTTTTGCTTAGGAACAAGCTTCTTCACGGGCAATAATGAGGCCCCACTACTGACAATATTCTCTTCCATCTTCATGACAAGAGAGTAACTATCTTGAGCTGATTCGACATATTCAAAGGAAGAGGGTTCACATTTAGTAGACTTATTTAATTTCAATTTGGAGCGCCCCTGACATTTAGTTCTCGAATCTGGCTCGATCAGTGAGGTCGTCTCAGGCTTTGCAAGCTCCCTAAGCTTATCCAAGATTTGTAACTTCTTCCTCGAATCATAGCCCCTGAACTGTTCGACAATTAAATCTATATCTGGCATGCAATCCAAATTGACACTGGAGTCCTGGTCAGAAGCGGTAGGTAGCAAGTCAAGCTTGCGCCAATGCATATGCGTGCAATCTAAAGGAATAGGGCGACCAGCACTTATGTATTCTGCAATCTCATGAGCACAAGGTAGGCAATGCGTCTGTCGAAGTACACAGCCACAAACATCTCTATCAATACCAACTGACGATGCTCGTTTCGTCTCAGCCAAAATTTTCTCTAATGCACTTATAGAAATATTTCCACGAAGTTCTTTGAATTCGGAAGGCTTGAAATTGTATTGTACAACCGTCTTACTTCTTTCAAAAGATGCTTTTATATATATATATATATATGTTGTAGCAGCAGTAGGTTGTGTATCTTCATCCAGGAGTCTTCAAAAGTCCCTTGGCTTGATCCAAGCTGCCGCTTCAGCTGTACATGTGAACTCTACACCCTGTTTGTAGTAGTGTTCCCAAGATGCATGACCTTGTCCGTCCAGGCAGCCACAAATCTGTCCTTGTACGCATCTAACCAGGACGTTTTAACATACTGAAGTGCTGCCGGATAGGTGATGAACTCCTTTAGAAATAAGTTGTATTGTAGATTGTAATGTTCCTCTGTGGATGAGGAGACCAACATGTTCCAGCTCATTATAAACCGGTCCCACTTTTCCTTCGTCTCAAATAACTTCTTGCATTTAGTTAAAATATTTCTGTTGATATGCCATCTGCATAACAAATGTTTGGCGCTGGGGAAAACAATAGATATAGCATTCATTAAAGCCATCTCTCTGTGAGTGACGATAACGCTAGGAAGAACACCCTCGTCAATAACTTTGCGCAAAATACCCAATGCCCATGAGTAACAGTCTTCACGTTCATTCTGGAGATATACAATGCATACAGAAAAAGTCTTCTCTGTCGATGTAACCCCAACAATCTCCAATAAGGGCATTCGATACCGATTGTCTTGTAGGTGCAGTCCATTATTAACACATGAGGAAATGCACGCAAGAGGTCTAGGCTGGTAGGGTGTGTGAAGAACAAGTCAATGACAGTATCTGTTGCAGGACAATTCCTATGCCACTCAGTGTAACCATGCTCCGCCAGTAATTTCAAAAGTTGTTACATCTGACTCCGTCCAGCCCTCTCCGCAACTTTATGCCTTTGACGTGCATTGTAAATCGTCTTCATTGTGCTTACATTTAACTCATTTTTATGTTTCAGTGTCACCAAGATATCCTTTGGCCGAACCATATTCTTGGACATATCTACCAGCAATGAAGTTTCCTCCTTAGTTAAACTCCCTGCATATGAGTGCCCTTCCAGAAAGTCTGCAGCAGGATGAGTATGCACACCACACACTATATGCAACATCCATTCTTCATTTGGACCAACCACTTTGCCTTGTAACGTGAATGGACATCCACATTTTTTCGAACCAGTCTGCTTCAATTTCCTCCCACCAGTCCCGTCTTTAGTTATCCTTGTGTCTCTATAAGACCCACTCCTCTCACACCCAAGGGTTAGCCTTGGTTTTTTATTTCTCCTGTTGGGCGCTGATGATGTCTTAATCACAACAATGAAACCATTTCTCCTCCCAACCTCACGAGCCCAATTAACTAGGGCTTCTCGGCTTGTGAATATCTGCACATAACCAAACAAAATTATATTGAACCAAGTGTCTACATCAATTTAAATATCGAATGATTCATCTCGATTAATTACCTCTTCAGTGATAAACTCATTACTATAGTTGACTACACATTCCGAGCCAACCTTGCTGCATTCAGTAGGCGCATGAAACTGCTATGGAACCATTTTGTTAGAGTATATAAATGAAAAACATGCACGGCTCTGAAAATCCGAACAAAAGTAAATTGTTCGGATCTAAACCATCGCATGATGACCTTATGTTCGGTCATGCATGTCCGCATATTTTTAATCTTCTCGGCACTATAGTACCGCGCAAGGTTCATCTGATCGGCCTTGTAGGGCCGCGCATAGTTCATCTGGTCGGCCCTGAAGGGCCATGCAGAGGATATTCGGTCGGACATGCAGGGCCGAACGTTTTGTCTCTGCCCCCAATAGACAAATCGCAATGAATATGCTTACCTCGACGCTGCTAGAATGATCGAGAGACATGATCTGCTTGTCCTTTCCCTCGTCCATTGATTAAGGATGCTAGCAAAGCGAGTATAAACTTTGAATGAAATCAAGATTAATGCAGGAAGAAAGAGGTAACCGAGAGAGAAGATGAAAGAGGGGGGAAGTAGGGATCAATTAAATGCAGGAAGAAGTAGCTCCCTTGTCTTCATTTCATGATGCATGGCACAAACTAAATGGAAGTTAGTGGCGAGGAGTGATGAATGCTCCAAGTAGAACCCTTAACATACGTTCATGTTGGAGGGAAAAAACGCAGTGTGTATAGAGCATTTCGTTTAGACTAGGAGGGTTGAAGTTCAGACATTTTGGTAAATTTATAAATGGGCATTTTAGTCACAATCTATTGCAGTGTGGGGAGAGCAAAACGCAGTGCGTAGGTAGCAGCTCTCCTCTCTCTTTTATTTTTTACCATTTTACCCCCGCTAAAAATATAACTGACAGTTAAAAGTATGGGCAATAGGTTGATGCGTAATGGGTTCGTGTGAAGGGTAGTTGCAAGCAATTTCTAAAGGTTGGCGTCTGGGTGATGAGATGGGGCGTTATAGGTCAATGAGGAGGGGTTGTGGTGTGGTGATGAAGATATTAGATATAGGTACTGACATGGTTGCAGAGGGTGTTGTGTATATGTTTGGTTGTGTCTGCGGGTTGCAGGTCTGGGTTGGTTGGAGAGGGGATGATGAAGATGATAGAGAAGAGTGGGTTGTGTATTGTTTGGCTGTGTTGGGGTCGTGAATGGGAGAGATGGTGGCAATAATAGTTGGGGCTATGATTTAATGAAGTTGGATATGTATGGGTGGTGGTGAGCAGGTCAAAGTGGGCGATCGGGTTAGCAAGTTGGTTGTAGAAGATGGGTGGGGTGATGAAGAGGAGATGAGTTTACAGGTTCCATTTGGGTTGAGTTGTTTGGTCAAAAGAGAATTATATAAATCTCGGCAATGAGATGGTGAAGATGATGGTGGCTGTTTGGTTGGGTGTACAGTGATGGTGAAGTTAATCTTGGCCGCCCACTGGCCACTGCTCTGGATATGAAATTCTCTCCCAAACAATGTTGGTGACACTTTCTTGGTCCTTGTAATCATTTCGTAACAACTAGGTTACTAAATGGACAGTTAAATAAGGACATGGCTACATTCCATTAAATAGATCCATAGAAGGAAGAGCAACACCAATGATCTATATCACTGATGTGGCACCACCTCAATAGGACGCTAGGCTGGGATACAGGTGACGAGCAAGGGTAACCCATGAAGTTCTTCTCATGGATAAAATGGTCAAAACAAAGAAAATAATAGAGTAAAAAGGAAGCAGTTACTTATTATATAGTTTGACCGTCGGTCAAGGGAGATATTAGTAAAATCAGAAAGTACAGGGGCCTTTTTGAGGTTTCATGAAAATATAGGGGGCGTTTTGTGAAAAACTCTTTGGATTATTCATAGAAGTTGACTGGTGTTCATGGGCATCCGGACTGTGCTAGGCGCAAAGAATCACGGCAGCTATTGAATTTCTTGGCGTCTTTTACTCTCACAACCTGGTTGTGTTTAGGAGATTTTAATGAAATCGTTGAACAGTAAAAAAAAATGGGTGCAGGACAGAGGGACAAATGGAAATGTTTCGAAGTGTATTAATGGAGGAATGCCAGTTAGATTTGGGCTTCAAAGTTCACGTGGAGTGATAGGCGAAGAGACCAGAATTTTACCAAGGAAAGGCTTTGATAGAGTGATGGCTAACAAAGAATGGTGTGACAAATTCAAAGATGCGGAAGTATTTGTATTACCAGCTAGAAGTTCGGATCACAAGCCGTTGCTGTTATCTGTCCATAACAGATGTCGGCTTTATGGACCAAAGAGAAGGAGTTTTAAGTTTGAAGCTAGTTGGACTTTAGACGAGGAGTGCAATGACGTGATAAAAGCCGCATGGGACGAGAGGACGAATGGGAACAATATTTTACAGACTGTTTCTTATAAGCTTCAAAGATGCCAACATACTTTATGTCGGTGGAGTAAAAGGAAGTTTGGGAATGCAGATAGGCTTATTAAGCAAAAAAAATAAAGGAGCTTGAAGACTTGCAGTTGCGAGAAGGACCTAATGTGATGGCAGACATCAAGAAAATTAAGGAAGAGATTGATGTTGTTGATCAGACTCTGATTTGGAGTTGGAGTTGAAATTGTTGTCAAGATAGCATGGCCATTTTAGTGGGTCAGCCCACTTGCAGCCCAGTTGTGCAAAGGCCCAATCTAGTGGAAATGAGAAAATCTTCATAGAGGCGGTCCACAACTGTTGGGTATGCACTTATGGAAAGGGACGTTTGTATAGAAACTCTGTTCCAAGTTTTTAGGATCTATGGTCTAAGAGAAGGAGGTGACGTGTGTGAAAGGGTTGTATAGGGCTTCTCTTGCCTTTCTTTGATCTACAGCGGAAGAAGCAAGAGGCGAAAGCTTGCGGCCACTGCATCTCTCTCAATCTCTGTTGCCATCTTCAGTCTTCATCTTGTGATTTCCATCTCTAGTGGTCTGCAGCTCTCTCTGTCTTACTCGCCATCATCGTTGTTGACACGATTTGGTGTCTGGGGGCCATAATCCATATCTATCCATTGACATGTATCTTAGTCATTCAACCTCATTATGAAAAGAGGAACAAAACAGGAAGAAAAAAGAATTCCCACATGTCTAAGGTAAAAAGCAAACAAACAACAGAACATACATTGTCGCATGATAATTAGGTGCGAGGGTGGGTAAGGACTCCAATTCTCCAAGACAACTTCAAAACCGTATCTTTTCCAGCATCTCAATGTCTTTCTTTAATCATATACATCATCATATTTCTATCTTCTTTCTTTCTCACAGCTTTGATATTTATATCACACATAGGATCTTCTTCTGTGAAAATGAGTTTATTCCAAGGCCATTTGTCTCAAACAATGGAAAAGGAGAGATCATAACCAAGTCAAGGACGGCTGAAGATATGTAAGTGTAGGTGCAGAAAATAATGACCCACAATAACTGGGATGCCTTAGAGGACTTATCCAAGGTGATGAAGATTAGGTACCGTCCGAAAGCCTGAAAGAGAAGAGCAAACGGTCAGAGGACCCTGGCCTGGGCGGCGCAAGGCTCTCCGATGGCAAAGTCAGTGAACGAACTGGAACTATGGAAGGAGAGGAAGAAGAGAGGCAGAGTAACGGCTCTTTGGGTTAGATTGTGCGTACCTTGCATGTGGTATGAAGCTCTATTTATAGAGGCTTGGGTCGTATCTTCGGATGATATCTTGGCGTGGGTCCCATGACTCGACTGGAAGTCATGATCAGCCCACAAAGTAATTAATGCGGTCCAATCCAGCCCACTCTGCATTTAATGCCAGTCGGATCAGCCCACATCGCATTAAATGTGCGTCTTGTTGGGCCAGATCGTGTTGGGCGCCTTTGACGGTTGGGGTTCCATCGGATCCGCCCTCGGGCCTCGCCCTGATTTGGCATCAGCCGCTGGATGCCGCCCTGTCAGGGATCTGGCGAAGATTGTGAACGGCTGGATGCCGCATCTGTCTCACTAGCTCGCGCCCCTATTCCTCCACGTGCCTGATGACGTGGGGGATGAGGGGCGCGAGTGGAGGCTCTTTCCTGCTTTGGCTTTCGTCCCGGCTCCTTCGGCCGAGGTGGAGCTTTCAGCCGAGGTGGGCACATGGGGTAGCCGAGCTCGGCGCCAGCGGTCCGGACCTGTTTGACTTCGACCGGAGCCCCTGTCCTGGTAGCCGGGGTGAATCTGGTGCCACGTGGGCGGCACGCGGATGGCACGTGAGAATGCTTGGTTTCATCTGATGGCTGCGATTAGCGTAATCCTGGAGCTCTGGAAATCTCCCCACACAATTGCCCCCTAGCTTTTGACCTCTTAAGCGTCCTAGCCTTTAGTGGTCGGAAGCTAGAAAATCTGTCCGGGGATGCGGCGATCATTGCCTGGTGTCGCTTCAACTTTTCTGAAGCAGTAAATGCTCTGTCCTGCCTGTTCTAGGAAGCGAACCGGCGGCTACACGTGTAGCTCCTCTACTGATTGTGTTGTCTTATTGATGGAACGGGCGTGGATTGCGAAATCCGTCCCTTCGAATTCGAAAGTAACGCGCACCGAGGGTTCCCTTTCCATAAATAGGGTCGTCTTCTTGCTTTCTTGTTTCTGATTCCTTTTGCCTCCGCCTTCGATTTCTGCTCTGTTCGTTCGAGATCTCTCTAGCGAGGACGACCGTAGGACGCGCCCGGATCTGTTCTTGATTCGCCCCTTCGTCTCTGTAAGTTGCTTCGTGCCTCTGTCTGGTTTTTCTTGGGGTTTCGCGACTTCTAGGGTTTAACTTCGCTGTCACCCTTTTTAGACATGGGCACCCCTAGGTTTGAGCTAGATACCGATGAGGGCATAGCCAGGTTTAGGGCCGCTTTCAGTATTCCGGAGGGAGTCCTCCTCAAGCCGGCGGACTCCGTCGATTATGCCACGCATCGCTGGTCCTGCGGCTGGATGCCGTTCCCTCTGATCTCCGTGATCGAGGGCGGGGTCAGATTTCCTCTGCACCCCTTGCTTAGGGCCTGCCTTAGTGTCTGGTCTATTACCCCATGCCAGCTGATGCCCAATGGCTACAAGGTCATCATGGGCACGGCGAAGCTGAATGAGATTTTGGGGACCAACCTGGGTGTCCATGATATCGAGGATACGTATGATATCTGCAAGGCTGGGGAAGGAAAATACTATCTCCGGGTGAAGCCGCAACGAAGAGGCTTCGTCCTGGCCTTGGAGGATTCGAGTAAGAATGCCAAGGAAACTTTCTTCTGTGTGTCGGGGGACTGGGAGTTCGGCGCTGGCGAGAGCAGGAGGCTGATGGTCCCTCGTCGCCCCGGGACTGTCCCAAGTAAACACCGCTTCTTTTCTCTTACTTGCTTTGCTTGATTTCGATGATGCCGAGCTGACACTCTTATTGTCTGTTGTGCAGAAGCAGGCGCGAGGCGACGCCGAGCTGCGAGTGAAGGCTGGAGGAGGAGCGTCGATGACATCAACAACGTCGAAAGATACAAGGGGCACGAGACCAGGTCGGCTTGGAAGCTGCTCGGGTATACGCTGAGGTACCGTGGCCACTATAGGAGAACCGGAGTAGCCGCGGAGGACGAGGCGCATCCTGATTATCCTGCTGTCTCCGTTGCCGTGCCCGCCGGGATCCCTTTGACCGATCCTGCTGCGAGCCGAGCTGCGTCTGGCGCCAAGGCGTCCACCTCTAGTTCGGAGTTACCGAACCTGACGCAGATAGTGGACGCTTATTCGTCCGATCGGGAAGAGGGTATGGAGGGAAGCTCAAGGGCGCCCGTTGTCAAGGATCTGGCAGCCAAGTTCAGGCAAAGGTCTACCTCTTCTGCGACACCATCATCTGCCAGTACCCACGCAGCTTCGGGCTCGGGGGGTGCTGGTGCCACTTCTGCTCTTGCCCCTGCTCCGAGCGAGGGAGTGTGGCGACGCTCGCCGGATCGCCCGAGGGAGAGGTCCCCGCCCAGGAAGAAGTCCAAGGCGGGGGAGAAGGACTCGGGGGCTGAACAGCCTCCGAAGAGTAAAACTCCTGTGCGGGCCCCCGGAGTCAAGGCTCCGGCTGAGAAGAATGCGCCGGCCAGCAGGTCGACTAGCGGGGCGGCCCGCGAGCTCACCATCTCGGTAGGGCAAGGGTCCGGGTCGGCTTCCGGACCTCGAACTGCCCCAGCGGCATGGAGACCGAGGATGGAGACGCATCCCGGTAAGCCTTTGAACGTCGACGACCGGCTGATGGGGAACGCCGACGTCATCGGAGCTCTCGCCAAAGCCTGCGCTCTGCCGCGAGACATGGAAATGCACGAGAAGTTTGATAACGAAAGCCTGATGGTCTCGGCGATCCAGGCTAATCTTCTGGTAAGTGTTTTCAGCGCTCTTCTTCAAGTGGTTTAGCTCGACTGCTCCTGTTTGATTTACTTTTTCCCTTTGCAGAACGTGCAAAGGCTCCTGACCGTGGTGGGGAGGAGTGACAGGAATGCCGCGAGGATCACTCAGCTGGAGTCTGATAGGGAAAGGCTGAGGAAGGAGCTAGAAGAGCTGAGGAAGGGAATGGAAGGGCTGAAGAAGGCTAGCGCTGAAGAGACCGCTCGGTTGGCGTCGGCTCTGGCTGATGTTACCGAACTCACGTCGAAAGCTAATCAGCTGAAAGGCGAGGTCTGGGCGAAGAACAAGAGGACCGCCGAGCTGGAGTCGGAACTGGCCAGATCAAGGTCTGAATCGGCGGCCGAGGGGACGAGGTTGCGCGGGGAAGTGCGTGCCGGGCGCGCTGAAATAGAGAAGTTGAAGACGGCGAATGCCGAGCTGGAAAAGGAGAAGGCTTCTCTACTGTCCGAGGCCCAATCCGCTTTCCAGAATGGGGTGGACCATGCCACGGAGCAGTATGAGAAGCAGGTGGAGGAAATCACCTCCATTCTGTTCGAGGAAGGATGCTTGGCCGCACTGAGTAGTGCGGGGATTCCTGAAGACCACCCTGTCTATCGGGACTTGCCGAAGTATTCGGACCCGGCTCCTGAGCCGAGCCCCACTCCTTTGGCCGAAAGCGCCCCAGTCGAGGCCCCTGCAGTCGTTCCCGCTCCGGATGCCGCTCCAGTTGCTGTCGCGCCTGCCAGCGATGCCCCGGTTGAGCCCCTGGAGGGTACTTCTCCTGCCCCATCCGTCAGCGAGGCATCGGTCGTTGCCCCCGCTGTCAGCGAGGCATCGGGCACCGCTCCTGCTGTCGCGGCTGGTACCGCTGGACCAGCTGAGACAGTGATCGACTTGGTGGAGTCGCCGAAGCCGCAATAGCCTTACCTTTCTTTTTTTGTAAATAGCTTTCGAGCCTGTAGTACTCTTTGCTTTTAATGAAAAACGGGGCTTCTTTACTTTCTTCGCACTGTTGAGTAACACTTGTATTTCTGTGCTGCTTTTTTGCACTTCAGTGCTTGCACTGCTCTTTCTTTCTTAAAAACTGACCTTGGCCGAAATGGCTAGCATTGGCCGAGACGAACTGCCTTGTGCCGAAGTGGATCCAGAATTCCGCTGGTCTCGGCTGTGTGAGCATGAGTTCGGCGACGGTCTTCGAGGGGTGTATAAACCCGGAACTTTAGGAAACGACTGAGTGTTCGAACTCGAAGCCTTTTCCAGGGCGGTAGACCCGGAGCTTTAGGAAACGACTGAGTGTATGAACTCGAAGCCTTTTCCAGGGCGGTAGACCCGGAGCTTTAGGAAACGACTGAGTGTATGAACTCGAAGCCTTTTCCAGGGCGGTAGACCCGGAGCTTTAGGAAACGACTGAGTGTCCGAACTCGAAGCCTTTTCCAGGGCGGTAGACCCGGAGCTTTAGGAAACGACTGAGTGTCCGAACTCGAAGCCTTTTCCAGGGCGGTAGACCCGGAGCTTTAGGAAACGACTGAGTGTCCGAACTCGAAGCCTTTTCCAGGGCGGTAGACCCAGGGCTGCCGAAGTTAGTCAAAGAGAGATGACAAATTAATGACAGGGCAAAAGCTGCTTTTATTGATTCTGAGACTCATTACATCTTTAGAAATAGAACTTCTTTAAGTGGGATGCATTCCACGGCCTCGGCAGTGGCTTGCCCTCTAAGTCCTCGAGCTTGTAGGCTGATCTTCCTGTCAGTGAGACTACCTTGAACGGGCCATGCCAGTTCGGGGCCAGCTTCCCTTCGTTTGGTTCTTTGTCAGCTGGCAGGGTCTTTTTTAGAACCAGCTCTCCCACGGAGAAACTTCTCTCTCTGACATTTTGATTGTATGCCCTGGCCAGCCGCTGCTGATAGTCGGTCAGTCGTAGGGCTGCTGCTTCTCGGCGCTCGTCTGCCAGCTCCAGCTCCATTGCCAGGTTCGTCTCATTTCGGCCTTGGTCGACCAGCTCTGTCCTCAGGGTGGGAAGGCTGATTTCTAAAGGAATGACCGCCTCCATCCCGTAGGCCAGAGAGAAAGGTGTCACCGAGGTGGACCTCCTTGGAGTTGTTCTGTATGCCCATAGCACGCTCGGAAGTTCTTCTACCCATCTTCCCTTTGCCTTGTTCAGTCGCTTCTTCAGGCCGTCCAGGATCACTTTGTTAGAGATTTCGGCCTGGCCATTACTCTGCGGATATGCCGGAGTAGAGTAGCGGTTCCTGATGCCGTGCTCTTGGCAGAAGTCTTTGAAGGATTTGGAGTCGAACTGAGTCCCGTTGTCCGAAATCAGGGTTCTGGGGATGCCGAACCTCGTTAGGATGTTTTTCCAGATGAAGTTCCTGGAATCCCTGTCCGTGATGGAGGACAACGGCTCAGCTTCTATCCATTTTGTGAAGTAATCTGTAGCGACTATCAACCATCTCTTGTTCCCTGGAGCTCGGTGGAGAGGCCCCACAATGTCCAGGCCCCATTGAGCGAAGGGCCATGGACTAGAGAGGGGACTCAGATCTTGCGCTGGCTGATGGAGAGAGTGGGAGAACTTCTGGCACTTCTCGCATTTCCTGGCGTACACCTGCGCGTCCTTCTGCATGTAGGGCCACCAGTAACCCTGACTTATAGCCATGTAGGCCAGTGATCGACCTCCTATGTGACTGCCGCAGATTCCTTCGTGGATCTCATACAGGAAGTCGTCCACCTTGCTCGGGTGGACGCATTGGAGGTATGGACCTGTAAAGGATTTCCTGTAGAGTTTGCCTTCGGGAGAGAGCCAGAATCGAGCTGCCTTGAGTCTGATTCGGTGGGCTTCAGTCTTGTCCTCGGGGAGCTGATCGTCCTTTAAGTAAGCAATGATCGGGTCCATCCAGCTTAGGCCGAGGTCAGCACAGAGGACAAGCCGAGACGAATGGAGTTCTAAGCTTGACCTTGATATCGACCCAACCTCGACGGTCCTTTTCTTTCCGGCTTCGACAGCGGAAGCTAGGCTGGCAAGCGCGTCAGCGTGCGTGTTGGTATCTCGGGATACCCGCCTGACCTCGGCTTTCTGGAAATGAGACAGCAGTTTTTTCACAAGGGCTAAGTAGGCCGCCATCCTGTCGTCCCTGGCCTGGTAGTCTCCAGCGAGCTGGCTAGTTACCAGTTGAGAATCGCTGAAGATCACCAGGTGCTGGGCTCCGAGGATCTGGGCGCTGTTCAACCCTGCTATCAGTGCTTCATACTCTGCCTCATTATTTGTTGCTTTGAAGTCCAAGGTGAAAGCCTGCTCTATGACCAAACCCTCTGGCGATTGGAGGACTATGTCGGCGCCAGCTCTCTTGGAGGTGGACAATCCGTCGACAAAGATCTTCCATGCCAAGGCGGGAGACTGTTCGACCTCGGTCACTTCTGGCTCCTGCCCTATGCCCCCCAGTTCCGTGCCGAGCTGGGTCGGAGCCGAGTTGGGCGAGACGAACTCAACGATGAAGTCCGCCAGAACCTGGTTGATCGCAGTTCGGGGACGGTACTGTATATCATACTGCCCCAGCTCAACTGCCCACTTTGATATTCGTCCTGAAAAGTCAGCCTTCTTGAATATTGAACGGAGTGGATGCTCCGTGATCACCACAATGGTGTGGGATTGGAAATAATGGGAGAGCTTGCGGGAGGCACTGACGAGAGCCAACGCAAGCTTCTCCAATAGAAGGTACATGGTCTCGGCATCGAGCAGGGTCTTGCTCGTATAATAAATTGGTTTTTGAATTCCCTCATCCTCCCTGATGAGGACGGAGCTCACTGCGTGATCCGAGACCGCAAGATATAAATACAAAACCTCCCCCGGAGTTGGGGTGGAGAGTAAGGGTGGTGACATCAAATAGGTTTTGAGCGCGGCCAATGCCTGGTCGCACTCAGGAGTCCACTGGAATTTTAAATTTTTCTTTAGAAGCTGAAAGAAAGGCCTGCACTTATCTGATGACCGGCTAATGAAGCGATTGAGTGCTGCAGCCATTCCCGTGAGCTTCTGGACTTCTTTCGTGGTAGAGGGGCTCAGAATGCCCTGGATCGCGGTGATCTGGTCTGGATTGGCCTCTATCCCCCTCCGCGTTACCAAGCTGCCAAGGAACTTTCCAGAGGCCACGCCGAAGGCGCACTTGGAAGCATTTAGCTTGAGCTTGAACGCGCGAAGGATGCCGAAGACTTGGCCGAGATCCGCCAGGTGGTCGCTGGAGTGCACTGATTTGACGACCATGTCGTCGATGTACACCTTTACCGTTCGGCTGAGCTGAGCCTGGAACATCTTTGTCACGGGGCGCTAATAGGTCGCCCCCGCGTTCTTTAGCCCGAAGGGCATTACCTTGTAGCAGTAAGTGCCGTGGGGGGTTATGAATGACGTTTTCTCCTCGTCAGGCTCGTGCAGTGGAATCTGGTGGTAGCCTCTGTAGGCGTCGAGGAAACTCATTCGGTCATGGCCAGCGGTGGCGTCGATCATCTGATCAATCTTTGGAAGGGGGGAACTGTCTTTAGGGCAGGCCCTGTTCAAGTCAGTGAAGTCCACGCACACCCTCCATTTACCAGTTTTCTTTTTAACCACCACCGTATTGGCCAGCCAGACCGGGTACTGGACTTCCCGGATGGCTCCTGCCTTCAGCAGTTTGTCGACCTCTTCGACGACCGCGTCCGTCTGCTGCAGCCCTGTCCTTCGGGCCCTCTGCACTACTGGTTTGTGGGTGGGGTCCACATTTAACTTGTGGCACATGATCTCGGGGTCGACCCCAGGCATTTCGCTTGGGCTCCAAGCAAAGACATCGACGTTCTGCATCAGGAACCTTGAGAGCTCGGCTCTCTCCTCGTCTGGCAGCTGGGTGCCGATCAGGAAGAACCTATCTGGGTCTGCCGAGTTCAGCCTGACCTCGGCCAGGTCCTCAATGCTTTTCTTCTCGGGGTCTCGGCTGATTTCATCTAGCCCTTCTCGAATTCGGTGAGGTTGACGCGCTCTGGCTCTTTCTCTGCTGGGACTGCGGCCAGCATGCACTGCCTAGCTTGCTGCTGGTCTCCCTCTACCGTGACCACTTCCATTTTGCCCTCCTTGCTCTCGAATACAAACTTCAGCTTCTGGTGGAGGGAGGAAGGGACCGCTTCCAATTTGTGGAGCCATGTTCTGCCCAAGATGACGTTGTAGGGAGAAGGGGCGTCCACGACCAGGAAGTCGGCCAACACGGAGGCTCCGCCGACTCGGGTTTCCAGGGTAATCCTGCCCTTGGGATAGACTGGCATGGCGGACAACCCTAGCAAGGGTGCACGGACCTCCGTGAGGTTTGCTTCCGAGAGGTTCATTTTCTTGAAGCACTCATAGTAGAGGACCTCGGAAGAGCTGCCGGAGTCGACGAGAATCCTTTTCACGGTAAAGTCCCTTAGCTTCATTGTGAGGAGCAGGGGGTCGTTGTGGGGAAGCTGGATTCCCTCTAGATCTTTATCTGAGAATGAGATCGCGGGTCGGTCGCGGCGAGCTCTTTTGGACGCCGGTCCGAGCTCGGCTTTCATCACCTCCTTCCCATGCGACGCTCGCCTGGCCTCGGCGCGGGCCCGCGAGCCTCCACGAGGCGAGGGAGAGGGAACTGAGGACGCCAGATGGATCACGTTAATGATCTTTTCGGAATCCTCGCTGTCTGGATCCCGAGCCGCGCTCTGGTGAACTCGGCCCTCGCTGCCGCCGGCATCTTCTGCGTTGATGAACTCTGGAATGTGGCCTTCGCCGGCTAGCCTCTCCAGGTACCACTTCAGAGACTTGCACTCCTCGGTCTTGTGCCCGTTACCTTTGTGGTAGGAGCAGTAGAGCTTGCTTCGGCTGCCGGAGGTGGGCTCGCTCCTTAAGGGCGGAGGCTACTTGAAGAACGGCTTGGTCTTTATCTTGTTCAGGATCTGGTATATCGGCTCCTTGAAGACGACATTGACGCCCTGACTGGCGTTGGTGGGAGGTCTTGGCCTCCAGGTGCCCCCAGACCTGGACGACGTGGGCTTTGCCGAATTGGCGACCCAGGCCTGCTTGGGCTCCTGCTTCTGAAAGGGCCTCCCACCTTTCTGCCGAGGCTGGCTGTTCTTCTGCTCGGGCTCCGGTCTTTCGTCCTCTTCCCGGGCCTGGATTTCATCTTCCTCCCGGGCGACAAAGCGCTTTATCCGGGACATTAACGCCGGCATGGATTCTGGGGTATCTCCGACCAAGTCCTTCCGGAGGTCGTGGTCGGGGATCAGGGCATGTTGGAAGGCGAAGATTGCTATTTCCTCCCTAGTGCCCTCGACCTGGCTGTAAACCGCCTAGAATTGTCGGGCGAACTTGGCGAGGCTCTCGCCCTGCTTCATTCTCAGGGCGAGAAGGTCCCCCTCTGTTTTGGGGACGGCGCTGTAAGCTTGGAACTTCTTTAAGAAGGAGAGCTGGAGCTCCTTCCAGCTCGAAACTGACTTCTCTGGGAGGGCGCAGAACCACTTCAGAGGGAGGTCACCCAAACTGGAGGAGAAGATCTTGCAGTTGAGGTGGCCCTCGTTTCCCCAGATGGACATCTTTTGGGAGAAATGTCGGAGGTGAGCGGATGGATCGGACAGTCCGTCGTAAGGGACGAACCGCGGGACAGAGAACTTCTTGGGCAAGGGAGTCCGCTCGATGTCTCTTGTGAAGGGTGAGGCCCCCAGATCGGTATGGCCACAGATTTGCTTCTGGTCCCGCACGTCCAGGTTGTGCTGGAGAGCCAACCTGACGCGTTTGTCGAACCGCTCCTGCTCGTCGTCCTTTTCTGGTGTCTGCGCTCTTGGCCTTCGCTTGGAGTGGTTCGGGCTGTGATGGCTATGGGTTCGGCCATCGCGGCTATGATGACTTCGGCTGTTGCTCGAGCCTTCATCATGGATCTGGCTTCGCTTGTGGTCCAGATGGTCTCTCAGATCCTCACGAGGAGGCTGGGCTGCCTTGCTCGGGGCGTCCCTCTTCTTTCCCTGAGAATCAGAGACCTGCCTCAACGAGGCAGTTTGCGCTGCTCTCAGTTGCTGCTGGAGCTCGCGGATTAACCGCTCCTGCTTCTGGAGGAGAGCATTTTGAGCTGCGACATCTCCTCCAGCGGCAGGAGGTTGGACGCGGCGCGTCTCTTCTACGGCAACGGCTTTGTCTTTGCAAGGACGCTCATGCGGACGCTCGTCGCGTCGGGGTGGCGTGACTTCGTCTGCTGAGAGCGAGGCCTCGAGTCTCTCTTGGAGGGGGACCGCGACGTAGAGCTGCGAGCCTAAGCGGCCCTCGCCTGCAGATGTGCCATGCACCGTTCAGGACCGCCCCTGAAGAGGGACGTCCGTCGACGGTGCTGGCTGCTCGAGCACTGCTCTCGAGGATTCTCCACCCTTCCTAGCTTTCGGAGGCATGATTTCTGGGAGATTGAGGAGATTGGGAAGGTTGGGATATTACTTTCCCACAGACGGCGCCAATTGTAGGTGCAGAAAATAATGACCCACAATAACTGGGGTGCCTTAGAGGACTTATCCAAGGTGATGAAGATTAGGTACCATCCGAAAGCCTGAAAGAGAAGAGCAAACGGTCAGAGGACCCTGGCCTGGGCGGCGCAAGGCTCTCCGATGGCAAAGTCAGTGAACGAACTGGAACTATGGAAGGAGAGGAAGAAGAGAGGCAGAGTAACGGCTCTTTGGGTTAGATTGTGCGTACCTTGCATGTGGTATGAAGCTCTATTTATAGAGGCTTGGTGTAAGTCCCCGACCCGAGAGACCTCGTTTAGAGTTGATTAAGTTGTGTTTTAGTTTAAGTGTGTTTAGTGGTTTTTGGATTAGTTGGGGATTAGAATAGCTTTTATTATAGCTTTGGGGAATTTTGAGAGCCTTGCTACTTGTGGGACCCTTTGGGGGTTCTTGTTACGAATTGTGTGAGATTGGGGGTTTACCGATGATTTCCAAGAATCGTGTTTTTAACCCCATTGGACTTATCTTGTTAATCCCTACAACTTCCATGATGACATCGTTTTCATTCGAGGACCTTAAACCCGATTTTTAACTAATTGAGGGCAAAATGGTCTTTTTACCCAAAATCTGGACACGGATTTCAATGTCACCAAAATGTGCAAAATATATACTTTTTGGAAACTAGAAATTTTGCCGATCAACTTTGTCTTCTTCGTCGAATTCGTTTGAAGCCCCAAAAATCATGTTTTGAGCCCGAGAAGTCTTTTAAGTTGTGGGCCCCATCCTCACTTACTATATATAGAAAGCTTCTTCTCCTTTTTCCCATTTCTGGCAAAAACCCTAGAGGAGAAGAGAAATCTCAGCCCTAAGGGTTTTCCCTTACCCTTTTTCTTGCTTCTTCATCTTCAATCCCCCACTAAGCTAGTGCTAATGGAAAATTAGAGGCTACAATCTTCTTCCTCATCTCAAGGGCTTCATCTTGACACCATTTTTTAAGAAAACCGCCCACTCCAAGACTTCCTTTGGACAATACCTTGCTTTTTGAAGAACTTCTTTGTAAGTGATCTTCCTAAAAGTTTTATAATCTTGTTTGTTTAGCCCTAGGGTAGCTCCATTTCGATTATTGAAAGATCTCGTTTTGTTTTACTTGGATTTTGATATTCTAGGGTTTGGATTTGGGGGTTTTTGTATAGGTGTTTGATTGTGGTCTTAAGAGGTGTCTAGAGCTCAATGTGATTTGCATTGGACCCAAGGCAAGTGGATGAATGGATTTATTTCTTGTTTTCTTGCTATTAAAGATTTGAACCCTGTGGGAAATCACGTGCACGGATAAATGTTCTTTCAACTCCGTGTGCGGTTTAGCCAAAGAGATGCACGTGGCGCGGCATCACCCCCACCGTGTCCCGATCCCGAACTCGGCCTCTTTCCCCTAGTCCCGGTCCGGGGTCGCGACAGGACTGGTATCAAAGCGGGACATGTTTCAGGCAATTAAAAGAAACTAGAAATCTTAAGTACGTGGCGAGGATTCGTTAGATAGAATCGTGTGAGCAATGTGTGACCACCCTGTACTTGATTTATATGTGCTAACAATTTGTTTTGCAGCGTTATGCCACCTCGCAAAAGAACAGCAAACAGTAATCACGTTGCCAGTAACAGTGAGAATACAGAGCCTATTGCAGAGGAACCACAAGACAACAACATGCAGAACCAATTCCAACAGATGATGCAGGCTATGATTGACCAACAACGCCAGGCGAATGAAAACCAGGCTAGGCTCCAAGCATAAGCATATGAGACACAGACCAGATTGCAAGAACAGATGCTTAAGAAAGACGAGAATCATGCTAGGGAGATAGCTCAAATGCAGGCACATTTGTTGGGGATATTAGAGAGGAGACCGGAACCAATCCCAGTTGCACCACCTGGTCCGGTGAATATTAGAGGGAATGATCCTAATGTGTTGTATGAGCGGTTCAGGAAGAGAGGACCGAAAGAATTTTTGGGGACTGACGATCCAATGGCAGCAGATGATTGGCTTGAGCACACCGAAAACATATTTGAGATATTCATATGTACCGGTGTAGAACGTGTACAGCTTGCAGCCTCTATGTTTGTGGGTTTGGCAGATATTTGGTGGAAGACCGTCAAGGCAGAATACAGGACAATGGCTGATGCAGAAGCTTGGGTTAACTTCAAGAGACAGTTTGGAGAGAAATATATACCTGCACATGTCAAGAGAGAAAAGGCAGCAGAATTTCAACAACTTGTGCAAGGGAACATGACGGTCCTCGAATACCTTACCAAATTCGAGAGATTGTCAAGGTATGCTCCAGAGCTGATAGACACAGTTGAGAAGAAGATAACCAAGTTCCTTGAGGGACTTCACCCGATTATTGAGAGGGATGCTACCGGGGTTGTACCACCCGTTACCTTTGAAGAAGCTGTCAAGAGAGCATACAAATTTGAGAACTTCCACAACAAGATCATCAAGAACCAAGGAAAGGGTCAAGGCCAGCAGCAAAACTATCAGCAAAGAAACAATCAGAACAAAAGGCCAAGGCAGGAGCAGAATGCACAGAATCCAGTGGCTTGTATCCACTGTGGGAAAAACCATGAGAGTGCCAATTGCCATTTTATTACAGGAGCATGCTTTAGATGTGGCTCCATGAACCACCAAATGAAGGATTGTCCAAGGCCTGATAGACATAATAGGCAGCAACAAGGAGCACAGCGTCAGGCACCACCTCAGAATGCATTAGTGGTCCAGAATCAAGCAAGACCACTACAACAACAGGCACCTCAACAACAGTTTAGGCCACAGCAACAACAGCAACAATAGGCCCGTCAACAGGGGCAGAATCAAAATCAGAATCAGCGTCCTCAGAATCAGAACAGGAATGCACAACAAGGCAGGCAACAGCAAGGACAAAATAGGCCACCACAGAGGGCACAACTCTATGCTGTCAATAGAGCTGATGCAGAGGCTGAAGGCAATGTAGTGGAAGGTACACTTCTCGTATGTGGTTTTGATGCTAAGGTTTTGTTTGACCCTGGCTCTACTCACTCATTCCTATCTCCAAAATTTGTTAAGTTGATTGATATGCATGCTAGAGAGTTGAGTTTCATTTTGACTGTGACTACCCCTTTAGGTAAGGAAGTTGTTTGTAGAACTTTTACCCTAGTTGTCCAGTCATGATAGGAGAAGTAGTATTACCGGCAGATCTCATTTTGTTGGAGATGCAGGATTTTGATGTCATCCTAGGGATGGATTGGTTAGCAGGATACCATGCTACTATGGATTGTTTCCATAAGACCTTAACTTTTAAGTTAGAGGAAACCCAAGCAGGGGTGTTGTTTCAGGGAGAGAGGAGTAATTCTGGTGCAGGGTTTATTTCAGCATTGAAGGCTAATAGGCTTCTAAAAAGTGGTTGTGCGGGTTATTTGGCGTTTATCACGGAGGATAAACGGTCCCAAGGGGTGGAGGAGATCCCAATTGATTGTGAGTTTTCGGATGTTTTCCCGGAAGAGATACCAGGATTGCCACCCATTAGAGAGATAGACTTCACTATTGAGTTGTTACCGGGGACCGCTCCGATATCTATCGCACCTTACAGAATGGCCCCGGCAGAATTGGGAGAGTTGAAGATGCAATTGCAAGAACTTTTGGACAAAGGTTTTGTGAGACCTAGTGTGTCACCGTGGGGAGCACCAGTTTTATTTGTAAAGAAGAAGGATGGTTCCATGAGAATGTGTATTGACTATAGAAGATTGAACCAAGTGACCATCAAAAACAAATATCCATTGCCAAGGATAGATGAATTGTTCGATCAGTTGCAAGGAGCTGCTTACTTTTCGAAGATTGATTTGAGGTCAGGCTACCATCAGTTGAGAGTTAGAGATTCAGATGTACCAAAAACAGCCTTTCGTACAAGATATGGACACTATGAATTTCTAGTGATGCCATTTGGTTTGACTAATGCACCGGCAGTTTTCATGGCATTGATGAACAAAATATTTACGGAGTATTTGGATCAGTTTACAGTGGTGTTTATTGATGATATTTTAGTGTATTCCAAGACCAAAGAAGAGCATGAGGGACATTTGAGGATAGCACTCCAGCTGTTGAGGGAGAATCAATTGTTTGCAAAGCTTAGTAAGTGTGAATTTTGGTTGGACCAAGTCACATTTTTGGGTCATATCATCTCGAAGGAAGGATTATCAGTGGACCCGTCCAAGATTGAGGCAGTCATGAATTGGGATAGACCGAAGAATGCATCAGAAATCAGGAGTTTTCTTGGATTGGCAGGATATTATCGGAGGTTTGTGCAAGGATTTTCGTCGATTGCGTCACCTTGACGAAGTTGACAAGGAAGAATGCACCATATGTTTGGACAGACAAGTGTGAAGCTAGTTTCCAAGAGCTGAAGAAGAGATTGACTACAACTCCAGTCCTTACTTTGCCATCTGGGAGCGGCGGTTTTACCATTTTTACCGATGCTTCCAATGTTGGACTTGGATGCGTGTTAATGCAAGATGGGAAGGTAGTTGCATATGGATCCCGGCAGTTGAAAGATCATGAGAAGAACTATGCAACACATGATCTCGAGTTGGCCGCAGTTGTTTTAGCTTTGAAGATGTGGAGACACTGCCTCTATGGAGAGAAGTTTGAGGTTCACTCCGATCACCGTAGTCTACAGTACTTGTTTTCTCAGAAGGAGTTGAACATGAGGCAGAGGAGATGGATGGAATATATTAAAGACTATGATTTTCCAATCAAGTATCACCCGGGGAAAGCGAATGTAGTTGCAGATGCCTTGAGCAGAAAGTCAGTGAGCATGGCAAGTCTTCGGGGATCTTATGTGGTACAACAGTTAGAAGAGTTGGGAGTAGAATTTCATCCACTAAGAGAGGGTGTCATGTTAGCAAACATATCAGTGTCAGAGCCTTCGTTCATTCAGAAGATCAAAGAGAAGCAGTTACAAGACCCAGAGTTGGCTAAGATTTCTGAGCACTTAGCAGATCGTCCGGATTTTCGTGTTGTAGATGGAGTTTTGTATTACCAAGACCGTCTTTGTGTGCCTAACTTGGAGGACTTGAGGAATGATATCATGTCTGAGGCTCACAATACCAAGTATTCCATACACCCGGGCAGTACGAAGATGTACCAGAATTTGAAGGGCAGATTTTGGTGGAATAACATGAAGAGAGAAATAGCAGCTTTCGTCTCTCGTTGTATGACATGTCAGTTGATCAAGGCAGAACATCAGAAGCCTCCAGGGTTACTACGGCCATTAGAGATTCCGGAATGGAAATGGGAGTACATTACTATGGATTTCATCTCGGGTTTACCGAAGACTAGTAAGGGCAATGATGCTATTTGGGTCATGGTGGACCGTCTCACCAAGTCAGCTCATTTCCTACCGATGAAGACTGGGAAGAAAATGCATATGTTACCTTTGGCACAGTTGTTTGTCACAGAGATTGTCAGTCGTCATGGACTGCCAGTTTCCATCACATCCGATAGAGACAGCAGATTTGTCTCAAGATTTTGGAAGACATTGCATGAGTCTATGGGTACGAAGTTACAGTTCAGCATGGCCTATCACCCTCAGACCGATGGTCAGTCAGAAAGGACAATTCAGACACTTGAGGATATGCTTCGAGCTTGTGTGTTAGATTTCAAGACTCAGTGGGATGAAGCCTTACCGTTGTGTAAGTTCGCTTACAACAACAGTTTCCACTCGAGTATCGGTATGGCACCTTTTGAGGCTTTGTATGGCAGAAGGTGTAGAACGCCTGTTTGTTGGGAAGAAGTTAGTACTCGCAGTTTCCATGGACCGACCATTGTTAGTGAGACGAGTGACAAGGTCAAGTTGATCCAAGAACGTCTGAAAGTGGCTCAGAGTCGACAGAAGAGTTATGCAGACTCTCACAGAAGGGATTTACAATTTAAAGAAGGAGATAAGGTTTTCTTGAAAGTGTCACCTACTCGTGGAACTTTGAGGTTTGGACAGAAGGGCAAATTGTCTAGGAGATACATTGGACCGTACGACATTGTGAGTAGGATTGGTGATGTGGCTTACAGGTTAGCCTTACCACCTGAACTTTCCGGCGTACACAATGTTTTTCATGTGTCTATGTTGAAGAAGTACGTTCCCGACAGACTACACATACTCCATTATGAGCCGTTGGAAATTCGAGAAGATGCGACCTATGTTGAGAAGCCTAAGCAGATCATTGACACCAAGGAACAAGAATTGAGAACTCGGACTATTCAGTGGGTCAAGGTACTTTGGGAGAATCATGGACCGGAAGAAGCAACTTGGGAATTACGGGATCAAGTTCAGAAGAAGTACCCGCATCTCCTACCGGAGGTGAGTTTTAATTTCCATTTAGAGGACCAAATGTCCTAAGGGGTGGAGGATGTAAGACCCCGACCCGAGAGACCTCGTTTAGAGTTGATTAAGTTGTGCTTTAGTTTAAGTGTGTTTAGTGGTTTTTGGATTAGTTGGGGATTAGAATAGCTTTTATTATAGCTTTGGGGAATTTTGAGAGCCTTGCTACTTGTGGGACCCTTTGGGGGTTCTTGCTACGAATTGTGTGAGATTGGGGGTTTACCGATGATTTCCAAGAATCGTGTTATTAACCCCATTGGACTTATCTTGTTAATCCCTACAACTTCCATGATGACATCGTTTTCATTCGAGGACCTTAAACCCGATTTTTCACTAATTGAGGGCAAAATGGTCTTTTTACCCAAAATCTGGACACCGATTTCAATGTCACCAAAATGTGCAAAATATATACTTTTTGGAAACTAGAAATTTTGCCGATCAACTTTGTCTTCTTCGTCGAATTCGTTAGAAGCCCCGAAAACCATGTTTTGAGCCCGAGAAGTCTTTTAAGTTGTGGGCCCCATCCTCACTTACTATATATAGAAAGTTTCTTCTCCTTTTTCCCATTTCTGGCAAAAACCCTAGAGGAGAAGAGAAATCCCAGCCCTAAGGGTTTTCCCTTACCCTTTTTCTTGCTTCTTCATCTTCAATCCCCCACTAAGCTAGTGCTAATGGAAAATTAGAGGCTACAATCTTCTTCCTCATCTCAAGGGCTTCATCTTGACACCATTTTTTAAGAAAACCGCCCACTCCAAGACTTCCTTTGGACAACACCTTGCTTTTTGAAGAACTTCTTTGTAAGTGATCTTCCTAAAAGTTTTATAATCTTGTTTATTTAGCCCTAGGGTAGCTCCATTTCAAGATCTCATTTTGTTTTACTTGGATTTTGATATTCTAGGGTTTGGATTTGGGGGTTTTTGTATAGGTGTTTGATTGTGGTCTTAAGAGGTGTCTAGAGCTCAATGTGATTTGCATTGGACCCAAGGCAAGTGGATGAATGGGTTTATTTCTTGTTTTCTTGCTATTAAAGATTTGAACCCTGTGGGAAATCACGTGCACGGATAAATGTTCTTTCAACTCCGTGTGCGGTTTAGCCAAAGAGATGCACGTGGCGCGGCATCACCCCCACCGTGTCCCGATCCCGGACTCGGCCTCATTTCCCCTAGTCCCGGTCCGGGGTCGCGACACTTGGGTCGTATCTTCGGATGATATCTTGGCGTGGGTCCCATGACTCGACTGGAAGTCATGATCAGCCCACAAAGTAATTAATGCGGTCCAATCCAGCCCACTCTGCATTTAATGCCAGTCGGATCAGCCCACATCGCATTAAATGTGCGTCTTGTTGGGCCAGATCGTGTAGGGCGCCTTTGACGGTTGGGGTTCTATCGGATCCGCCCTCGGGCCTCGCCCTGATTTGGCATCAGCCGCTGGATGCCGCCCTGTCAGGGATCTGGCGAAGATTGTGAACGGTTGGATGTCGCATCTGTCTCACTAGCTCGCGCCCCTATTCCTCCACGTGCCTGATGACGTGGGGGATGAGGGGCGCGAGTGGAGGCTCTTTCCTGCTTCGGCTTTCGTCCCAGCTCCTTCGGCCGAGGTGGAGCTTTCAGCCGAGGTGGGCACATGGGGTAGCCGAGCTCGGCGCCAGCGGTCCGGACCTGTTTGACTTCGGCCGGAGCCCCTGTCCTGGTAGCCAGGGTGAATCTGGTGCCACGTGGGCGGCACGCGGATGGCACGTGAGAATGCTTGGTTTCATCTGATGGCTGCGATTAGCGTAATCCTGGAGCTCTGGAAATCTCCCCACACAGTAAGGATGATGAAAAGAAAATAAACAGTTTGTTGAAGGCGATACGCCCCATGGTTTATATCTCTGACTCTTCTAGCTTCAAGAGGCTTGTTCAAGAGCTCACTGGGAATGGAAGGTATGCCATGTCCTTACCTCCTATTGATGAACTGGATGATCATGTCCCAGATATTAGAATTGAAGAAAATGCAGTGGCAGAGACCGGTAGTTTTAGAGGAGAAAGCTATGGAGAGATGCAAATGTCTGTTGATCTAGAGGATTTTGGCATCCTCACATGGTCTACATTTGCGGGCTTTACAGGTTTGCAGAATTCATGGATGACTCAGCACGTAGAAGAGTTACAATACGCTGAGGTTGATGCTTGGCCTGTTGAGAGTGGCTCATTTTCATTCTATGATGGTTACTCTTTTCAAACTGAGGAAGAAATGCTCTGATCAAGGTATGACCCATCAGAGCCTAAGAAGTACGGACACGGACACGCCGACACGACATTTCTCAAAAAAGTAGGACACGGACACGTTGGGACACGTTAATAATTAATAATAATAATAATAATATATCTAATCACGTACTAAAAGATACTATCATTTTAACTATGTAATCAATTTAGCAATCAAATAAACAAAGAATTCAAGTACCACGGTACCAAATAACAAAATATCAAAAAAAATTTCTTTTCTTCTTCCTTTTTTCCTTTCGCTAGACGGACGAATGTTATTAGGGCAGCAGAAGGATAGCCCCTTTGCTTTTGAGTTATGACCTTTTACAAACAGCCCCCTTTTCTTTTCAATTTTTACTCTAATTTTATTTTATTTTTTCCAATTAAAAGAGGCCAGTGTGTCCGAAACGTGTCCCAACGTGTCCCCAGCGTGTCCGAAATATTAAAGATAAAAAAATAATCAGGTCACTCTTTTGGGCGTGTCCGACACGTGTCGGAGCGTGTTCGTGTCAGATACATGTCGGATACCGACACTCTGGCCCCGGAGAAGTGTCTGTGCTTCCTAGATCAGAGCTATTTAACATTCTTTTTCTTTGAGTCGATCGTCTAAACAAAGCAGACTGACAACTGTAATCAGATCATTATACTAGAACATATATCTACATAATAGAACAACATGAAAGTTTGTATATATCCAAGAATCAAGATTCTAATATCTTGTATTCTTCAGATGTGTAAAGGAAGATTTAAGTTGTGATTGGATGGGGTATATGTTCAAAGAAATGTATGCATCCCTTGCACTTGATTTTTCGCGTTCTATTTGTGTGACCTTTGGAAAACATATTTTCTTTGGTTGCATCGTTTTCATAGTTTTTTAGATACCTTGTTGCCTCATTGTTTGTCAACCATTCACATGTATGTTTCCAATGAAAACCGTCAACGTCTCCAATGAAAAATGTATAGTTTTGAAATGCACTTGACGAACATGTATTGCTTTCCAAGGAATGATTTTATTGGAGGATATGCAACATCAAGTATATACATGTCCATCTTTAAAGTATTATTGAGTATTTATCATCACCGTCAAAGCTTAGTCCCAACTATTACATATTAAATGTTATAGTCGAGTTATATTACAAACTATTTCCTTTCCTTTAAATTCAGTAGTAGAAAAAAGAAGGCTGCCAAATTAAGCCAAAGTCAGGTATAAGCAGATTACGTCCATGATATGTCACTGTCTAGAAAGATGTTTAATTTCTTCAAAGTTTTAAACATTTAAGCAGATCAAATTTTACCACATTCATAGAGATCATGATTATAAATCTTTCAAAAACAAAATATGTTGGGGTCATAAAAGGAATGTAGTGATTCAGAAAAAAAAAAAGTTTTAGGTTAAAGTTTTCATCACCCTTTCAATCATCTCAATCATTTTCAGGGTACATGATAATAAGCACTTCCTACATGAAATTGTCAGTAAGAAATCTAATAATGGCCTCATTTAGGTACTGCAGATTGCTGAGAAGTAACTGGCGCTGACGCATTAATTGGCATTATAAAACTATTAACTGAAGCTTAGGCAATGAAGTCCACAACTTAAGTTTGTGCGCTTTTTTTTTTTTTTTGCAAAAAGGGCAGTTTCATTAGTGACAAAACAAAAGAACACCAAGCAACAATAGAAACAATCAAAAGTACAAAGAGCTACAATCACTACAAAGGTGACCAACCCCCTCTCAATCCCCCCAAAATTCGTGACCAATACGAGGTTCTTGGCAAGTTCATGAGCAAAATTATTAAGACTTCTAGAAATATGGGAAAAATGAAATGTCTTCAAAATCAGAGCTCAAATATTTGATATCTAGCAAAATAGGATAGACAGTCCAATCCACATACCATTTAATCACTCGAATTACCACAAGTGCTTTTGAATAAGGAACCTTAGATATCGATCAATCCTGCATGAACTTAAAAACTATCAAACCAAATAGGAAAGTCAAAACATGCTTTTCCGTCCATAGCTCTAAAAGAGGCATCTAAGAACACTTGAGCTGCGTCTCTAGAGTGCATGCTCATCAAAGTCTTTCGATGTCATGCAGACAGGACAAATTGCATCAATAGAAATGTTTTTTGGTGTGCAGTAATTTGTGTACCTAGATTGTTTTATGAAGTCATTTCCAACCGAAGAGGACTCTATGGGGTAAAGGGAGGCACCACAATGTCTTCCAATTATTGGGAGAATTGTGGTTATCCCTTTTGTCTTCATGAATAATTTTGTTAGCAAATCATGAGGATAGTTCACCCCCTTAGGAAAAGGGCCATATTTCCATATCATCTCTATTGATGCGATGGATATACTTTTTCAAGATATTCGCAATCTTAAAAGTGTTATTAAAAACATTTCTAATTAGTTGTTCATTCCAAAGGTCATTAGCCACAATATCAAGGTCTATAATCACAAGATCTTGACTAACCACATTAGACTTATCTTTAACCAAATTGTGGTTATCCAATTGCATTTCCAAACTGAGATTCGAACTTCTTTGCCTATGATCCACTCCACCTTAGCATTGATAAAACTAGTAGCATCTACAAATCCCTTCCAAAACCAAGAATTGCCCTTCCTATCATTGATAAAATTAGCACTAGATCACATTTGTAATTGTAATTCCAATATTGACAATATGTTCCCTGATGAAGGATAACTACAATTGTGGAATCTTTTCGTACTTTAGTTACCCTTCGTATTGTCAATATTGGAATTACAAATACAAATATGATCTAGTGCTAGATATTTCTTTACAAATGTGATTTATTCGTAATAAATATTTCTTTTGCATTTTTTATTATCATTTCAAATTTAGAAAGCATAAGCATTTTATATCGGATTCAATTTAGAAGAACCTCCAGTTCAGCGATGCAGCTTCCTTAGAACCACGAAGGAGAATCTATCTGATTACACTTCAAGCTATTCATGAAGTAACATCTACGAGAGAGAGGAGAGGAGAGAACCTTCATATGCGACTGCCACAGGTTAGTGCAGCTAGACAACATAACGACGTTGCTAACCTCGCGGCTTAATCAGATCGATGAGAAGAACCCATCATTAAGTAGAGCAAACTACCTACTATTCGGCAAAAGACAGAAGGATCATCTAGGGGCTGGCCATCATCCCTACGGATCTTGCTGTTCAACTCCATAGCAGTATCAAAAGTGTGAGCATCATCAAGATGTGCCGAAGTGATTAAATCTTTAGCATATTTCCGCTGATGAACCCGAATGCCAGATTTGCTACGCAAGAACTCCAGCCCTAAAAAGTAGGTGAGAGGACCAAGATCCTTCATTCTGAAATGGCGAGTGAATCCGTAATACCGGCACTATCATTGCCACCGATAACCATATCATCAACATAGACTAAGAGAAATGTGTAGCCTTTTGATGTCCTTCGGAGGAAGAGGGAACTATCAGAGTGACTCTAGCGAAATCCAGCTTGAAGGATAGCGGCCCGAAATTTATCAAACCACGCCCTGGGAGCCTGCTTAAGTCCATAAAGATCTTTCCTCAATTTACAAACATGTTGAGGAGGACAAGCATAACCCGGAGGTGGTTTTAAATAAACAGTTTCATGTAAGTCGCCATGAAGAAAGGTGTTTTTGACATCCATTTGCCATAGGGGCCAGTTACGGGCTGCGGCTACACAAAGGAGGGTGCGAACCGTGGTCATTTTAGCCACTGGTGCAAAGGTGCCATATAATTATTCCCATTAAATTTAACGGGAATAATATCGTATCTTTCCATTGATAATAGTTCAGCAGGAAGAAGAAGAAGAAGAAGAAGAAGAACCAGCAGAGATGCAAGTAACACAGCAGTAAAGAAAATCAACTATTGCAGACACAGATGCAAGATTAGGCTACCAAATAACCCCCAGAGCTTAGATAGCACGTCAATAATAGTGGATCACTATTGATCATATCATGACAGAAGACTTTCTGTTTCCAATAACCATAGATCACCGATCTGGTTAATGCCAAGATTACAGATCCTTGATCTGTGAGTCTCCCAAGAGCAGTATAATAAATCAACAGCAGCAGCAGTATTGCAGAGAAGCAGCAGTAGCAATCTGATATGAATCAGATGTTCACAGAGACACAAAACAACCCAGACGACCTTCAGTTTTGTGTCTGGATGAGCACGTGGGGCCCACAGAGGGATTGAAATGCAGATTAGGTGTAAGATCTGATTGCCAGACTTAATTGTCTTCCTTCAGGCCAAATCTGATGAGATTTGGATAAGGATCCACAATTCTGGACGGTGGAGATGAAATCATTTTGAGAAATACCGTCACTTGAAGAAGAGGTTGAAAGTGCCTTAAAGGTGATGAAATAAATCCAGAAAAATCACCATAATTCCCAGAAATGCTAGTCCACCAAGTTGGGAATGACTGTTAGTGATTTTGTGATCATCACATGTGGACCATAGTGAAAGCAGATAATAACAGCAGCAAACAGACGTCACTATGTGAATGTCGACAGTGAACCGATCTCCTTGTGAGATCTAGTTAGCTGATTGTGGCCCGATCAGAGGTATGGAGTGTAAGGACAAATTATTTTCGCAACTCCAGGCCAAAGTTTCACTCAAATCGGATCAAAATCCACAAATTTGGACGGCCTTGATGAAATCAGTGGCAAGAAATAAAAGTATCACAAATGTTGCTGGAAAACTCACTTCTGATGGGAGAAAAATTCTTGAAAAATATCCATAAATACCAGTAATGCTGGTCAACCAAGATGGAGGTGATCGTGAGAGATGTTGAAGACGATCTGAAGTGGGCCACGTCTTGATCAAGGATGATCAGACACTATCAGGGATGATCAGACACTCCAGGAAGAAGATCCAAATCAGGGAGAATGACTGAATCAATGAGAGAAGGCAACTATAGCTCTGATACCATGTAAGAATGTAAAGAGCAAAATGAGAGAGAGAAGTTTGGAGGAAAAGTTGATGCCTCAATGGAGGATCGACCAACCAATTTATAATCATTTTACCCTAATCACATGCTAGTAATCAGCAGTAATTACAATCAGGAATTGAAGAATAAAGAATATATAAAGACTATCCTAATCTTTATACATAGAAGAATATCAATGATCCATACGTGAGATATTTTACATGAGTTAAAAACTGATTGGGCTGGGCCTAGGGCCTGTTAGCATAAGTCCATTATCTTCTACCCATTAAACATAACTAAACCAGACGATTCATTAGTTTTTGAACTCACCCAATTACATGAATCATATAAAGAACATATAGCAGGAAAGTTTAGGATATTTGTAATATATTAGGCTACCAACATGGCACCTGAACCATTCAAATGTGTATGAGATCCAAGCCCCTCTTATGGTGAGACACAATCAAGAATGCCAACATCAGGCCAATAAAAAACTTTGGGCCTTTGAGCTTACGCACTGCCTTATTGGTCAATATTATTTTAACTCACATTTCTTCCATACCATCCAGCAACTCGGATTGTCCAACCCATGATTTTAAAAGCCTATTTTTACTCCCTGTGGTTTGGTCCAGTCGCATTGCTGCCAATCGGTCAGACTCGCGTGTGACAAGGCCCGACTCCATTATGATTGAGTAGTTCAATTCCAGCTCCAGATCCAGCATTTTGAGTCCATGCAATTTGAAAATGATTGGGCCTAATACCACCTGCTTCAAGCTAGTTGGTACATTCAGTGCTTGATTTGGGCTTTAGGACAGAGTATGAATCTATTTATATATTACATGCTTTCTATACATAGTGCTCTTAGTTGCACTTAATCCACAAGCAGGAATTAACAACTCCAATAGAACATCTTATGTATCTTTTATCTCATAAGTTTGAAGGTAACACCATCACTTGCAGTGCAGCCCCAACTCCATTGCTCTATAACTTTTCAAGGTTACCAGTCCTCACTCGTCATTATCATCGCATGCTTTTTCTTGCCCATATCATTTAGCACGTTATCTCTGCAAAATCCAAATCCATTGAACAGAAACCTTCTCAAGATGTTCTTAAGTAGACAGCAATACTTGATAAAATTGTTTAGCTTACTGAGTTGGGCTTTTTGACAAAAATGTTCTCACTTTAATGAATGGTAGATGCACATTCCCTATGAATCAAAATGATCTTGATTTCAAAATGGGAGTTGAATTCATATGGATTTTCCATCAAATTCAACTGGATTGGATGTCCTAGAAGTAATGGATTTGGCAGTGCATTTATTTACACCATCCACAAATCTACAATAGTAGGGCAAAGAAAAGTTCTTGCAACCGCATTTGAAAAACTATACCCAGCCCAACGACTAGTACAAGATAATCTGGAACCTTTACAGTGCAATATATTAGCACCACCCAAAATTTGAGGGACATCCAAAAATGTGCTCCTCATGTAAGAGAATGACAAGAGTGAATGAAAAGGTCAAAAATGGACTGAGTCGGATAGCCAGATCGCAAGACGTGTCACGTGCTGCTGGCACTGGCATATGATATAAGTTGCATATAGTGCAATCACGGTAGAATGAATTATCCAAAATTTTATGAAAATATAGGACATGAGAATAATGAGATACCTCAACAATTTTCTTGGTAGCTCCACCACATTCTAGGAACAAAAATAAATAAATTAAAACTAAGATCTATGGAGCATCAGTGCACGTGAGCAGTAAGATCTGACCTGCAATAGAACCAGAAAGTTTAAGGAACACAATAGAAAACTCCAATATTCAGCTTGGCAAGTTTGGATATAAATAATATAACAAGATCTAGATAATTATAGCAAAGGGAAGAAACACATGGTGAATTAATAGGCCAACACACTTAAAAACCATAAATTCACATGAGAAACACATCCAAAATCCCAGAGTGATGAAAAGTCTTAGTGGATGATGGATGGCATGTTTTTCTGAGCTCAGTAATTTGCATGAAAGGCCACAATAAAATGTCACAATGTCGTGTTTAAGATCAGAGATCGTTGGCAGTAAGAAAAGAAGGATTTGAACAAACTGGCAAATTATAAATGTAAGCACAGTGTACAAATACACACGCATACATACACAAGTACACACATTTAGAAAATCCTTAGACAGAAATAGAAAATGTACCATTCTAGATTGAAAGTATTAAATATGCAATATTACCTGCAAGGACAAAAGTTCTTGCATATTTTTGAAATAACTGCACCTGCTGCTGTTCGGATTTCATTCCATGTTTCATCTGGGTCAGAATCTTCATCAAGTAGTATCTGTAAATCATAGTCTGCAGAACCATTCCAGGTGAGAAAAATATATTATAACTACGGAAGTATGCAACAGGTAGTGAGGTAAATAGGGGCCTTCGCACAAGTACAACATCCTATATTAAAATGGTGTTGAATTCTACCATATGATGTAAGATAAGTGCTATAATCTATAGAGATTAGGGTGACCCCAATTAAGGGGATACCACTGGTGTATACTTACCATATATGGGATAGTAGAATAATATAAGCAGCACCCATCACTTTGATCTGTTAGATATCCTTGAACCAAGCCAGAAGCATACAAGAGATCACAGAACCATACAAAAGAGAGAGACGAATTGTAAGAGAATATCTTGTGTTTTGTATTAATCTTTTAGATTTGTGGGCTGACCCAATACATGGGTTGAGGGCTAACCCATTAGGTCTAGCTGACCTGTTGACCTATTTCTTTACACCCCCTCTCAAGCTTTGGATGGGAGAATGTGACCATCGAGAGTTTGGAAACTAGCTCCGAAAAACAAGAGGTGGATTGGCTTTTGGTGAAAAAATCTGTTATCTAAGCGGCTGATGAAATCTGAATGAGCTTTATAGTGCCACTCCGAACATGTTGACGAATGAAATGACAGTCAACTTCAAGATATTTGGATCGTTCATAGAAAACATCATGTGTTGCCAGTTTCCGTGCACTTTCGCTGTCCCTAAAGAGGGGGGAAGATTTAGGAACTAGAATTCCTAAATCTCGAAGTAACCAGCAAAGCCAAATAATTTCAGTAGTGGTGTGAGATACAGCACGATATTCAGCTTCAGCTTCAGTGGAAGATCGTGTGACAACTTCATGTTTCTTGCTCTTCCAAGAGATGAGAGAGGAGCCAAGAAAAATGGAGAACCTGTAGTAAAGCGTCGATCATTGACATCTCCTGCCCAGTCGGAATCAGAATAGTCATGCAGAGTAAGATTTTGACTGGAGGAAAGAAGGAGGGCACAGTTGGAACTTCCTTGTAAGTATCTCGGTATGCGCAGTACAGCAGCCCAGTGAGTATGAGTGGGTTGCGCAACAAATTGGCTTACCACATGTACCGCAAAGGCAATATATGGTCTGGTAATCGTAAGATAAATTAAGCTACAAACCACCTCACGATAACGAGTTGGATCAGAAAGTAGATCTCCATTAGTAATTCGGAGCTTCAGATTATGTTCAATTGGAGTAGAGACAGGCTTAAGATCTGTGAGTCCAGCTCGTTGGAGAACTTCATTGCAGTATTTCGTTTGGGATAAAAGATATCCTTTGGGAGAGTAGGCAACCTCAATGCCCAAATAGTACCGCAAATTGCCCAAGTCTTTCATCTCAAACTGTTGATGAAGAAAACGCTTCAAGGATAGAATACCAGGAGCATCATTGCTAGTAATAATCATATCATCGACATAGAGTAACAGGAAAACACATCCAGATCGCGAATAGCGAGTGAAGATTGCGGATTCATGAGCACCCTAAGAAAAACCAATGCTGATTATGCTGGTGCTAAACCATTCAAACCAAGCACGAGGGGCTTGTTTGAGTCCATATAAAGCGCGTTTGAGATGACACAGAATGAGGTTTCACAATGCCTGGAGGAGGATGCATATAGATTTCTTCCTGAAGGAATCCATTCAAAAATGCATTCTTGACATCAAGCCGATAGAGTGGCCAATGTCTAACAGCGGCAACATAGATAAAAGTACGGACAGTTGTCATCTTAGGAACCGAAGCAAAAGTCTCCTCATAATATACCCCATACTCTTGTGTGTAGCCTTTTGCAACCAAGCGAGCCTTGTAACGATCAACAAAACCATCAGATTTGGTCTTGATCTTAAAAATCCATTTGCAGCCGATAGCCGATTTCCCGGAGGGAAGAGGAACAAGGTCCCATGTTTGAGTTTTTTGTAGAGCTGCAAGTTCTTCAGCAATCGCAGATCTCCAGCTCGGATAAGTAATGGCCTCCTTATAGGATTATGGTTCTGCCAAAGTATGAATTGTTGCAAGGAAAGACTTATATGATGGAGAAAAATTATCAATACAAACAAAGCCAAAACGGGAGGGAGGGATTCTGGTGCGCAAAGGGTACCTTCAAGTTTGAGGAGCATCCTACACATCTGGAGCAGAGGAGATAGGCCCATGGTCAGAAGTCGGAGGTGGGGCTGCAGATTTCGAAGGAGTAGACGGAGGTTTGGGCCGACGATGATATACCTGCAGGGATGGAGGAGAAGGGGTATTGGAGGGAAACAGGTCTGGAAATGGATCAAGAGGATAGACCGTAGGTTGCTTAGGAGAAGGGGATTGTGTAGGTACTGTATAGAAAGGTATATGTTCCAAGAAGGTGACATTACGAGAGACCTGTAACCTATTGGTTTTAGGATTATAGCATCGATAGCCTTTTTGTTCAATGCCATACCCTAAAAAGACACAAACAATGGATTTTGGGGAAAGTTTGGTTCTCTCATTATCATGCAACAGAACAAAACAGGTGCTACCAAAAACTTTGAGATAGGATAAGTCAGGTTTATAGGAGAATAATTTTTCATAGGGAGATGTGCCAGATCATACAGAGGATGGTGTTATGTTAATCAGATAGATTACAGTCAGACAGCTTCCCCCCAGAATTGCAAAGGAACATGTGAGGAATAAATCAAGGATCTAGTAGTCTCTAGGATATGTCTGTGTTTCCGTTCTGCTACTCCATTCTGCTGGGGTGTGGCAGGATAGGATAATTAAGCTAGAGTCCCTTGACTGGAAGTATGCAATAGGTAGTGAGGTAAATAGGGTGGACCAAAAGGTACGTGGATTTTTACTCCAAATTACATTAATAATTTAGAACAATTATGAAGCAATAGATGGTCAAGAAGAATTAGTTACTCGGTACTAATGCCTTCACACAAGTACAACATCCTATATTAAAATGGTGTTGCATTCTACCATATGATGTAAGAGAAGTGCTATAATCTATAGAGATTAGGGTGCAAGCAGGACCATATGATTAGGGTGCAAGCAGGACCATAGAGATTAGGGTCATTGGTTCTCTTCACAGTTCGTGGGTTCCCATTTCTCAACATCTCTGTATAAAGAGATTTTCTGGTTCTCGAGAAGTCCTATCATCTCCAATAGTAGTCGGAGATATTTTCCTCGAGAACATATATCTCTATCCATCTTAAGGTAAGGGAAGACATCATTCATCTTTAAGCTCAGCATATTACTCATCATACTGCATCTTCATCAGCATCTGTATCTATTCGTCAGGGACAGTTCAACGTGATCTCTGTGCGGCCCACCTACAAATCTCAGTTTGCAGCAAAATTCTGAGAGGAGGTTCGACTAGTACAAGGGAGATTACTGGAGGGTTTTTATTTTTTATTTTTTTGGGCGATCTAAGGTAAGCCATAACTGTTTTCTTCAGTTCAATATTTTTCTCAGAGTAGTTTTCATCAAAACCGTTGAAATTGCTGAACTTTTGGAATTTCTTCATGAAACTTGACCACAAGGTCATTAATTCCCTGATTAAACACCAATGATCACCTTTGCTAGTCACATCTTTTATCATACGCATTTTTACTCATCCAGCAAGATTGACCTAGATGCCCTTGGCTGTTTTTGGCTTTCAAAAAGTACCTCTGAGTTCTAGATTTCAGATTTGAAGTTAACTATCTTGGTTTTTGATATTTCTAAGACTGAGAGTTCTCAAAAAATTAGATTTGACATATTTTATTCTGTAGCATCAAACTTTTTGGGCAAATCCTATAGTCTATTCATAGTACTTTCTGCAGAAAACTTTGTTGATAATTACTACGAAAAAAATCAGACATTTTGCTCGCCTTGTTTTGAATGGGAATTTAGGTTTAAAATGTATGTCAAAGGGAAAGAATTATGAGGTCATAACTCTCCATCTATAACAAAGTTTAATCTAGGCGCTGTTTATGATCAGAGAAAGCATCACAATGATGCCGCCAATAGGCCACTCCCGACACCTGATCCAGATCCTAATCCTTCCTTGCTTTGCAAGTCGACTCACCCTTATTGTCCCCACAATGAAGGAGGAACTCGATGCCCTTTAGACTAATCACACTGCGGACATTGTTCCCTCTTCCTCTTTTGCCGAGTCCATTGGTTGCAAATGCATTTACTCTGTTAAAATTTGGGCTGATGGTTCACTAGACCACTATAACACTAGGCTGAGCTTATGGCAATCAAGAGGAGCACAGAATTGACTATGAAGAGAAAGTCTAAGACTAGATTTGAAAAGGGGTTGTGGATCCCACATGGTGTGCTTGGAAGTTGGCCACTTCATCCTAGCTATACATCGTCACTCTCTCACTTTAAAGAATCCCAATTCCATTAGATAAAGGAAACCAAAAGGGAAGAACCAAACCATAAACTTCTTGTCTGCAAATTTTCTTGGAGTCATCTTGATTTTTGTAGATGAGATCCAATGGACCAGCCAAATGACCAAACTGATCGACCAAGTTTGGGTAACTAGCTTGGGCCCAGTTTGACCAAGATTTAGAATGCATATTTCAGGTTTGGAACCAATCTTAAGTCAATCTTGCCGATCCAAAACCATATTTGAGCACTTTTCTTGATAAGGGGCCAATTGAGATGGATTAAAAGGTCTGTTGACCAATCAAATCAATCCACATATAAGCAAGGGCCTGATCAATCGCATGATCCATTGGATGTTGGCCATAAGCTCCTGCATCAACCACCAAACAAATAAGTTATGTGCGATATTCTTCAGTGATTCTGATGGCCCAAATTAAGGGAAATCACTCCAATTAAGGGATACCGCTGATGTAGACTGACAATAAGTGGGATAGTAGAATAATATAAGAGAGGACCGTTAACGTTGATCAACACCCAATTCATCAAGCTTCTTGGTTTTCATTAGTTTGATATCCTGATGGAACTTTTGGTACAAGTAGGGCCCGTGGTTCGGAGATGAAGACAGTTGATATAATTGGCCTCATTGTGGATGAGATAATTTCCAAAGGTTAGGTCTATCTCTAATGTAGACCCACCCAGGACCCTGCTTCAGCGGGGCCCGCACTGGGTAATGGCCTTTTTATTGTGGATGAGGTATACACCTAAAAGTCTCCCCATATCAAATGGCCACAACTATCCAATATTAAGGCTACCTTTTTAGAGCATCGATGTAATCTCTTTTAAGCCATTAAATTCTAGACAAATAGTCTTCAGCTATGGTGGCAAGATATGGCATCGATATGGTAGGGATATGACATGGATATGGAAGGGATGTGCCATGGATAAGGCAGGGGCACAAATTTTATACATAAAAAGTAAGTATCGGATGCAATGTGACACGATATGTTGCCTATTTTGAAGTATCCAAGTATCATAGGTCTTAAAGTTAGAGCTCAGAACCTTCCAATCTATAGAATGGAGAGTCCTCAATCTCCATTATAAGCACATTAGATCAACATCTTGTATTATCATCAAAACGTAGGGCATCACTCTAAAGAACATGTAATCATATACCATTCTATAGAAAAGGTTAAAAGGAAATTATGGACACACTGGCAACAAGAAGCATTAATTCCTCAATATTCAAAATGGCGAGCATAGAAGATCAATAGAAAATGATTACAACCTACCATCTTGAACAAGGATTCAAAAACATAATAAAAAAATCAATTGCTAAGATCATATTGTCTGCCCCCTAAACCGATATATATCAGACGATACTATTGATTGCAGGGATAAGTATTGGTTATCAGTGTGAATTTAAATTGAGATTAAAAATCCAAAAAAAAATTGTATATTCAAAATATTTAGAATATTAGAAATCATTAGATTTTAAGGTTTATTTTCATTAGTGACTAAAATAAATGGGAGTACCAAACCCTTCATGTTCATATAAGCCCCGTATGTTGTAATATTGTATAATAAGAATAGTGATTTTATTCGTTATTCACCTACATTCATGTTACTCAAGTATATTAAAACCTAATAAATGTTGAAGATTATAATTTAGTATTTACTATGTATATAGTATGTAAAATCAGGAGCATCATCAATCATGTATTATGTTCTATGCAAGGATCAAAATGGCGGTTGTGGCAGGCATAGTAGCCAGTGGCCAAAACGCTTCGTTGTCGGTGATACGTAGCAGCATTCGGTGTGAATTTTATAAGTAGTCAAAAGAATTTAAATCTTGTGAGCAGCCAATCTTGTGTTTTTTTAGTGATCTGGAACCATATAAGGGCAGAGACGACTTTAGGAAAGGCTATTAAGGAGAAGAAATAGAAAAAAAAAAAAAAAAAAAAAAAAAACGGTGTTTTAAATAAAAACTACTTGGGCCTACTAGGTTTTAGACCATAGCACCACTATTTTTCAAATAGCGGCCTCAGCCGCTATTTTGAATCATTGTACTATATGTACTCTGATTATGTAAGATGCAATATATTAGTACTACTACTTATTAATACTTACTACTAACTGTTTAATAGTTGGTGCTTACTAATTACCGTTAGGGATTTTATGTTGCAATTTGATTGGATGCATTCATATTTTTGCAAAAGTTTGATCTCTCATTTGCACATGTTTTTAACTTTCAAACCTTAAAAATCTTCATGCATAGTTCTTAATTTTCAAATCTTGAAGTTTTGAAAATTCCTCATGCATGGTTTTATGACTTCTAATCTTGATTCTTCATGCATTTTTATGATCTCATTTACATATCTTTTTAGGCATCTTAGGATCATGATTTAAAAATCATTGTTATCGTCGTGTTAATTTTAAGATGTGTGAATCTCTTTGGAGTAGCCCTTTTAGGAAAATCATTTAGAAAACAATTTTTTGATACAGTAACTTTGAAAAAAAATTATATAAATTGAGAAGCTAGTTTCAAGGGCTTGTGGGGCTTTTTTTTTTTTTGGTGGGTAGAGGAAGGAGGAGCTAAGGAAGACTAGTAGGAAAGGGAAAACTAAAGCTTGAATTTCAACCTTAGATTCATATCAAGTTAGTGCCTTTTCCTTTACTAAAATTTCACGCTTGGCTAAAATCTTTGATTTTCTTTTATAGCATGATTTGTGTAATGAGAATTATTGCCTTTTTAAATGTTGTTTTCCATAACATGATTTACACCTTCAACATGCTTATCATTATGGATTCAACATTATCCTTTTTACACGTATTTTTCATTCTATGATCAAACTTGCTAGTCTTTGATTTTAATTTTTCAAATATCAAGTTTGTTTCTTGTTCAAATATGTGTTCAACATTTTATACCTCGATCTCATTAGCATGGATTATCACTTTAGAAAGTCTTCTTGTTTGACTTATCTTTCACGAACCATCATTTTAAAATGATAAGAGGTATGATGCATGCATATATTCATTGAGTTGCAATCTCTGAAATCATCTTCATGTGTATGCATTGAGAGGAAAATCACTTTCACATCAGCCTATGTGAGAGGCACATTATTGTACTCCGTTGTATCTCTATTAGTGTATCGTTAGACACAATTTAGAGAGATAAAGTCTTTGATTGTAACGGTTATTGCTTAGCCTAGAAAAGCATATGTAAAGCTTATTGCTAAACCTTTGAAAAGCATAAGTGTTTGTAACGTTTCAGGCGAACCATAGACCTCCATTGAATTAGTAGAATACCAGTGGGGTGTAGGAACACAAGTCGGGAGTGGATGTAGGCCAAACCATTATATATCGTTGTGTTATGGTGAATGTTTATCATTTATGCTTCCGCTCTTCAATTTTCATAAACATCACTTGTGCTTAATTGCTAAGAAGACATTAAAATTTGTCATAGCCCCGCCCCCCCACCCCCCCCCCCCCCCCCCCCCCCCCCCCCCAATCTAGGGTTCGGATCCCGGACTTTCAATTACTAGTTAATGACTAAACTTAGATCTAATGGACTGATTTATGGAACATATAAATTTAGGACAAAAATACTAATGAAATGGTCTTTCTAAGAAAAGTTTTGGAGGAAAAAAAATCTTACGTCATTCAAAAGTTCCCAAAATTTTACAGATATTTATAAGAAAAATGAAAACACAGAAAAAAAGAAAATGGCCCACATAATGCCTGTATGAATAAATTTAAAGCTTCAAACATGCAGCATGAATAATTTTTAGAACATTCCTATCCAAAAAAAAAAAAAAAGAATGAGAAAAGATCTAAAAGATTGCTTAAATAAGATTTTTCTTACCTTAAAAAGAAAGCCCTCCAGTTACAGGTGACGTGTTGGCCTCGATTCTTTTTTTTTTTTTTTTTTTGTTAAATGGTAAATACATTAAGAAACAACAATCAGTACAAGAGAGATATACTGAAAAGCTTACAAAGAACACCAAAAAAGAAAACAACCAAACAGGACAAACAGAACCAAAAACTGAAAGGCGGAGAAGCTAATAAGACAGGGCAATTTCCTTCCAGTTTAACAACAATTGGTCCAATAGAATCCCTTGAAAATTTGGGATAATAGACAGCCAAAGAGCTACCGAAAGCTTTATCTTTTGGTAATTGAATTGACACATGAAGCAGTCCCTTTGAAACACCTTCCGCTTCTCTCCTTCCAGATAATCCATATAACAGCCAAGAAAGACAGCTTCCATATTTCCTTCCCCCTAGGCGCCAGAGTAGGAAAAATCCAAGCTTCATATAGATCTGAGAGAGAGTCAGGGAGGACCCAGGTACACCCAAACCAACCCAACACCACACTCCATGCCCTACGAGCAAAGTTGCACTAAAGAAGAATATGATCCACAAACTCCTTGTTCTTAAGACACAAAGGGCAAATATTCATCACAACCATACCTCTTCTTCTTAAATTATCCATAGTTAGGATTCTATTTCAGAGAGCTAACCATCCAAACACCAAGGGGACGTTTGTTAAGCATCCATGGGAGGGGATTCTATGCTCCAAATGATTCCTTTGTTCCAATGGAATCAAGTCATCCTCATATAGATTTGTAAAGAGAGTTCTAGGTTTGGCATTGAACGAGGATTCCCACCGTTAGTAGAATATATGATACAATAGTTGTAAGTCTTTTGGAAATAACTCAAGATCTATGAAGAATCAGGACCTCAACTGTTTACTCTAAGTCAATTTGGGCCATCTAGAGTATTTGAACTGTTCGGATCGTGCGAAGGGGCCCCACAAAAATAAAAAAATTAATATTTTAGAATCTGGACGTTTTTACAAATATCTCGATATCTAGACATGATCAATGGCTGAAATTAGATCAACTAGCCGTTTTTTACCTTCCAGAGATAGCTCACGGTTTAGATCATGATTATGGGCCCCACAGGAACCAGAAAATTGAAAAAACACACTGTTTTTCATCCCCTTTTTTGCATTGTGTGAAATCAACGGTCAGTAGTTTTTGTCCAATTTCTCATGATCCATGATGAATCAGGCTACCAAATTTGAACCCATAGTTGTTTTAGGCATTCTGAAGAGATTGGACGGTTCGGATTTCACAAATGGGCCCCACAGAATTCCAGAAATTGCCATCCAACAATCTGGACTTCTTTTTCTAAATATCTCAAAATCTGTGAACAATCAACCGCTGATATTTGACGCGCCAGCCGTTTTGGGCTTTTTAAACAAGATTATCGGTTCAGATCTTAATTGTGGGGCCTAGAAAAGGTCAAATTTTGAAAAAAAACGGATAACCCTATGCGACCGCACGCTGCACTGTAGCACCGCCTTTCAATCCATTCGTGGATTTTTTCTTTTAGAGGGGGAAGGTCCGACGGGGGTTATGCACGGGTGCATGGACACAGGGATTATGTGATGCAGTTTTCCTTGTATTACCAAACGTGGATTTTCCACGGAAGCACAGAAAACATGCGAGGAATCCTCGCTGAGGATTGTTACCAAACGTGCCCCAAAACTCTAGGTGAGGCTTTTAATTTCCATAGCCTTCCCAAAGCTGGAGTAGTCCCTACTCTCTCTGAAAAAGCCATGCAGAAAGAAGTAACTGAAAAACTGTTGTCACGAGAGGGAGTCCAAACTCTTTCATGTTGTCCCCCAGGGATATAAACCAAGCTTAAAACATTAAGAAGAAGTAACAACTGACTCTCCTCATTCTCCTTTGGAAGAACCAAGCTTAGAACATTAAGAAGAAGTAGCAACTTTCCTCATTCTCCTTTAGATTTCTTCTAAAGATAGGGCTCCATATTAAGTGGCTTCCATACCCAATTGTTTCCAAGTAACTAGAAACCGTAGCTTTCTTGTCCATAGCACACTTTACCAAATCTGGAAATTGGGCTGCCAACGGTCGGTCGCCAACCCAGTTATCAAGCCAAAACCTCACCTTCTCCCCCAATCCTACCCACTACTTCAGATTTCTCTTAAAGTCTTCTTGGACTGAAGTAATCCCTTTCCATATGTTAGAACTTTTGTAAGAATGCATAGTGGAAAACTCATCCATCCCTCGAGCCACCATATTTTGCTAGCATAATGTCTCTCCACAACCCTTTAGATTCATTCCCAAATCTGAAGCCTCCATAGCCACTTGCCTAGCAAGGCTAGATTCATCTCCCTAAGGGGCCTTATACCCAATCCACCTTCTCGTTTTGGTTTACAAACTGAAGCCCAATCCACCAAGTGAAACTTCTTTCCACATATTCTCCCCTGCCAAATAAAATTCCTTCGAAGCTTCTCTATATGACTGGCGGCCGAGATTGGACATTTAAATAAAGACATGAAGTACATCGGGAGGTTAGTTAAGACTGATTTAATGATAACTAACCTTCCCCCAATTGAGAGATAATTGGCTTTCCACAAAGCTAACTTGTTTTCCACCCTCTCTACAATTGGATTCCACAAAGATTTATTAACCGAGCTTTGATAGAGGGGAAGTCCCAAATAAGAAGAGGGGAGGTGACCTACCTTACACCCCAAAATATCCGCGTAGTGGGCCAGCATAGCCTCCTCAACTCTTATCCCAATCAATTCACTCTTAAAGAAATTTATCTTTAAGCCTGACACAGTGACACTGCTTCAAAGCACAATAGGGTAGCTTTCACATTTTTGAATCTGATCTTCATTAGCTGCACAAAAGATAAGAGTGTCATCCGCAAACTGCAAATGAGAAGTTGGAGGAACACCACCGCACACCTTGACGCCACTCATCAAATCTTCGGAAGCCACAGCCTTAATCATCCAACTCACAGCCTCAGCCACAATAACAAAAAGAAAGGGGGAAAGAGCGTCCCCTTGTCTGATGCCCTTCTGTGCTGAAATGAACCCTTTGGGCGACCCATTAATTATGATTGAAAAACAAGCGGATGAAATGCATTCCTTAATCCATTTCCACCATTTTGCTCCAAACCCCATTCTACGCAGGTTATAGTCCAAGAAGTCCCAATCTACTCTATCATAAGCCTTTTCCAAATCCAATTTTCAAATCAGCCCTGGACGCCTCTCGATTCATCGAATGCAAACACTCATTAGCAACAAACACCCGATTCAAGATTTGCCTCCTCTTCACAAAAGCTCCTTGCTCATTGGATATAATGTTCGGCAACACCCTCTTTATTCTTCCGGCCAACACTTTTGCCAAGATCTTGTAAATACTCCCAATCAAGCTTATAGGTCCGTGATCTTTGATTCCAAGCTCTCTCTTTCTTTTAGGAACAAGTGATATGAACGATGCCCCCAAACTGATATCAGAGATAAAAGAACCGGAACAATCAAAAATATCCTCATCTTCTCCCCTGCCAGAACCTTCTTCTTCCTCTTCTTCTTCTTCCCCGGCCTCCACTACCGGACACTAAGACGAAGCTCTCTCTCGGATCCTCGATCCCCAAAAAAGTCCCCCAAAACCCAACCTTGAAAAACTAAGCGAACCCAGGTCTCAGAATCCGCATAAACCCAGAAGCTCATATCTCACCCAATGGCAGAACGGGAAAAGAAGCATTTTTGGAGGGCAGTTTCTGGAGAGAGATCCACAGTCCACGCTCGAAAAGCAGCAATCTTTAATAAGAACTGAAACAGGTATAACTCCTCATTTGATGGAATTTCCGGAAGATGGAGTCAGTGAGAAGAAATTGGAATCGGGGATTTGTTGGGTTGAGACTCAAAACAAAGATTTAGGAGGGCAGTATTCCACCTAACCTTCTGATCTTAGTTTTGGGCCAGTTTTGGAGATGAATAGCACTCCTGTGAGTAAACTTTCATCTGGGTCTTGTTTGGTTTTTACACCCGACAAGGCTTTTGAAGAGCATTTCACAACACCTTCTTTACAGGCTTCCATTTCTCCCAAATTTGGTTCACCATCTGAACTGAGATGGAGGCCACAATTTGATACAACAGGCACTCCTAAAAATAAATTGTCATCTGGTTTTTGCTTGGTTTCTGCATGTGGTAAGGCTTCAGAACTGCAGCCCACCCCCACCTGATTTGAGTTTTGGGTCAGTTGTGGAGATCTTTGGCACTCCTGCAACTAAACTTTCATCTGGATCTTATTTGGTTTCTGCATCTGACAAGGCTTTAGAGGAGCATTCAGCAATACCTCCTTGTATGGCTTCTGTTTCTCCAATGTTTTATTCAGTAAAATCATCTAAAATTCCATTTACGCCAGAATTGGATAATAATAACACTCTTTCAAATAAATTATCATCTGGTTTTTGCTTGGGACTAGAACAGCATTCGACAACCCCATCTAATTTGGGTTTTAGGTCAGCTTCGGAGATGAATACCACCCCTACGAATAAATCAACATCTGGGTCTTGTTTGGTTTCTACTCCCTTAATTTGAGATGTCAGATGCTTCTCTTCGAACCACAATAGCTCAAACCAAAATGGGGCCGGACCCCATCTCTCACATTTTGAGTCTAGGATAATTGGACAGTGATCAGAAGCTGGCTTAGGCAGGGCGCACTGATTAACGTCTGGATATAGATCTATCCAATCATTGGTAACTAGAAACCTGTCTAATTTTGACATTATAGGAGGGCATTGATGATTTGACCAAGTGTAAAAAGCACCAGCAAGATGTAGATTCACAAGAGAGTGAAGATTTATCCAATTTGAGAAAGCCCTCATATCTTGATTCAACCTGCACCCTCCCAGTCTTTCACTAGGAAACCTTATTATATTCCAGTCACCTCATATGCACCACGCTCCATTCCATCTTCCTCTAACATCATTCAGCTCCTCCCATGGCTCTTTTCTCCCATGACCATCATTAGGGCCGTAAACCGAAGTAAGCAGCCACTTCGAGCTGGAAGATAGATCCTCCACAAGGATTGAGACTGAGAAGCATCCACCCAACATTTTTCCACAGATATAAACCTTGTATCTTATCACAGATTCATCAATTTCTTTTAACCTAGTCTCTAGAAGTAAGGCGAACAGAACTTTGTGCCTTCTCAGCAATGCCTTCACCACCAACTTCCGCATTGAACCCCCCAGACCCATTACATTCCAAGAGACCATCTTCATTTGACAATGGAAGTCACCCTGACACCTTTTATCTCCCCTGCTCACCGCAGGTTTCTCCACCTCTTTTTCTTTCCCCTTATCATAGTTGACAGAGCAACAAAGATTAGTCAGCTCCCTGGCCCCTTTCCTTTTTGATTTTGTCTTTCCAGACTCCAACCTGTTTTGGACATCCCTAGCTTGAGCAAACTCAGTTAAACCCTCCCCATCCCCCATTAGTCTCATCAACTGATACCCCTGCTGCCTTCCCACACTGTATTGGCTTCGACTCTCCAACATAGATTATTTTTCATTTTTGTTCTTAACAAAAAGCAATACAACTCCATTCACAATCTTTCCCTTAAAAGAAAATTACAGAAAGAGAGGATTTTGGTTTAAGACGGGGAGTCATTCGATACATATACGCCCAATAATTGATCGATATGCCCGATTTATCAGCTGCTATGTTTGTCAAAGCCAGCAAGGAAAGAAACAATGTCGTGAATTCGATGATCCCTTTGAGGGTCACGATGCTCCTTTATATAGAAATATAGTTGCTATACATGTTACAGTAATTGTAGCAATTATCTAGATTACAGCCATTCTAATCTAATTATAATCTAATCATATCTGCTAATAAGGCAAAGATAAATGTTACATAGCTGTACACACGTGAGATGATTTGTCCCACAAGTTGGGCTTTATCTGCCATGGGCTGTGACCCACTGACCCATTTAACATCCCCCTCAAATTGATGCGGGTGAATCAACCGGCATCAATTTGCCAACTACGAATTGGTGTCATGGCCAAGGAAGTCCCTTGGTAAATATATCTGCAATTTGAAGTCCGGTAGGAACATGAGGAAAAGTAATAGCTTAACACAAAAATTCATCACGAATGTAATGACATGCCACTTCAATATGCTTTGTGAGTTCATGGAAGACATGATTTTCAGTAATCCGTATGGCACTAGTATTATCGGCATATAGAGGTGTAGAGTCAGATTGTGGAAATCCAAGCTCAAAAAGGAGATCCCGAAGCCAGACAATTTCAGAGGCGGCGGCAGCCATAGCACGATATTCTGCTTCTGTGAATGATTTGGAAACTTTATCTTGTTTCTTACACTTTCAAGAAACCAACGAGTCCCCTAAGAACATGCACCAACCCGTGGTAGAACGTCTACTATCAGGGCAACCAGCCCAGTCAGAATCTAAGTAAGCAATGAGAGAAATCGAATTTCCCACAGGAAAGAAAAGGCCACGAGATGGTGTACTAAGGACATATCAAAGAATGCGCTGAACAGCATGTTATGATATGAAATAAGAGAAGGAAGGAAGAGACGAGAGTTTTGGAGAGAAAATTTGATCCCTCAATAGAGGATCGTCTATCTATTTATAATATCATCATACCCTAATCAAGGAATGTACACATATCAATTAATACAATCAGAATCAGAAGTAAATCAATCTCCTAGTCTATCAGGAAGTACTATGAGAGAAATCAGCAACATAATTACAGACTGAATCCCATGTGTGGGATTTTATATACAACTCTATATGGGCCTTGATGGGCTGGACCGGACTCATGGGCCTAAGCCACACTATCACACTATCTTCTACACTCCCCCTCAAATTGATGTGGTAATGCAGAAAACAACAATTTGCCACTGGTGCAAATGTCTCCTCATAGTCAATGCCATACTCCTGCTTGTAACCCTGCGCAACCAATCGGGCTTTGTAGCGATCAAGACTCCCATCAGAGTTAACCTTTACAGAGTAGATCCATTTACTGCCAATCACAGAGGCGCGTTCAGGAGTCGGTACCAAGTCCCATGTGTTGTTTGCTTCAAGAGCAAGCAACTCCTCAGTCATACCATCCTGCCAGTATGCAATCTTCGAAGCCTGTGAATAAGAAGTGGGTATATGAGCACTATCCAAAGAAGTGAAAAGAGCAGGAAAGCCATATCTGTCGGGAGCAACAGAAGGACGACTAGAGCGCCGCAGGGGTATGACACTATCAGTAGAGGAAGTATTAATACCTGAGGGTGCAGAAGGCAACATTGGGATAGGATCAGGAGAAGGACGCCCCACAGGAGGAACCGTGTTACGCCTGACATAGACATTGGTAATAGGTGGTGGGGGAGAAGTAGTCGGAGGGAATTGTGGCAGATAAGATACAGCAACAGGATGAGTTTCCAAACGCAAAGAAAAGAAAGGAATGTGTTCCAAGAAGATCACATTACGAGATATTCGCATGCGTTTCTCGGATTGGTCATAACACATAAATCCCTTGTGTTCAATACTGTATCCTAGGAAGAGACATTTAGCAGCTTGAGGTGACAACTTAGTGCGCTCTGTAGGTGGAAGATGGACAAAGCATAAACAACCAAAAACACGCAAGTGAGAATATGAAGGGGTATGACCAAAGAGAGCTTCATATGGAGTAGTCTTTCCTAAAATAGAGCTAGGATGACGATTGAGGAGATACACAGCAGTCTGTGCAGCATCACACCAAAAATTTGAAGGAACTAAGGATACAAGTAGGAGAGTACGAATAGTTTCAAGAATATGCCTGTTCTTCCTCTCCTCAACACCATTTTGCTGTGGAGTATGTGGGCAGAATTTTTGGTGAAGAATGCCTTTATCAGAAAGAAAGGCAGAAAAATCATGAGACATGTATTCTCCGCCAGAGTCAGACCTAAGAACTTTTATATCTTTTTGAAATTGTGTGGGAACCATATTGTAAAACTTTTGGAAAAGAGAAAAGACTTTAGATTTGAAGCGCATGAAATAAATCCAAGTGAATCGAGAATGATCATCAATAAAGGTCACATAATACTTAAACCCTGTCCTACTCAATGTGGGTGCAATTCCCCAAACATCAGTGTGAATGATATCAAAAGATGATAACGCACGAGAACGATGAATAGGAAATGACAAAATATAACTCTTACTTAAACACCACGTTTCACACTTTGATTGAAGTAAAGATGACATCATTTTATTATCAATAGTGGGTTCTAAACAACCAATTTTAAACAAAGAAAGTAAATAGGCATTGTTCACATGACCAAGACTGTTAATGATGGTGTTTCAAGCCCAAACTTGCAGGCCCATTTAGGCCTAGGATCTAGAAGATTAGACTTTGATTGTAATTAGGCTCATTAGTCAAAGCCACATGTACCACATGTACATACTTAATTGTACAGCCCCTTTACTTGACTTGTGCAGCCCCTTAATGTGTATAAATGTATCCTTAGTCCATTCAATAGACAGAGAAAATTCTCTAGCAAACTTTCTTTCTTGTATGCTTGTTGTTTGTGTTCTGGATATTCTTACATGGTATCAGAGCAAGGTTTGTGATTGTCTTAGTCATCTTCCATGCCTTGGAAGCCAATCTGTGATCATCTGTTATCATATTCGTCAGTCATATCCGCTTTGATCATCCCTGATCACTTGTGATCAGGCGTGGCCATCTCAGCGGACTTCTCCATCTTGGTCGTCTGGATTTCCTCTTATTTCTGAAGATTTTTTCAACATTTATTGGTCATCCGAGGTAGGCCTTCTACCTATTTTTGTGGAAATCCAATTTTTTGGGTTTGTTTTCATCTCGGCCGTTCAAAATCATGGATTTGAATTTGCTTTGTGAGCGACCATCCCCACTGCGTGATTATCCTGCTCAACCATCCCCACTCTCTGATCTATCAAGAGATCACCAGGTGAGGCCCAGGTCCTGTTCCGCTTACCTGACGACATGGACGATTTTTGCTGCCTGTCATGTCCTTTCGGAAACTGTTGCTGACTGCCTCTTCTGCCAGTGTATGCAGTGCTTCTTCATTCTCCTTGTTACTTCTTCTAGTTTATTCTGCTGCAAATTCCATTGTTAATTGATTATTCTTTGGATCTATGTGTTTTTGGGTTGTTCTGTTATTGCTGTTCTGTCTTGATAATCATTCTGCTGGTTCATCTGCATCTTTGTTACAAATATCTTTGTTACAAATAGAGAGATCTGAAATCACCTTAATCAAGTTTAATGGCAAAAATTATCCCTCTTGGGCCTTTCAATTTGAACTTTATCTAGAGGGTAAAGAGTTATGGGGCCATATCTCTAGCACTGATCCCAAACCAACAGAAGATGAAAAAAAAATTCTGTCATGGAACACACACGATGCTAAGGTCAAAAATTGGATTCTTGGTTCCATGGAACCACAATTCTTCATGAATTTGAAACCTTACAAATCTGCCAAAGATATGTGGGAATATCTGAAAACAGTGTATCATCAGGGGAATTCTGCTCGACAGTATCAGTTAGAATTTGAAATTGCGAATTATATGCAAGGGACTTCTTCCATTCAGGAATATTATTCTGGTTTTCAGACTTTGTGGACAGCATTAAATGAAATCAAATATGCCAATATTTCTGCTCAAGCTCTTCCCGAATTACAAGTCATACTAGCAACTAGTCATCGGGATCAATTTCTTATGAAATTAAGGCCTCAGTATGAATCAGTCAGATCTAATCTCATGAGCAGGGTCCCTTCTCCTTCACTGGATGCCTGTCTCCATGAATTACTGCGAGAGGAACAACGACAATTGACGCAATCTGATGTGCTCCACCAAGCTAGTCCGGGTGCTATGGAGGTTGCCTATAGTGTACCCACCTTTCAATCTCCGACCTCATCAGTCAATGTTGCTTATTCTTACAAGAGGAAGCAACGGAACAGAGATCTGAGTAAAGTGCAGTGCTTCAAGTGTCAAACTTTCAGCCATTATGCAAATCAGTGCAAGCGGCGGATCTGCAATTATTGCAAAGCATCTGGACATTCAATCCATGAATGCCACAAACGTCCTCAAAACAGAAATCCGAAAGTTTACTAGGCAATTACTGCTACTGGCACTATTGATTCATCTTCCACATCTTCCTCCGCACCTGCTTCTACTACTCCAGTCACCCCTGAAATGATCCAACAAATGATCTTCCAGGCTTTTTCCACTCTTGGTATATCTGGTAAAATTCAATCTCTCTCTCACTGGTATTTTGATTCTGGTGCCTCCAATCATATGACATCATCATCCAAAAACTTATCCACAATTAAACCATATGATGGACGGATTCAGGTCCATGCTGCTAATGGTACCACTATACCAATTACCTTTGTTGGTGATATTTCTCATTCTCTTCCTTTACATGACGTTTTTTGTTCAACAAATCTTTCTACCAATTTAATCTCTGTCGGACAATTGGTGGATAATAACTGCAAGGTTTCTTTTTCCTCCTCTGGTTGTGTGGTGCAGGATCAGGAGACGGGGAAGGTCATAGTGAAGGGGCCTAAGTGTGGGCGTTTGTTTCCTCTTCACATAGTAACACCGAATCCAGATATGTCTTTGTTTGCTTTATCAAGTGTGTCTAGGAATAATGTGTAGTTGTGGCACAATCGATTATGCCATCCCAATTCAACAGTTTTGTTATCTTTGTTAAATTCTGGTCATATTAATAAAATGAAGTTTTTATCATCAGATGTTGCTCTTGATTGCACTACTTGTAAGCTGGGAAAGAGTAAAACTTTGCCTTTTCCATTACATGCTTTTTTTGCTACCAAAAGTTTTGATTTAATACATAGTGATGTTTGGGGTGTTGCACCAATTGTTTCTCATTCACAAAGTATTTTGTCACTTTCATTGATGATTATAGCCGTTTTACATGGGTTTATTTTCTACATGCCAAATCTGAAGTTTTTGATGTGTTTAAAAAATTCTTGAATTATGTTCAGAACCAATTTTCAACATGTATTAAAGTTCTTCGGACAGACTCAGGGGGGGAATATGTGTCCAAACAATTTCAGGCAATTTTACAAGACCAAGGGATTATATCCCAAAGGACTTGTCCCTACACACCACAACAGAATGGTGTTGCGGAACGGAAAAATAGACATCTTCTAGATATGGTCAGGTGTTTATTATTAGAATCCTCTGTTCCTCCTAGATTTTGGCCAAAAGCTTTAACCACTACTACTCATATCATCAACCGCCTTCCTTCTCCAAAACTTCAAAACACATCTCCACATTTTCGTCTTTTCAAAACTGAACCACAATACACAAATTTCCACACTTTTGGTTGTGTTTGTTTTGTTCATCTTCCCAAAAATGAACGTTCCAAGTTATCTGCACAATCTGCAAAATGTGCTTTCATTGGTTATGCTTCCCACCAAAAAGGTTTTGTTTGCTATGATCCCACATCCAAGCATATTCGAATTTCTAGGAATGTTGTCTTCTTCGAACACCAGTACCTTTTTCAGTCTTATTCTGATTCATCTCCAGAAATCTCTTTTTCTAAAGTACCATCCTTTGATGATGAATACCTTTCTCCACCTTTGCATTGGAACAAATGCCACTACTTTGCCTCCTTTGCAAGAACCGATCCTGAATCCTGCTCCAGCATCAGATTCACCTCAACTTGCTATTCGTCGTTCTTCTCGTATCTCTCGTCCACCGGATCGATATGGTTTTTCTCATTCTTCATATTTTGCTACTTTATCCTCTGTATCCATTCCTTCTTCTCATTCACAAGCAGCAAAGCAAGAATGTTGGAGAAAGGCTATGGAAGAAGAACTTAATGCTCTACAGCAGAACCAGATATGGGTTGTTGTTCCATGCCCAAACTCGGTTAAACCTATTGGGAGTAAATGGGTTTACTCTATCAAATTGAAGGCAGATGGTACTTTGGATAGATACAAGGCAAGACTTGTGGCCCTTGGAAACAGACAGGAATATGGCATTGACTACGAAGAAACTTTTGCACCTGTCGCAAAAATGACCACTGTTCGCACCATCCTTGCCATAGCTGCATCTCAATCCTGGCCCCTTTTCCAATTTGATGTGAAAAACGCCTTTCTTCATGGTGATCTTAAAGAGGAAGTTTACATGCGTTTGCCTCAAGGTTTACCAAAACCATCAGAAGGAAAAGTTGCTCTTTTGAAACGGTCCTTGTATGGGCTAAAACAAGCACCACGAGCATGGTTTGACAAATTCAAAGATGCTTTACGCGGTCTGAAGTTTCAACAGAGTCCTTATGATCCATCTTTGTTTTTGCATCACACATCAACGGGAATCACCATCCTTCTAGTCTATGTAGATGATATCATCATCACGGGCACAGATACTGCCACGATTCACGATCTCCAATTTTCTCTACATCAATCTTTTCATATGAAGGATCTGGGCCCTCTGCAATATTTTTTGGGATTGAAAGTTAATCACTCTGAGAAGGGGTTGATTTTGCATCAACATAAGTATATTATGGATTTAATTGAATCAGCAGGCCTGTCAAACTCCACACCTGTGGATACTCCTTTGGAACTGAATCTAAAACTCCATAGTGACAGTGGTGATCCCCTTTCTGATCCGACATATTATCGCCAACTTGTCGGTAGTCTTATATATTTGACTACTACTCGTCCTGACATCAGTTATGCCGTCAACTTGATGAGTCAGTATATGACCAAGCCCCATCATCTCCATTTAGCAACTATTCGGCGCATTATTCGTTATCTTCTTGGCACTTCTCACAGAGACTTGTTTTTTCCTGTTGGCTCACAAATGAAATTGACTGCCTATTCTGATGCTGATTGGGCAGGTTGCCCTAATACTCGTCGGTCCACCACGGGCTGGTGCATGTACTTAGGTGATGCTCTTATTTCTTGGAAAGTAAAGAAACAGGACAGAGTTTCAAAATCATCCACTGAGGCAGAATACCGTGCTATGTCGCCGCCTATTCAGAAATTATATGGCTTCGAGGTCTTCTTGAGGAACTTGGCTTCTCACAAAAATCATCCACACCTTTACATGCGGATAACACCAGTGTCATTCGGATTACTGAAAATCGGGTATTTCATGAGCGAACTAAACACATAGAGGTTGCTTGCCATTTTATCAGGGATGAATATCTACGCAATGTTCTTTCCCTTCCGTTCATCTCCTCCAGCCTCCAGATTGCTGATATTTTTACAAAAGCTCTTCCTAAACCACGTCATCAATTCTTGACAGACAAATTGATGCTGGTTGATTCATCGGCATCAATTTGAGGGGGGGGTGTTAATGATGGTGTTTCAAGCCCAAACTTGTAGGCCCATTTAGGCCTAGGATCTAGAAGATTAGACTTTGATTGTCATTAGGCTCATTAGTCAAAGCCACATGTACCACATGTACATACTTAATTGTACAGCCCCTTTACTTGACTTGTGCGGCCCCTTTACTTGACTTGGGCAGCCCCTTTACTTGACTTGTGCAGGCCCATTTAGGCCTAGGATCTAGAAGATTAGACTTTGATTGTAATTAGGCTCATTAGTCAAAACCACATATACCACATGTACATACTTAATTGTACAGCCCCTTTACTTGACTTGGGCAGCCCCTTTACTTGACTTAGGCAGCCCCTTAATGTGTATAAATGTATCCTTAGTCCATTCAATAGACAGAGAAAATTCTCTTGCAAACTTTTTCTCTTGTATGCTTGTTGTTTGTGTTCTGGATATTCTTACAAAGACGACTATGCCAGATAGTCCACAATTTATTGAAATTAGGAGGAGAAAATAGGGAATGATGTCCAATGTCCAGCAGAAACAGTCGACCATGTTTACTTCCTGTCGCGATCACCTTCTCAGTTTGCCGCTCCTGTATGACACAACCGGTAGAAGAAAAGTTAATATGGTATCCATCATCAATAAGTTGTCCGACAACAAGTAAATCGGTTGATAATTTGGGAACAAAGTAGATATTGGAAAGGTGGATGGACTGGCCAGAGACACTAGATAAAGTAATGGTACCAATTCCAGAAATGAGTAATTGGTATCCATTAGCAGTGGTGATTTTGTATTTGCCAAGGTAAGGGTGAGAGGCTGTAAAGCTACTTTCCACAGAAGTCATGTGGTTTGATGCTCCAGAATCTAGAAACCAGGTAGATGGGGTAATGGAGGAAGACCAAGAGATTAAAGAATGAAAAGCAGGAAATGCCAGAGGAGAATGAGTTTGACACCGACCACCATTAAAACCCATGGATATATATGCAGAAGTCACCATGTTCTGAATCAGTTCTTGAATCTGGGCTGGAGTCATGGATACAGCCCCAGAAGTGCTTCTCGTGTCAGGGAGAGGTGCTTGAACTTGGAACGCAGTCGGAGCATTTTGTCTAGGCACGGTGGAAGGATTTTGCTTCTGCTGGGGCCCATTCTTTCGCTGTAAGCTGCGACAGTCATCAATAAGATGACCAGAGCATTTACAATATTTGCAAACCAATTTCTTTCGATAGTTCTTGGCCAGATGACCAAAGCCTTTGCACTCATAGCATTGAGTAGGCTTCTGATTGGGGGCTACCAGAAGAGCAGACTCAACCTAAAGAGGAGCTAGGTAGGCCTTTGGTTCTTCAAGAATGGCACGCTGAGAGTTGAGGCGAAGTTCTTCTCGAAGGACTTCTTGGAAGCATATATCCAGGTTCGCTGTGACTTCTCAATTCATGAGAGCTGACCGAACATATTCGAATTCGGGTCTGAGATTCATAAGGAACTGGCTGATGTGGGTTTCCTATTGTAATTTAAGAGCCTCAGACAGAAACCCAGCAGACACAGATTGAATAATCATAGCATCCCTCTCAGTCCATAAGGTGAGAAATCCATTGAAGTACGCCTGTACAAATTTATCGCCTTGACTGAATTTTGCAATTTCACTATCTAGTTGAAATTTGTGAGCTTCATTTGTTTGATGATAAACATTCTTAAGATGACCCCAAATATCAGATGCAGTAGTATATGCTTGAAGAGCAATGGCAAGAGAAGGGTCAATGGAGTTAAGAATCCAAGTGATGACCTTAGCAGTTTCTTTAGACTAGGTGGCTAAGGCTTTTGCGTGAGTAGTCGTAGTAGGTTTAGTTACCGATCCATCCAGATAACCAAACAGTCTTTGGCCTTCTACAAAATTCTTGAGATGAAAAGACCAGGCCATATAATTATTCCCATTGAATTTAACTGGAATGACATCATATTTCTCCATTGTTTCCAAAGACAGCAGAATGAGAAAGAGGTGTGTGATCTCCAACACACGAATCATCGAGTCAATTTAGAATCAGATCCCCTTGTTTTGGAGACTATTGTCCGCCAGTCAATCAAACTTCCAGCAGCATAGATGAACCAAAACAGAAAGAAACGATCTGATTTGTGATGATATCACTAACCAAAAAGCACAAATGCAGTTTGAATGGCTGAGATTTGCATTCAGCTAAAAACAGCCCGGATCAGAAAAAAAAAGTGTCAGGCGACCCTGTTGTAGTGGCAGAAACTGTCTGTGGGCCCCACAAAGTGGTCCAATCACAGATCGGGCTTGATCGACTTGGAAGAGACCTATTGTATGTCCTCTTGTCCAAGTTTGATGAGATTTGGATAAAGATCCACAAATCTCTATGGTTTTGATGAAAACTTTTTGAGAAATAGACCCCAAATTTGTCAGACCAAGAAGGGGATGAACAGTACCTTGATTGATGAAGAAAAATTCCAGAAAAATCTTCAAAATAATCCTGAAGAGTAGTCGACCATAATCATGTAGTGTGCTTGCGACTATTGATTGATCAGAGGTGGGCCACCCTACTCCAGCAATATCAGCAGAGAGATGAAAGGGATGAAAGAAAGAAAAACCACCAGGGAGAAGCACTCAAAGAAGTCTCTCAGACTAATGAAAGCCAACTCTCGAAACCTTGAGCTCTGATACCATGTTATGATATGAAATAAGAAAAGGAAGGAAGAGACGAGAGTTTTGGAGAGAAAACTTGATCCCTCAATAGAGGATCGTCTATCTATTTATAATATCACTATACCCTAATCAAGGAATTTACACATCAATTAATACAATCAGAATCAGAAGTAAATCAATCTCCTAGTCTATCAGGAAGTACTATGAGAGAAATCAGCAACATAATTACAGACTGAATCCCACGTGTGGGATTTTATATACAACTGTATATGGGCCTTGATGGGCTGGACCGGACTCATGGGCCTAAGCCACACTATCACACAATCTTCTACACATTAACGAGGTGGAGATGGTGTGGTTGTGTCATGAACTGACTAACCAGATTCACCGCATATGAGATATCTGTAGAAGATAATGTGGCTTAGGCCCACTAGGCCCAGCCCAGCCCATCAAAGGCGTTGTATATAAGATCCCACGTGTGGGATCATCTGCTGATTTTTCTCATATTTACTTCCTTGTATAGATTATGAGATTTATTCTCTTCCTTGTATAGATTAGGAGATTGTTTATTGATTATTCTGATTGCCCTTGATTAGGGTATAATGTAACTATAAATACACAATTGATCCTCTCCTTGTGGGATCAAGTTTTCTCCCAATATTGTCTTCATCTTCTTCCTATAATCTCATCACTGATTATTTCATGGTATCAGAGCGAAGGTTATGATCAATCATCTTCTATCATTGATCTTTTTCTTCTCTCATTGATCCAATCATTCTCCTTGGCTTGGATCTTCTTCCTGGACTGAAAATCTCTCTGTTAGGGTCACTGATCAACAATGGCCCACCTATGATCATCATCATCGCAGCGGAAGCAGCCCATATTGTTCGTCTGGTTCTATTCTTATTTATGAAAATTTTTTCAAGATTTTTGGATCATCAGAAGTAGGATATCCACCCTGTTTTGTGATATTTCAGTTTTGTCAGGCAGCTTACATCACCGTCGTTCAAATTTGTGGATTTTGATCCGTTTTGAGTAGGACTTTTCCCCTGAGTTGCGAAAATAACTTGTCCTTCCATCCCCTACCTCTGATCTGCTCACTGATCCTTTATTGGAGCCCACGTGGACATCGATCCACAGACGAACTTGCCGTTTCGTGCTTCTGATTGTCTCTGCTTCACTACTGGCCCACCTGCGATGATCACAAAATCACCAACAGTCATACCCATCTTGGTCGACCAGCATTACTGATATTTATGGAGATTTTTTCGGAATTTCTCTCCCATCAGCGGACGGTCTTCCATCACCATTTGTGGTTAGTCCATTTTCTCACACCAATTTCATCTCGGCCGTCCAAACACCTACATCTGGGTTTGATCTTCCTGCGACCACTTCCAGTAGTTGCGTAAAACTACTCTCCTTTCATCTTTTCACTATGATCTGTGTCCAGATCACCCTGTGGGGCCCATGTGTGGATTCACCCACTGCCGACAGGGACGCCAGGCTTCCCTGTGCTCTGTTGCTACTACTGTGCACTGCTGTTTGCACCTTCCTCACTATCTGGCTACCAGCATCCCCCTAACAAGTATTACCTCTGATTTGTCCAAAGATCTTCTGCCCTGGGAATTTTGGACCTGCTACTGCTGTTTCTGCTACTTTTGGCTGTTTTCAATAGTTGCTACTGCGATTTGCTTCTTTTTGCCATTTCGATTTGTTGCTGGCAAGCTGTGGGTCCACGCATCTCTCCTGCATTGTTCATCTACTATATTCTGTGATTAGCCACCCCCCGGAGTCCACAGACCAATTGCACTGTTAGTGCTGTTTTGATTTGTTGACAGTACTGTTGCTGCTAGCACTGTTAGCCCTCTTTGTTGCCACCACATATTTGTTGCTGCTGTTGCTGTCTTTGCTGCTATTACATATTTGCTATCCCTTGTTGTTAGTATTGTTCCTGCCTCTTTTCTACTATGGACAATTATGATGTTAATGGTGGTCGGTATCAATCTCACTCTCCTCTAGCATTTCCAGCTTTTCATTCTTCAATATCTCGGTCTTCATCCATCACCCCATCCACATGGTTTCTAGATTCAGGAGCATCGAACCACATGACTTCTGTAGAAAGTAGCTTTACAACCTCTCACCCTTACCTTGGCAAAGAAAAAATCACCACTGCTAATGGAGACCAATTAATCATCTCTGGAATTGGTACCATTATTTTATCTGGTGTCTCTGGCCAGTCTTTCCACCTTCCCAATGTCTCTTTGTTCCCAAATTATCAGCCAATTTAATTTCTGTAGGACAACTTATTGATGATGGGTACCATATTATCTTTTCTTCCACTGGTTGTGTCATACAGGGGCGGCAAACTGGGAAGGTGATCACGACGGGGAGTAAACATGGTCGACTATTTCTGCTGGACATTGGACATCATTCTCTCTTTTCTTCTTCTCCTCCTCAGTTAGATAAATTATGGATTGTGTGGCATAGTCGTCTTGGTCATGTGAACAATGCGTATTTACTTTCCCTATTTAAAAATGGTTGTTTAGAACCCACTTTTAATAATAAAGTGATGTCCTCTTTCCTTCAATCTAAGTGTGAAACGTGTTGTTTGAGTAAGAGTCATATCTTGCCTTTTCCTATTCATAGTTCTCGTGCGTTATCATCTTTTGATATTATTCACACTGATGTTTGGGGAATTGCACCCACCTTGAGTCGGACAGGCTTTAAGTATTATGTGACATTCATTGATGATCATTCTCGTTTCACTTGGATTTATTTCATGCGCTTCAAATCTAAAGTTTTTTCCCTCTTCCAAAAGTTTTACAAAATGGTTCAAACTCAATTTCAAAAAGAAATAAACATTCTTAGGTCCGACTCTGGTGGAGTATACATGTCCCATGATTTTTCAGCCTTCCTTTCTGATAAAGGAATTCTTCACCAAAAATCATGCCCGCATACTTCACAGCAAAATGGTGTTGCGGAGAGGAAGAACAGACATATTCTTGAAACTGTTCGTTCTCTCCTCCTTGCATCCTTAGTTCCTCCTACCTTTTGGTGTGATGCTGCACAGACTGTTGTATATCTCCTCAATCGTCATCCTAGCTCCGTTCTAGGAAAGACTACTCCATATGAAGCTCTCTTTGGTAATACTCCTTCATATTCTCACTTGCGTGTTTTTGGTTGTTTATGCTTTGTCCATCTTTCACCTACAGAACGCACTAAGTTGTCACCTCAAGCTGCCAAATGTCTCTTTCTAAGTTACAGTACCGAACACAAGGGATTTCTATGTTATGACCAATCTGAGAAACGCATGCGAATATCTCGTAATGTGATCTTCTTAGAACACATTACTTTCTTCTCTTTGCATTTGGATACTCATCATGTTGCTGTCTCTTATCTGCCACAATTTCCTGCGACTACTTCTCCACCACCACCTATTACCAATGTCTATGTCCGGCGTAACAAGGTTCCTCCTGTGGGGCCTCCTTCTCCTGATCATCTCCCAATACTGCCTCCTACACCCTCAGGTATTAATACTTCCTCCACTGATAGTGTCATACCCTTGCGACGCTCTAGTCGTCCTTCCGTTGCTCCTGACAGATATGGCTTTCCTGCTCTTTTCACTTCTTTGGATAGTGCTCCTATTCCGACCTCTTATTCACAGGCTTCGAAGATTGCATACTGGCAGGATGCTATGACTGAGGAGTTGCTTGCTCTTGAAGCAAACAACACATGGGACTTGGTACCGACTCCTGAACGCGCCTCTGTGATTGGCAGTAAATGGATCTACTCTGTAAAGGTTAACTCTGATGGGAGTCTTGATCGCTACAAAGCCCGATTGGTTGCGCAGGGTTACAAGCAGGAGTATGGCATTGACTATGAGGAGACATTTGCACCAATGGCTAAAATGACCACCGTTTGTACTCTTCTTTGTGTCGCTGCAGCCCGCAACTGGCCTCTATGGCAAATGGATGTCAAAAATGCTTTTCTTCATGGTGACTTGAAAGAGACTGTCTACTTAATACCTCCTCCGGGCTATGCTTGTCCTCCTCAGCATGTTTGCGAATTGCGGAAAGCTCTTTATGGGCTTAAACAAGCTCCCAGGGCTTGGTTCGATAAATTCCGTGCCGCAATCCTTCAAGCCGGATTTCGTTAAAGTCATTTTGATAGTTCTCTCTTCCTGCGATGGACACCGAAGGGCTACACATTTCTCTTAGTATATGTTGATGATATGATTATCAGTGGCAATGATACTGCAGGCATTACAGATCTCAAACACCACCTTACTCGCCACTTCAGGATGAAGGATCTTGGTCCTCTCACATACTTTTTGGGGCTTGAGATTTCGCGTACCAAATCAGGCATTTGGGTCTATCAGCGTAAATATGCTACCGATTTGATCACCTTAGCAAGACTTGATGATGCTCACACTTTTGATACGCCGTTGGAATTAACAACAAACTCAGTGCGGAGGATGGGCTTCCCCTGGATGATCCCTCCATTTTCCGGCAGATAGTTGGTAGTTTGCTCTACTTAACTTATGACTTGACCTGATATCTCTCATGCCGTTCATACGGTTAGCCAATTTGTGAGCAATCCTCACAAACCACACCTTGTTGCTGCGTTGCGCATACTTCGCTATGTTAAAGGCACTCTTACTCATGGTCTCTTTTATCCTTCTGATACCTCTCTGCGCTTATCAGCGTATGCAGATGCAGACTCGGCTGGTTGCCCTGATTCTCGATGCTCTACCACTGGCTGGTGTATGTTTCTTGGCGACTGTCTGATTTCGTGGAAGTGCAAGAAGCAAACCACTGTGTCCAAGTCTTCCGCTGAGGCCGAATATCGGGCAATGTCATCCGCAAGTGCTGAAATCATCTGGCTCCGCCGTCTTCTCTGTGAATTTGGTGTCATTGTTGGTAGTTCTACACCTCTTCATGGGGACAATACCAGTGCTACTAGAATTGATAATAATCCAGTCTTTCATGAACGGACGAAGCACATTGAGATTGATTGTCACTTCATCCGTCAACATGTTGTCACTGATAAGATAACCTTGCCTCATGTCTCTACTCATGACCAGTTGGCGGATATCTTCACCAAAGCTCTTCCCAAGCCGCGTCATCATCACCTCAGTCGCAAATTATTATTTTCTGCATTACCACATCAATTTGAGGGGGAGTGTAGAAGATAATGTGGCTTAGGCCCACTAGGCCCAGCCCAGCCCATCAAGGGCGTTGTATATAAGATCCCACGTGTGGGATCATCTGCTGATTTTTCTCATATTTACTTCCTTGTATAGATTATGAGATTTATTCTCTTCCTTGTATAGATTAGGAGATTGTTTATTGATTATTCTGATTGCCCTTGATTAGGGTATAATGTAACTATAAATACACAATTGATCCTCTCTTTGTGGGATCAAGTTTTCTCCCAATATTGTCTTCATCTTCTTCCTATAATCTCATCACAGATTATTTCAATATCAGGCCGAGTGATGGTCAAATAGATTAAGCTGCCGACTAAACGTTGATACAATGTGGCATCAGGAAGATCACCAGTATCGTGTGCGAGCCGAATATTAACCTCAACAAGTGTATCTACAGGAGTGGAGTGTTGAAGACCGGCCATCTGAATGAGATCCAGAGCATATTTGTGTTGATCAAGGATGAGACCTTTCTCTGACTGAAGAACCTCAAAGCCTAATAAATATGTGAGTGGCCCTAAGCCTTTTATGAAAGGACTCATGTAGGGATGCTTGTAGATGGTTGATCATGTTTGAATCTGTCCCAGATATAATGATGTCATCCACGTAACCCAAGAGGACAACGGTAATACCGTTCGAGGAGCGATGCAGGAATAGAAGGATCAGACGCACTTTGAGTAAATTTAAGATGAAGGAGAGCATCCCTAAATTTTTCAAACCAAGCGCGCGGGGCTTGCTTAAGACCATATAGAGAGCGTCTTAAGCGAGCAATATCTCCGGCCGAGGCACCAGTAATTCCTTGGGGAAGTCGCATATAGACTTCTTCTTTGAGATCACCATGAAGAAACGCATTCTTGACATCAAATTGGTAAAGAGGCCAGGAATGAGAGGCAGCAATGGCAAGAACTATACGGACTATTATCATTTTAGCAACTTGGGCAAACGTTTCGTCATAGTCGATACCATATTCCTGGCGGTTGCCCAATGCGACTAACCGTGCCTTATAGCGATCCAACGAGCCATTTGCCTTAAGTTTGACTGAAAAAACCCATTTGCAGCCGATAGGTTTTGCAAAGGATGGACATGGAACGAGATCCCATGTATGATTATCCTGCAGTGCAGCTAATTCTTCTTGCATAGCCTTTTTGCCAACAATCATGATTCATCGCTTGTGAGTAAGAAGAGTTAGGAATAGCAATGGAAGAGAGAGTAGCAAGCAAAAATGTTTGGGTGAACCCATATTTATCTGGAGGCTTGGAGAGACGAGTAGAACGTCGAAGCTAAACTGAAGCAATAGGAGTAGCATGTGGGCAAGATCCGGTGACAGCGAGGGATCTGGAGGGGAAGATAGTGGTGGAACATCCTTATGATGACGTCGTTCGTAAACATGAGGGGAGAAGAAATTGCGTCAGTAAAATATGGTAAATGAGAAAAAAAAAAAGGTAAAGGCTTGGGATGACTAGGAAAAAAATGTTGGTTTTAAAAAAATATGACATTTCGAGAGGTGCGAATGCGGTTGAGCACGGGATCATAGCAGAGAAACCCTTTTTGGTGAGAAGCATAGCCAAGGAATGCACATTGAGCTGATTGAGCAGTTAATTTTGTACGTTCAGAAGGAGGAAGATGAACAAAACACACATCCAAAAATACGCAAGTGGGTATAAGTAGAATCTGTATGAAAAGACGAAAGTATGGTGTTTGATTGGTGAGACGAGGGGATGGAAAGCGATTGACTAAGTGAACCGCTGTGGCTAAAGCTTCGGGCCAAAATTTAGCTGGAACTGATGATTCTAAGAGAAGAGAACGAACGGTATCTAAGAGATGGCTGTTCTTCCGTTCAGTTACTCCATTCTGTTGAGGAGTATAAGGGCACGATCTTTGTAATAAAATCCCATGTAGAAAATTTTGAAACTGATGGGACATATATTCTTCTCCGGAATCAGATCTGAGAACTTTTATGCGAGTGGAAAACTGATTTTCAACATAAGCCATAAATTTTTGGAAAGCATCAAAGACTTCAGATTTAGAATGCAAGAAATATACCCATGTGAATCTACTATGATCATCAATAAATGTGACATTTGTATGAGAAATTACCGGAGTAATCCCCCAGATGTCACTATGAATAATGTCAAAGAAGTCTAAAGCCATAGTAGATTTGGAAGGAAAAAGAAGAACTTTGCTTTTTCCAAGTTTGCAAACAAAACACTCATCAGAAATGTGACTAAAAGAAGTTTTATTTTCATTAATGCTACCAATGTTCAACAGCAAAGATAAAAATTTGGACTGAGGATGGCCTAATCTATTATGCCAGAGCCTCCAAAAATCTTGAGAAAAAAAACAAGAAAACGCAAATAGCCGTTTATTCTGAGAAAGAGGCATAAAAAGAGGAAATAGGCGTCAGTACTGAAAAAATCACCTTTTTTTTTCACCAAAACAAGGCCAGGCGACCTTGATATTCCAGACAAAATGGGATGCAGCAGATAACAGTTGCAATGAATGATCAATTAGAGATCATAGAATGATGGAGGATCAAAATTCGGACCAAACAAACCAGATTGCTCCCCAAAAAGAGCCAGATCAAAAAACTTAGAACGGCTATGATGAAATTATACTGCAGAAAGTGAACATTCGCTAGAATGGGTAGAAAGCCTACCTTTGAGATGCGAAAAATTCGCAAAAAATGTCCACAAATACTAGAATAATCAGGCGACCAGAGTGGTTGCAGACTCCAGGTTCAGTGATGCTGATCTGGGGTGGGCCACATATGTCACACCTTGATCAGACTAACTGATGAAGGAATCTTGATCAGAGAAGAAACTGACGACTTCCAATGCTTGGAAGATGAAGAAGAATCACTCAGAAAATGTTTGCTCAAAGCTCTGATACCATGCCAAAGCCAGCAAGAAGGAGAGAAACAATGTTGTGAATTCGATGATCCCTTTGAGGGTCACGATGCTCCTTTATGTAGAAATATAGTTGATATACATGTCCATGGCAAATAAAGCCCAACTTGTGGGACAAATCATCTCACGTGTGTACAGCTATGTAACATTTATCTTTGCCTTATTAGGAGATATGATTAGATTAGAATTAGATTAGAATGGCTGTAATCTAGATAATTGGACATGGCAAATAAAGCCCAACTTGTGGGACAAATCATCTCACGTGTGTACAGCTATGTAACATTTATCTTTGCCTTATTAGGAGATATGATTAGATTATAATTAGATTAGAATGGCTGTAATCTAGATAATTGCTACAATTACTGTAACATGTATAGCAACTATATTTCTATATAAAGGAGCATCGTGACCCTCAAAGGGATCATCGAATTCACAACATTGATTCTCTCCTTCTTGCTGGCTTTGATAATGTTCCAATACGCATGACGGCATGAGAGCACTGAATGCAGAAGATAACGCGGACTCGACCAATACAGCGGCCAATTCATTGGCCAAAACGAATACGTATCGGCCAAAATTTTGATCCATCATATTGAAAGCCAACACTCATACCTTGTGTTTTGTTTATAAACTCCCCTGTATGAGTTTGTACAACTTATATCATTTAAATATATTCATTACTAAAGCTCAAATGTCTTAAGTCACAAAAAGAAATAAAAATCTTATACAAGTGCAACTTGACACGGCGATAATGACATCTTTGTTAATCAAATGTCAAATTATGACACATGTCCATCATCATCATCAAAGCCTTGTCCCAACTATGCTGAGACTCTACTACATGACTTTTGTTTCTCCATTCCGATCTATCCTGACCCAAGTCCTCGGATAGGTTTCACTTCTTCAGGTCTTTATGACATATGTCCATATGGACAAGAAATCATCTACAAAACTAATGGAACTGGACATTATCATGGTGTCTTTGTACAGCACTGCAACTGGTAAGACAATTTTGGATGATGTCACCTACCATGCTATGAACTTACATTTGAATGTTCAGTTTGAATTTTCAATTCATAACCCAACCTGCCAATCCGCTATTGTCTAATGGCCGCAGAAATGAACAACATGGAACGTGATATGTATGCTACAACCCACCTGAAGAACCCAATAGTAGAAACAGTTTATCTTCTTGCAACAATTAGTCAACCCCACGTAGAAAGACAATTAGTCAACATGCGAGTCGCAGCACTAATCATTTCTTCAATTAGTTTTCCAAACACATCACAAGTATGCAACAGATCAAAATAAATGCAAATGTTCAACCACTATGCAATTGGCAGGAATTATGCCTCAGAATCAGAGGCTTACCTAGCCCAGAAGTGACAGCTGTTAGAAAGATACTCCCTTTCCCATTAACAACACGCATTAGAGCTCCATTGAGTTGAGACTAAAAAAAGAACACTGCAATAAGAACCTTGAAAGAAATAAAAATTCCCAACCGAAAACAAAACGAAAAGGAAAAAGAAAAGAGGGGAATAGAAGAGAAAACATGAGTTTGAAGCAAAGCCTTCAGTTTCAAAAAGTGCATGTGGGGTTAACTTCTCAACAAGGTAAATCACTGGATCAAAAGTCAACAACCCTTCCATGAATAGCGCTTTCCCTGAATATTTATATGATCGGATTCACCATTGGCTAAGTGTTTTTTTTTTTTTTTTCAACTTAAGAATCTGGGACTACCATGTCATGTAGATCAATTTAATTCAACAATGACAGGCTTTCCAGTATGAGAAACTAGTTCAAACCAGTTCCAATTCATAGCAACGCTGCAATAAAACTGTCTCACATCGAACCGATGGTGAAAACTCATCAAAATAAACAGGAACAAATCAAACATTTAATTAAGACGAAGCTCTGAACATCCAATACAAATGTTGTCGCAAATGAATTTGCTCATCTATTTATATATCGTCCTTTTTTCTTTTAACAGTAAGGGCACATTTAGTAACGTTAAAGAAATCCTCTCTGCGGAGGATTCTTCGCTGCCACTAGATTCAAGCTTTCCTCAAAGAGGATTTATGAGGGAGAGGATTCATCACATTCCATGTTTGGCTAGCAAAGTAGAATCAATGATGATTTCTTCAATCCAGGTTTGGTAAGGCGGAAAAAAAACTAAAAAAAAATTACAATTTCTTTGGAGAAATAGTTTCTTGACTTCTTCCTTACTCTCAAACATAGAGATGCTGCAGACAATGCCAAAAAAAAAAAATCAAAAGCAAAATTTCACCGATTCATCTATACCTCTACAAGCAGAAATACCATCATTATGGCATATATAAACATCTATTGTGGTTGATTTAGTGGGGCACAACATAAGCAGGGAACACACAGACGCGGCCATGGATGAAAATATCGCTACGTAGCGGCCGATATATCGGCCGTAGCGGTGGCCACTGCCACGCTACGGCCGATTTATCGCCTGTCACACCCGTAGCGGCCGCTACGTCCGCTACGGGGCCGCTACGGGGTGAGAAAAAAAAAAATTTCAAACTTTTTTAAAATGCATGATAATACTTAATTCTTTTATTCTTCTTTCCAAATAACATTTCTACACAATTCTTCTACCCTTTTATGTTTAAAAGAACACCAAAAAGCACAGGATCTCGCCGAATTACAGTTGATACAGAGAGTTATTCTTAAGGATTCTTCTCTAAGTACATCCTATTAGACACCTCCTTTGGTAGATGTATTTTTTTCTCTAGGTACTCCTAAGTCTTGACTTCATGACGTTTTTTCTTTTATGAGCCTTTCATTAGTTTCTAAGTTAGCATAACTAAACAACATGAACACATGTGAAAAAAATTATCATTATTATTATTTTCTATTTATATAGCGATACAGGACCTGATACAATGAGGGGACCGCTACGCCCCCTTTTCTTATTTACTTTTGCAAAAGAACCACATATTCTTTCATTTTACAATTTTCTGGATTTTCTGGAATTTTTTCAGATTTTTTGGGCGATTTTTTCAAATCGCACCGCTACGCCGCTACGCTACGTATCGCCCGCATCGTAGCGGTTTGGCGGCGGGCCGCTACGCCCGCCTCTACCGCTATTTTCATCCTTGGACGCGGCAATCCTCCACTTCATTTGTAAAACATAAAAAAATTAAGGTACAATCCACCCAGATCAGAATGCAACAGCCATAAAGTAGCCAAATGGTGTGTAGACTAGCAATGACCAAGTAATTGTGCCAAGTGAGAACAGATATCTGCACCAGAAGACTGGGGAAACTGATTCCTTACAACCATGAACGATGTTTCTACAGCCATCCAGGAAAGCAAAAAAGATAAATAAAGACCTAACTTTGGGCAAGAAGGAAAAAAAAAAAAAAAAAGAGTTGGGGCGCAAGAAGGAAAATAGAAAAAAATAAACCACGGGTGTGGGGGCTGATTGAAGATAGTGGTGCTACCAAAAGATTGCTGTTGACTTCGTGGGAGGAATGCTTAGGTGGAGTCATCTTGGGCTGCTACTGTCTCAATAGCAGTGATGGAGATGGTCGCTAGAGAAACAGAGAGAGGGATGAGAGAGAGAGAGAGCAGGTGGGGATTGAGGAGACGTTGAGAGAGGGTCTGCGGCAGTAGAGAGGAAGACAAGAAAGGGAGAAGAAAGAGGGATTCGAGAGGAAGCGGAGAGAGGGATGAGAGAGAGAGTCGATGGTAGGGTTCAGTCCTCGATTCTCCAGCAAAGAAAACACCTTATATTCTCCCCCTTTAAAACCAAGGAATTAAGGGATCCGATGGGAGGAGGTTGGACCGCTGAAATCACCAATTTCGTGGAAAGAGGAAATCTGCTTCCCTCGCTCCATGGGTTTATCAAACATGGGTTTTCCTCAATAGCGAGTAGAACTGGAGAGGAATCCTTGGTGATGACCACTACTGAACGTGCCCTAAATGGTAAAATTATATTGAAGAAAAATAAGGTACAGCATATGGTAAAAAAGGCATATACCAACACAAAGTCATATAAACAAAAATATATATAAAAACAAAAAACAAAATAAAAATTACAATGGCCATAATACACAGCAGTGTTGTGAACTCCAAACTCTTCTTATTTGGATTTATTTTATTTCTTTATTTATTTTTTGTTAAATACAAGGTGTTATGATTTTTAGTATTCACCATTAGTTTTCTAATTACATTTCCTCATTTCCAAGACATCTACAGTGAGACCTCAAGTAGCATAATAAGTGCACTACTTTTACAAGGAATTGGATGGAGATAAATAATGGTGTCTGCACCCCTATAGTTTTGGTTCACAAAACAAAGAAAGTATCTTCCGCCCGAGGATTTGAGGACTCGGCTGAGTCCGAACTGACCCAACTCAATCATAACTGAGTCCAGGTTGACTCGAACTGAGCCGAGTTTTCAAACCTTGCAAGCAACAGCTAAGCCTTAAAGCAAGGAGAAACTGGAAAAGTAATATGAGTTTGAAGTGCCCCAAACAGAGGAAATCTATGATGAATTGCTAAAAATGGCTAAAGCATTGCAGGATGCAACCATTGGTGACTAAAAGGCCGGAGGAAGCCGAAAAGGTAAATGACCCAAAATATTGTCATCAGTTTGTCAATCATCTAACAATGTTGGGTTTTAGTCTTTGATATTCTATCCAATAAGCGATCAAAAACAAAATCCCAATCATGCATGCTCCTCATATCTTGTGTTTGAAACCTACTCCAAATTTGCCCAGTGTGCGTTTGTGTGGGTTTACTAGGCGCCGCCTGGGGGGAGGTAGTCCTGTTGGGTCAAAGACCTCTCAACGATACCGACATCATAAAAATAAAAATAAAAAATCTCGATCCCCAATGAAGAGGAACAAGCAAGGGCAGCTCGTATCGTGTCAACTGCATTCGGTAGTTTTGAGCCCATCGAAATTCTAGATCAATAAGCTTAAGGAAAAGAAAAGAAAAGGAAGGGAATTTTGGGCCATAACGTCAAAGTACTCACTACTAAAGACGGCCTAGTATTGCATATACTCGATAATGAAGATGTCTAGTTTTCTAATTACATTTCCTCATTTCCAAGACATCTACAGTGAGACCTCAAGTAGCATAATAAGTGCACTACTTTTACAAGGAATTGGATGGAGATAAATAATGGTGTATGCACCCTATAGTTTTGGTTCACAAAACAAAGAAAGAATCTTCCACCCGAGGATTTGAGGACTCGGCTGAGTCCGAACTGACCCAACTTGATCATAACTGAGTCCAAGTTGACTCGAACTGAGCCGAGTTTTCAAACCTTGCAAGCAACAGCTAAGCAGAAGCAAGGAGAAACTGGAAAAGTGATATGAGTTTGAAGTGCCCCAAACAGAGGAAATCTATGATGAATTGCTAAAAATTGCTAAAGCATTGCAGGATGCAACCATTGGTGACAAAAAGGCCGGAGGAAGCCGAAAAAGTAAATGACCCAAAATACTGTCATCAGTTTGTCAATCATCTGACAATGTTGGGTTTTAGTCTTTGATATTCTATCCAATAAGCGATCAAAAACAAAATCCCAATCATGCATGCTCCTCATATCTTGTGTTTGAAACCCACTCCAAAGTTGCCCAGTGTGCGTTTGTGTGGGTTTACTGGGCGCCGCCCAGGGGGAGGTAGTCCTATTGGGTCAAAGACCTCTCAACGATACCGACATCATAAAAATAAAAAATCTCGATCCCCAATGAAGAGGAACAAGCAAGGGCAGCTCGTATCGTGTCAACTGCATTTGGTAGTTTTGAGCCCATCGAAATTCTAGATCAATAAGCTTAAGGAAAAGAAAATGAAAGGGAATTTTGGGCCATAACGTCAAAGTGCTCACTACTAAAGACGGTCTATTACTGCATATACTCGACAATGAAGATGTCGTGATGCTTCACCCCGACTTCCTAAACGATGATGCATGGGCGAGGGGAAGGAAAGAAAAAGGTTGCTAGAAGACCTACAACATGATCCAAGTACAAGAGGAAACGTAAGCATCAGAAGAAAATGTTAGAGAAGCAAGTACTGCAAAAAAGATTCAGAAGGGTGTTTGCAAAAGATTAATTTGCAATTCATGTAGATCAAAGGAACTCCCTAAAAGCTGGAGGCAAAGAATTCCGTCATTGCAAAAGCAAATTTATATCAAAAGGCTACCACTTAAAGTTTAAATCTGCTTGACGCCATTCATAAGCTTCAAAATATATCCTTGAGGCAATGATGGAAGAGCAAATTGGCCCAAGTCCATGGTCAGCTTTTCAGTTTTGATTTTATATTTAAGCACATTAAGCATAAGGGAAGTTTAGTCCACTTTTGTTTACGAGTCAAACGAACCTAATGACCTACAAGACCTGCATTTTAACTCTAAAAGCTTGACTAAGGTTTGCTAATTCTATGTGCCAGTGGAAATATTTTGGTTTGACACGTATGGACAATTCAAGCCATATCCAATGTGGTGACATCATGCAGATGCCCTATGTGAAGAATCAGGCCTGACTATTCATCAGGAGGCCACATTGTAAAGAAGGTGGAACATAAACTGCCAACAGTCCACATTGAATCCACATGCAGGGCCCACCTGATGAGAAGACTATGCTGGGTTTTCCAGATCACATGGATTTTGTGGACTTCACCCAGGCTTCATTTGAACTTCATATACCTGCACATCTTGCAGATTTGCAGCGCATGGAAATGAGAGTCGAAATAGCCAGGTGTGGTATTAGCGAATAAAAAGAATGGAATTGTGAGTTTCCAATATTATTCAGCATAACAGTTCAGGTTTTATTTTAACCAAAACTTTTAGCTTTTTAAAGAATCAACTAAAATATTATATAATTATAGCATAAAACTAGACAAATGATAAACTTGACAAATAGAACTTTGTAAGGCACGCGTACCTCTTTTATTCCACGTGAAGGTGAACCTTTGAGACCAAACACAACAAGTGATTCCTGCTTGAGGCACGGGTCCTACAACAACATTTACAAAGGTAAAAAAAAAAACGGGAAAAAGGAAAAACTATGAAAAAGAACGCAATACTAAAGGTTTCAAAGAAAACAAGAAGCAACAGTAATAGGTCCTGAATAATTGGATCAAAACTGGGACATAAGGTAGGGGGAAAGGCCATGTTTACAATATAGAATCCATAAATGACAGCAACAAAGTAGGGGGAATGTTCTCCTACGAGCAGACTGCATAATTCTCATATGCAGTCCAGCTTGTGGGCCCACTTAGATGCCTACCTATCAGTGGGGCTGGGTTCATGGAAAGGTCTGCCTAAATAAGGGTCAACAAAAAAAAAAAATAGTGATCTTTTTTTTAACCATAGATTTATGTGAGATTCAATCCAATGGTAGACAAAGGTTTGATGAGTGAAATTGGTGGCAGATAATTGGGGGATGAGTGTGTGAAAGGTCTTGTACTGATTGGGAGGGGTGTGTGTGTGTGTGGGTGTGGGTGTGTGTGTGTGTGTGGGTGTGTGTGTGTGTGTGTGTGTGGGTTGGGGGGGCGGCAAGTGGGCCCCACGGATCTGCACTGCATATACTGTTGCTTATAGGAAAACATTTCCCACCAAAGCAGATGGTAGTTTTTATAAAGCTACTGTGTAACTTCTATCCACGGAGATGTGGTGAGATTTCGCCCACTCCTCCTTGTCAATCCAGGGCCTCCAGGTCCATTTACATACTCCTTTAGTTGTTAGCTACTAGTATGGATATAAACCAAATTGTAATTGCTGGATAAGTATGATTAGAATGTAATCAGGGATTACAACCCTATATATGTATATCTCAGTCGACCATGAAGGGTACGACATTCATCTCCACTTCTCTCTCTCTCTCTCATGTCTATATGCTTCTCTCTATAAATGACATGGTATCAGAGCAAGGTCAATCATCTGTGATCTTCTCCTAAGTCATCTTCCAAGCATTGGAAGCCAGTCTATGATCATCTGTGATCATTCTCTTCAGCCGGATCATCTCTGATCATCCCGGATCATCTCAGATCAGGCGTGGCCCACCTGTGATCATCACCAGCTCATCAGCGGAACATTCCCATCTTGGTCGCCTGGAGCTTCCTGGATTTATGAAGAATTTTTCCTGATTTATTAATCATCAGAGGTAGGTTTTCTACCAATTTTTGTGAAACTTCATTCTTTTCCACTAGTTTTCATCTCAGCCGTCCAAAATCCTGGATCTGGATTTGATCTACCTGCAACCACTTCCAGTGGTTGCATAAAACTACTCTCTTTTCATCCCCACACTCTGATCTGTGTCAAAATCACCAAAGAGTGGGGCCCACGTGTTGATTTACCCACTGCCTACAGGGACGTTTTTCATCCCTGTGCCCTGTTGCTTGCGATTGCTGCTGCTGTCCTTTTTCTATCTACTGCTGATGGCTGCTATCGATTGCTGCTGTTTATTGCTGATTGCTACTGGATTGCTGCTGTTTATCTCTATTGCTGATTGCTGATTGCTACTGGACTGCTGTTTATTGCTGATAGCTACTAATTGTTGCTGTCCTTTTATATACTGTTACTATTACGTTTGCTGTTGCATTACAAAATAGGCCATGGTTGATTACTGTTTGCTTTTCTGGATTCTCCACTGCCTTCTGTTCTATTGGTAACCATGTTCTACTGCTGGTTTCTGGACAGTACATTCTACTACTATCATGGATAAACCTGAAAAATCAGATCCCTCTATTGTTCGATTTAATGGCAAAAACTACATGTCTTGTGTTAAGTTGGCCCACGACCCATGAAGGTGCCCAAGGCCCATCAGTCAATCTAGTCCAGCAAGCTACATCTCACGTGGATTTGATTTGGTCAATGTTGAAACAGCTGTACATATTTTAGTAATTGATTGCTTTCCTAACTTAGATTAGTGATTAATGTAATTAGCTAGTTTCCTATGTAAGAGCCTTGATTAAGGCATGTATATTCCTAAATATTGGTGGTCGTTCTCCAAGAAAAGACACACAAAAATAATACAATCAGTTTTCCAAGAACTCTCGTTCCATTCTTGTATTTTGCAATTGTGAGAATGACATGGTATCAGAGCTATGTTCAAGAAAATCATGTTCTTTGATCTTACATAGCATTAAGGCATTAAGGATAGAGAGAAATCAATCTCTCTTGTGAAGATCGACAGATCAAGGATCTGTTTCAAGGAGTCCAGACACTGCAGCAGTCTCATCTTCACGGTGGCCCACCTCTGATCATCAAACCACCATCAGAGATCTATCCAGACATGGTCGCTTGGATTTTCTAGGAATATTGGAGATTTTTTCAGATTTTTTCAACACGCCCAGGTCGGTGATTTACACATTCTAGAGATTTTCCAGATTTTTAATACTGTTTTCATCAGACCGTCCAGAATCTTGGATCTGTGGTGGAATTCGATCATTCTTTTTCCAGTAGAAGCCAGACTATTGTGCTTCCTCAGATCAGTGATCTGATCATTGTCCAAATCCATCAGTGGGACCCACGTAGAGGATCAGCAGCCAAAATTCAGGTCGCCTGGGGTGTTTTTTGGCCTTTTTACTGTTCTGTGTTGGTTTTTTCTCTTCACTGCTTGGTCAGATCTTGGCTACTACACACAGCATAGTTTGTTATCCACATTTAGACTTAATCTCTTCACTGTTGCTGGATCTTTTTGCTGCCTTTTCACTGTTTCACTCAGTTTTGGCCAATCTCGAATGAAGATGGAAAAATCTGAGGTTAACTTGATCCGATTCACGGGAAAAAATTACCCCGCTTGGTCGTTTCAGTTCCAAATATACCTTGAAGCTAAGGAATTGTAGGGCTATATTTCTGGATCTGACCCTAAACCCATGGAAGATGAGAAGAAGATATCCGCTTGGCATACTAAAGATGCAAAAATAAAAACATGGATACTGGGTTCAGTCGAGCCACATCTGATAATGAACCTCAAACCTTACCCCACTTCTAAAGACATATGGGGGTATCTGAAGCAAGTGTACCATTAAGATAACTCAGCACGTCAATTTCATCTTGAATGTGCGATTGCTGAATATGCACAAGGGACCTTGTCAATCCAAGACTGCTATTCAGGATTCTGAACCCTATGGTCGGAATACGATAGTATTAAGTATGCAGATTTCGCTGCCAACATTCTGATCGTGATTCGCGATCTTCGGGCCTCTAGTTAGCGAGATTAATTTTTGATGAAATTACGGAATGAATATGAAAGTTTCTGATCTGCCCTGATGAATCGAACGCCTTTACCTTCCTTGAATGTCTGCCTGAATGAACTCTTACGCGAGGAACAACGCATTTCGACCTTAGCTCATATGGCTCAATAAAAGACTAAAACCTATTCAGTCCCGTTTTCGGCCAATAAAGCTTCCCAGCCTCCGCCTCAAGACTTAAGCAAAACACAATGTTACAGTTGTCAAAAATATGGGCATCTTGCATCTCAATGCAAACAGAAAGTCTGTAGTTACTATAAAAAGTCAGGACATATCATCTTTGAATGTCGCCGCCGACCACAACATCAGACTCCACGTACCAGACTCCACAGCACCAGACTCCACAGCATCAGGCTCCACAGTATCCGGCTCCGCAATATCAACCTCCACAGTCTCAGACTCCGCATGCTTATGTTGCTTCTTCAGATATGCCTGCTCCTACATCTGCACCTTCACAGCCTGGGCCCTCATCTTCTCTGACTCCTGAATTGGTTCAGCAAATGATTGTCAATGCCCTTTCTGCTTTTGGTCTCTCAGGTACCTCGCCTCCATCTTCTACTTGGTTTCTTGATTCCGAGGCATCTAATCATATGACATATTCACGTAACCCTCTCTCCAATGTGAAAAGATACAATGGTAATCTTCAAATACAAACTCTAACGGAGGCACTGTTCCCATTACTGCCCTCGGAGACATCCCTAGTCCCATCCCATTGAAAAATGTTTTCCTTTGTCCCAATTTAGCTTCAAACCTATTGTCAGTCGGGCAACTTGTTGAAAATAATTGTAACATATCTTTTTCTTCTTCTAGTTGTGTTGTGCAGGACTAGATGTCCGGGAAGGAGATCGCAAGGGGACCTAAGTGTGGACACTTGTTTCCGCTGGATTTTTCTAAAATCTCTAGGAGTAGAGTTACCAATGATTTGTTTTGTCTTTTTATTAAAGATAATAGCCAATTGCGGCATAAAAGACTCGGACACCCTAATTCCAAGGCTTTGTCCCTTATGTTAACTTCTGGTTTATTAAATAAATCTATTGGCTTATCTTCTTGTGTGCCTTTTGATTGTGCTACTTGTAAAATGGGAAAGAGTAAAACTCTTCCTTTTCCTATTTCCACTTCCCACAACACTCAGTGTTTTGATTTAGTTCACAGTGATGTATGGGGAATTGCTCCAGCTCTTTCTCATGCTCACTACAAATATTGTGACTTTTATTGATGATTTCAGTCGGTTCACATGGGTTTACTTTCTGCATTCCAAATCTGATGTTTTCATCGTTTTTAAAAAAAAAAATTTAGCTTATGTTGAGAATCAATTTTCCACCTGCATCAAAATCTTGTGATCTGATTCGGGCGGGGAATGTGTCCTCTGATTTTCAAACGTTTTTGCAAAACAAGGGCATTATTTCTCAGAGAACTGGTCGTTATACTCCACAGTAGAATGGAGTCACTGAAAGGAAAAATAGACATCTGCTTGATGTCACTCGTTCCCTTCTTGAATCATCGGTTCATACCCGTTTTTGGGTTGAAGCACTGGCTACGGCAGCTCATCTTATAAATCATCTGCCTTCAACCTTTCTTCAAAATCAGAGCCCATAATTACCGATTGTACCAGACATCTCCATCTTATGATGATCTTCTTGTTTTCGGCTCTGTTTGCTTTGTGCACTTGCCTTTTTCTGAGAGAACCAAACTAACCACAAAATCAGCTCAATGTGTGTTTTTAGGTTATGCGCCCTTCCAGAAAGGGTTCCTTTGCTACGATCCTCACATTTGTCGCTTACGGACCTCTAGGAATGTCGATTTTTTTTAACAGCAATATTTTTTTCAAAAACACCTTGAACCTCCTAACTCCTCCCCCTTGGTGTCTTTACCTGGTTTTTCTAACACATCCATTGTTCGCTTTAATCCTCACTTTGTGTATCACAGACGGAACAAAGACGCGCCTCCCAGGGATCCCCCTCCTAATCTTCCTCCAGCATCCGGTCCACCTCCGGCATTTAGTCCATCTAGATATCCTTCATTGTGTCACTCCACTCACATTTCGGTACCACCGGACCGCTATGGGTTCTCCCATTCTTCCTTAATGGCCACTCTGTCCTCTTCTTTCATCCCCCAATCCTATTCTCAAGCTGTGCAGGACAAACGTTGGAACCAGGCTATGCAAGATGAATTGGATGCTTTAGAGAAAAATCATACGTGGGATATTGTCCCCTCCCCTGTGGGTGTCAAACCTATTGGCTGCAAGTGGATTTTTTCTCTCAAGTTAAAATCAGATGGCACTCTAGATCGATATAAGGCGCGCCTTGTTGCTCTCGGAAATCGGCAGGAATATGGCATTGATTATGATGAAACTTTTGTTCCCGTCGCCAAGATGACCACTGTCCGCATAATCCTTGTTGTTGCTGCATCTCAGTCATGGCCTCTCTATCAAATGGATGTCAAAAATGCGTTTATTCATGGTGATCTCAAAGAAGATGTTTATATGTGTCTGCCTCCGGGGTCCTCATCTGGGAAGGGTATGGTTGCTAAGCTCCGTCGCTCCCTCTATGGTCTAAAGCAAGCTCCTCGCGTATAGTTTGAGAAATTTCAAGATGCCCTTCTCCGCTTGGATTTTCATCCAAGCCAGTATGATCCTTCCATGTTCTTACATCATGCTCCGTCCGGGATTACTGTGCTACTGGTCTACGTTGATGACATTGTCATTACTGGTCCCAATGCACAAATGATTCAAAAACTCCAAGCTTCTCTTCATCAGACATTTCAAATGAAGGATCTCGGCCCCTTATACTATTTCCTCGGTCTTGAAGTTCATCAATCGCCTAAAGGTATAGTTCTCAATCAGCACAAATACACGGTTGACCTCATTGACTTAGCCGGCCTTACTTCTTCAGCTCCAGTCGATACGCCGATCGAACTGAATGTCAAACTCAGTAAAGAGGAGGGTGACCTTCTTCCAGATCCTACCACATATCGCCTGTTAGTGGGTAGCTTGATCTACCTCACGATCACCTGTCCTAATATCTCATTTGCGGTCAACCTCATGAGTCAGTTCATGACTACTCCTCGTCACCTTCATCTTGCTGTTGTTCGTCGCATCATTCGGTACCTTATTCGCACACTGACTCGTGGGTTATTTTTTCCATCAGACAATCCTCTTTCTCCCATAGCTTATTCAGATGCTGATTAGGCTGGTTGTCCGAATACTCGTAGATGAACCACAGGATGGTGCATGTTTTTGGGTGATGGTCTGATTTCCTGGAAATGCAAGAAACATGACAAAGTTTCCAAATCTTCTACCGAGGCTGAGGACCAAGCTATGTCTGCTGCGTGCTCCAAAATACTTTGGCTCCGAGGTCTGTTCTCTGACACTGGATTTCCCACAGAAGGAGCTACCCCCCTCTATGCAGATAATACAAGTGCAATTCAAAAACACCGAGGTTGCTTGTCACTTCATACGTGATGAGTTTAAGCGTGATGTCATCAGCCATCCGCATGTCTCCACTAAGCTTCAAATTGCTGATATTCTTACTAAAGGGCTTCCCCAACCACGCCATCAATTCTTGGTTGACAAATTGATGCTCGTTGATTCTCCCGCATCAATTTGAGGGGGGGGGTGTTAAGTTGGCCCACGACCCATGAAGGGCCCAAGGCCCATCAGTCAATCCAGTCCAGCAAGCTACATCTCACATTGATTTGATTTGGTCAATGTTGAAACAATTGTACATATTTTAGTAATTGATTGTTTTCCCAACTTAGATTAGTGATTAATGCAATTAGCTAGTTTCCTATGTAAGAGCCTTGATTAAGGCATGTATATTCCTATATATTGGTGGTCGTTCTCCAAGAGAAGACACAAAAATAATACAATCAGTTTTCCAAGAACTTTCTTTCCATTCTTGTATTTTGCAATTGTGAGAATGACATCTTGGGCATTTCAATTCCAGGCATAGCTTGAAGGACAAGAACTGTGGACCCATATAGATGGATCCAAAACAATCCCGCTGAAGATGCCAAGAAAATTATTTCTTAGAAAACTAAAGATGCAAAAATAAATTCTCGGATTCTTTCTTCTGTAAGAACCAAATTTTAATTTATCTAAGACCGTGCAAAACCCCAAAGGAAATGTGGGAATATCTGAAAAAGATATATTATGAAAATCTTGTTGCGCGTCAATTTCAACTGGAATTAGAAATTGCAAATTACTCCCAAGGGACACTTTCCATCTAGGATTATTACTCAGGATTTCTAATCCTCTGGTCAGAATATGATGAAATTAAGTTTGCTACTGTCTCTGAAGCATTGCTACCCGAGCTACTTTCTTTAGAACAGAATAGTCATTGGGAGCAATTACTCATGAAACTGCGCCCTGAATATGAGACGGTGCAATCCAACTTGATGAGCCGAGCTTCTCTCCCCAACGTAGATGATTGTCTTCAAGAACTTCTACGGGAAGAACAACGCCTTGTTACCAAAATTGCAATTGAACAACAGAGCTCCACTGAAGCTCCGCTTGCCTATGCTGCTAAAACAAGACCCCTTCCTTGGGACATCAGTAAAGTACAGTGTTACAACTGTCAAAAATATGGCCATTATGCAAATCAATGCAAGCTGAAAGTCTGTAAATATTGTAAGGCCGTTGGTCATGGTATTGAAGAGTGTCAGAAGAAGGCTCGCAATTCTGCTTCTCGCCCCTATGTGCAGTCAACTCCAACTGCTTATACGGCTACCACCCCACAATATGCATCGTTTGAATTCAGTGGTTCACTGCCGTTTGATTCACCATCACAACCTAGTTCCTCATTACAAACACAGTCACCAGCTCCAATTACTCCAGTTATGGTAAATCAGATGATTATCAATGCCCTGTCATCTATGAACATTTCAGGTACTGGTCCGTCCCTTTATAATACATGGTATTTAGATTCTGGAGCTAGTAATCACAGGACCTCCTCACCCACCAAACTACATCATGTTGTCCCCTACACTGGAACTCTTTCTGTTCAAGCTGCCAATGGGGACCACCTTCCCATCATCTCTGTGGGTGATGCCCCTGGCCCTTTTCCATTAACAAATGTTTTTGTGTCCCTTCATCTTACTACCAATTTAGTTTCTGTGGGACAATTAGTTGAGAAAAATTACAATGTCTCATTTTCTTCTTCTGGTTGTGTTGTGCAGGACCAAGAGTCGGGGGCAGTGATCGCGAGGGGGCCTAAACGTGGCATACTTTTTACTTTACCAGTATCTCCATTTATTCAGAATAAACATTGGCATCAGTTGTTTTGTTTTTTACTTCATAATAATTCTCGGTTATGGCATAATAGACTTGGTCATCTGAATGCTGCTACGTTGTCCACTTTGTTTCAAACTGGATTATTAAATAAACCTCCCGATTTTGTTTCATTTGAGTGTGATGCTTGTAAATTACGGAAAAGTAAAACTTTACCTTTTTCTCACTTTGCAACTCGAAGCAATGATTGTTTTGACTTAATCCAGGGCATTGCTCCTACCCTTTCTCATGGTCATTTCAAATACTTTATTACATTTATTAATGACCACAGCAGGATTACTAAGGTTTATTTGTTACATTCTAAATCTGATGTTCTTAATGCATTTAAGATTTTTCTTAGCTATGTTCAAACCCAATTTTCCAAATGCATTAAAATTTTGCGATCAGATTCAAGGGGGGAGTATGTCTCCACTGACTTCCAATCTTTCCTAAAAACTCGAGGAATTATATCTCATCGTACTTGTCCATATACTCCACAACAAAATGGAGTCGCAGAACGGAAAAACAGGCACCTTCTTGATGTCACAAGAACTCTTCTCATTGAATCATCTGTTCCTCCTCGTTTTTTGACTGAAGCTCTCACTACTGCAGTGCATCTCATAAACCGTCTTCCATCACCTACCATTGCACAATTAACACCATATTTCAAACTTTTTGGTCACCCTCCATCATTTAATCATCTACATACCACCGGGTGCATTTGCTTCATTCATCTGCCTCCCACAGAGCGCACAATCTAGCAAGTGTGTTTTTTTAGGATATGCAACTAACCAAAAGGGTTTTGTTTGCTATGATCCAAAGGCTCGTCGCACCAGGATATCTCGTAATGTTATTTTCTTTGAAAATCAATATTTCTTCCAAACCCACTTGGATTGTCCTTCTCCCTCTTCTTCAACCTTGTTACCTGGGTTTTCCAATGAAACAACTGTTACATGGTTTAATCCTAACTTTGTGTATCATCGAAGGGAAATAACTACCACTGCAGAAGCCCATCCTCCTGATCCTCTGGCAAATGGTCCCACATCTACTGGTACCTTGCGTCGCTCCTCTAGAATTTCTCGACCTCCTAAGAGGTATGGATTTACCCATGCTTCCTTGATGACAACACTATCATCTGTTTCCATCCTAAGTTCTTATTTGCAGGCTGTGCAACATGATTGTTGGAACCAGGCCATGAAAGAAGAATTAGATGCATTGACCCAGAATCACACCTGGGATATTGTGGACTGTCCTTACCCATCGGTTGCAAATGGATCTACTCGATCAAACTAAAATCTTATGGCTCCTTAGATAGACACAAAGCTAGACTTGTGGCACTTGGCAACAGACAAGAATGGCATTGACTATGAAGAGACTTTTGTGCCAGTTGCAAGAATGACAATTGTTAGGCCACTTCTCGCCATTGCTGTTTCTCAATCTTGGCCATTATACCAAATGGATGTCAAGAATGCTTTTTTACATGGCGACTTGAAAGAAGAGGTCTATATGCGGATACCACAAGGAGTCACCTCTCCGTCTAAGAAGTCTGTATGTCACTTACGCATATCTCTTTACGGTCTCAAGCAAGCTCCTCGAGCGTGGTTCAAAACATTCAGAGATCGTTTAGGCACGATTGGTTTTACTCAAAGTCCTTCTGATCCATCTCTTTTTCAGAGCCACACATCAACAGGCTTTACTGTTCTCCTCGTATATGTTGATGATATTATTATCACCGGCACTGATGATGCTATGATAAAATCCCTCCAAGCCTCTCTACGAGATTCATTTCATATGAAGGATCTGGGTCCTCTGCATTATTTTTTGGGCTTAGAGGTACATCAATCTCCCAAAGGCCAGTTTATCAATCAACACAAATATACAACAGATCTTATTAAGCTTGCTGATCTTGATGAATCTTCATCCGTTGATACGCCGCTCGAAGTCAATCTTAAGTTGAGTAAAGATGATGGCGATCTTCTTCCTGATCCACTAACATACCGGAGACTCGTCGGCAGTCTTGTATATCCCACCATCACCAGACCTGATATATCTTATGCTGTCAATCTTGTCAGCCAATTCATGATGTCTCCTCGCCACCTTCATTTGACGCCGTGAAGCGAATTATCTGGTATTTATTGGGCACTAGAGCTCGTAGTTTATATTATCCAAAGGATAATCGTCTACATCTGACCACATATGCAGATGCTGACTGGGCAAGCTGTCCGGATAACAGACGGTCCACCACTGGTTGGTGTATGTACCTCGGTAATTCTCTCATTTCTTAGGAAATGCAAAAAACAAGAACGGGTTTCCAAATCATCTACAGAGGCTGAATATCGGGCCATGGCATCTGCTTGTTCTGAAATCCTATGGCTTCGGGGACTCCTTTCGGAACTCGGAGTTGCACAGGCCTCTCCCACTTCCTTGAATGCTGATAATACTGGGGCAATTAGAATCACTACAAGTCATGTGCTTCATGAACGCACAAAAACATATCGAAGTTGATTGCCACTTTATTCGGGATGAATACAAGCGTGATGTCAGCAATCTACCTAATGTCCCTACCGAGTTTCAGTTTGCAGATATCTTCACTAAGGGACTTCCTCAGCCTCGACATCAATTTCTTATCTCCAAATTGCTGCTTGATGACTCTCCAGCATCAATTTGAGGAGGGGTGTCAATCCAGGGCCTCCAGGCCCATTTACATACTCCTTTAGTTGTTAGCTATTAGTAAGGATCTAAACCAAATTGTAATTGCTGGATAAGTATGATTAGAATGTAATCAGGGATTACAACCGTATATATGTATATCTCAGTCGACCATGAAGGGTACGACATTCATCTCCACTTCTCTCTCTCTCTCTCTCTCTCTCTCTCTCTCTCTCTCTCTCTCTCTCTCTCTCTCTCTCTCATGTCTGTATGCTTCTCTCTATAAATGACACTTGTCATGCGGTTCCCTTTATATCCCACCTACCACCATAAAAAGGTCGGTTTCCAGATCATGCCCAAAAAATATCGTCATACCAATTGCACTAGATCAACACTATCTATTTGGATGTGTATGTACACATGCATGGGTTATGGATGATTATGGGTCCCCCAACCACCCAAATGACCAGATCCGAAAAATTCGGCATGGGCCCAGAATTTTTATTTGGACCCATTTTAAATCCAGGTCATCCAAGTGCATGGGAAATTGGTATGGTCCAGGATTTCCTCTGAGACCCATTTTAAATCCCTATCAAGTCTGTCCATGGGTTACATACACAGAAGACCCAAGTGGCGTCTAGATCAATAATTATTGTTTATCAAGGTCAAGTATAAGTCCATGGGGTACACAGCCTCAATCCCAAATGGCATTGTTTTTTCTCTCATTTGATTACAGACCCATTTTGAATGCAGGTCGAGTCCAAGTCCATGTGATACATACCCTCATATCCAAATGGCACTGTCTTTACCGTCCCCCTCCCTCCCCCCACCTTACCCCCAATGCCCACCCACCCACACCATGGAAGCATGGGCCCACCAAGAAACCAGTCCATTCCCATTATTTGTGATGCAAACCCTAAAAGGGTTTGGATGGAAGTGCTGAAGAACAAGATGTCTATAAAAGAAACTCACAAACAGAAACGAACCTCGAAGGGAAAACTCAATCCATGAAGGGAATGTTTATTTACTTCCACAAGTAGCTCTAATGTTTTACTCCTTCGATGAAAGTGCCAAAGCACAAGAAGATGTCTCCAAGAGACTCACTCACAAAGAAAAACGAATGTCAAAGGGAAAACTCAACCCACAAAGGGAGAAAAGTAACTCTAATGTTTTACAACGCTCGATTAAATAAGAAAACAAACCTAAGAATCCAAGACTCCTAATCAAACTAGGAAACTAATCAAAGAATTCAACTAGAATTAGAAACAGCTAACCCTCATACAACTCATTAAAGAAAGGAAATCGAAGGAGACGAAGGTGATAGTAAAATAAAAAAAACGAAGAATGTGATTGGCCATGTGTTTGATCTTTCAAAGATAGAGTTTCGAGAGATTTTCCCCGAAGACTATAAAAGATACTTATTCTAAAATTTAACTTTTCTCTTCTCTCTTTCCAATTGTGCCCTTTTTTCCTCTCATCCTAACAAAATCAAAGTGGGCCATATCTTTTAAGCATCTAAATTGCTCAAATTCACATCCCTCCTTTTTATGGAATATGGACAAATTTTACTATGAGTTGGCCCCACCGTGAGATTAGAATTGTAACAAACACACATCCCTCCTTTTTATGGAATATGGTCAAATTTTACTATAATATGAGTTGGCCCCACCATGAGATTAGAATTGTAACAAACACATGAATAAACTATTAAATAATTGCTACAAATTTAATTTCTCAATTTGAATTACTTAAATATATGGGACCACCTTTTATCATGCAACATGGTGGGTTTTTTTCTTTTCTTTTTTTTTTTTTGTGTGTTTTAATGAGATAGATTCAACATGCTTGAACACAACCTAATACTCAAACTTGATCTTTACTATGAAGGAAATTTATTTTTTATTCAAATCCAAACATATTGTTTGTTCCAATCACAAAAAGCAAATTTAAATGGGCCAAAATATTGTGCATGAATATGATTTTCTCAATTTTTCAATTTCAAATATTTAAAACTTGATGAATAATCAGACAATTTAAACTTTCTAATTTAAAGATGTGTTAGTTTGGATAGAAGAATAATTCATCATCATCGCAGCCATGTCCCAACTATGTTGGGGTCAGCTATACGATTTTTTTTTCTCCATTCCGATCTATCTTGAGCCAAATCCTCAGATAAGTTACATTTCTTCAAATCATTTTTTACAACCTCCATCCACGTCCTCTTTGGCCAACCCCTTCCCCTTGGTAGGCCATCAATCTTCATAGCCAAACTTTTCCTTACCAACACCGTTGCCAGCCTACGTTGGACATGCGGATAGAAGAATAATTATTCATTAATTATAAATAAGTGAAAAAAATAAAATTTATGTCAAATGTTTGACCCATTTTAAAATGGCTTACATACTCTAAATCAAAACAGGCTTGACACTAGGTAAAAATGGAGTTTAAGCAGGAATTAGGTTGGAGTTGTTCGTCTGACTTAAATAAAAATTGCAAAATATTAAGACCTATCTTAATTTCAAGTATGTAGTCTAAATAAAAATGTGTTTTGCATTTTAATACAATTAGCTTAGATTTAATTTTTTTTTTAAATTGAGTTTGGATATAATTATATTTTCACATTTTTTTTTCTTCACTTGAAAAGTGTAAAAGAAAATTTTTTAAAATATATATTTCATTTTTTTTTATCTGTAAATTTGGAAATGCATTAGAAATAAAAAGAGTACATAGAGAAAAGAAATGAGGCCAAAACAAAGTGTTCCCGTATAAGAGTTTTATACCGGACACCCACACCTATATTACAAAAGCATTTAAATTACATGAACGGGTCAACCCCTTGTTTAGCTAAGCAATTCGCAAAACCAATTGCGGACCTACTTATATGATGAAAAGACACCCGAGATTTTGATTAAAGGTGACGAATCTCATTAAAATAGAGCTACATCTTCCATGGGCCCTTAAAAGAATTCACCCAAGATATGGCATTAGATGAATCGCTCTCCACTATAAGATGATTCTGAAATGAGAAAGTGAAAATGCGAAGAGCTTCCGGAATAGCAAGGACTTCGGCTTCATTATATTTTATACTTCATTAAGCAATGCCTTTTCAGGCTTTAAAAATTGCGCTCCATAATTATAAGGTTTTAGATTCTAATACATTATACTTCATTTATATGTCCAAGAAAGCAGGGTCTGATGTGTAAAACACATGAAGCTTTTTTATATTGTATTCATATTTTATACAAGACCAATCTTAAGTGTGCCTACTTACTTAGAGTAAAATTTTTCAAATCTCATAAAAGAGGAAAAAAGCGAATTTTAGAAGAAGGAAACTCTTGGAAAGGAAGTGGGAAGAAAAGGAGAAGGACAAATCTTGAAAATATAGTGAGAATAAAGAGTAATTTCGATTTTGAATTCCCATAAAACTCTCATAACTACACCTCTCCCAAAAATGAAGCTATTAGCCAATAACAGCCCTTTGTTTCCATAGTTCCAAAATCAGCATCATCTACCTAGCATCACTATCACAGAAACAACATAAGAAATAAATCCTACACTTATTTCAGTCTCACATGTCGACCACAAGACTGGTTGTGTTGGCCCATATGCTTATTTGCATTGCCCTCATAGATGTGGCTTACTTACGCGACTCTTTTGTAGCACTAGCCCTCGAACCTTTCATTGGTGGGCCCAACTATAAAGGATGTGTAATGTGACGATTTTTCTATTAGCCAATAACAGCCCTTTCTTGTACCAATAATACTTTGAAAGTTGTTCTTCTGGTTGTTTTAGCTTGCATTGTAATTGTCTCTCTCTTTAATAAAATTCCTTTGTTACCAATCAAAAAAGGAGGAAACATAGGTATATTTTAGTAATAATAAATATATTTATATTTATATAAATATTTATGAAAATAAGAAAAGTATTGTCCAAGCCCGGTCCACAAATTGGCAGGCCTGCAAAACTTTTGTCGCCTGCAAAACTTTTGTCCAAGCCCGGCCCTCGGGCTTTTTAAGGAAAGCTAAACTCTCCATTTGTGGGCTTTATGAGGGCCCGGCTGGGACCCTCATGAGAGGGGCCAGATTGACATGCCTAGCAATAACAGAGTCGCTTTGATGTCGACTCGACTGACTCTGGTGAAAATGCTCAAAGCCCTTCATCTGCTGCTACCCCTTAAGATCTTCTAAAATCCCTTGATTTGGAAAAGCCCCAAATGAAGAGAGTTTCAAAGTACACAAGATCGGTGTGAGTAAGATATGTGCTAGACAACCTATGAGAAAAGGTGCATAGGGCTGGTGTGGATAATAAATGTGCTACGTAACCTATGAGAAAAAGTGAATAGGGCTGGTGTAGACAGCAAATGTGGTATATAACCTATGAGAACAAGGAGTCATCAATAGCACCGAGTTCCTGCGTCATCTGCCCTGATTATGCACTGCTTGATTGATTTTTGAAGTGTGCTTCTGTACATGTAATTTTGGTAGAAGAGCTGTAAATGGCAATGTTCGAGAGACCTTATTCTTATTTCTATCATGCCTTGAAGACATCTCTCTCGCTCGAAAATCAGAGGATCTTCTTCCTTTTCAAGAAAATAATAATAATAATAAACCATCGTCTTCTGCTACTTCTAAGAAGCATTCCTCGATCGAAGCCTAAAATCTTCTCCAAGAACTCAAGTGAAATTGCTCTATTTCTATCAGTTTTAACTACCAACAGTTGCAAACTCTTAGGATCTTCCCAATATAGATAAAGGGGGAAAGAAAAAAATTAAGAAAAATGGAACTCAACCCTTGGGATCTGAGTCTGACTTTTTAATCGCTACCCATGATTAACCATCAAACAAAATAAGGTTGATTGTGTTTGTGCCCTCTTAAGATTAGGCAATCCACAGGAGTTTGTGAAACAATGTTATCTGAGCTTCCACAGTCAATTACAACCATACATATGATTGTGCCCATTTACGCTGCCTATCGAACGAAAGATGTTTTTCGCAACCGTCTCTTACCGACAATTGGTGTAGGTTCCTTTAGTACCATTGTTTGGCTTATCAGGACTTTACCATCCTAGCCGCCATAGACATCAACCTACTCTAACTTTCTTCTTCTTTTGTTTCTATGGTTAATTGATCCTTAGATTATGGCTCATCATGCTCGTCAGACCTATTGTTCTATAACATGTATCGAAGCATTCGGAGGTCATCGCAAACATCAAAATGACAAAGAAGATTGGTTTATTTGTTTAAGGGATGAGAACTTGCGACTTTGATGGTTGGCTATCTCTTCTGCTTTTTATCACGAATAAAATGGATGGAGCATAACTCAATCACACACGATCGCACATTAAAAACATGTGGCTCTGATATCAATTTGATGTAAACGTTAAAAGGATTTGGATAGAAGTGCCGAAGCATGAAAAGATGTCCCCAAGAGATTCTTACAAAGAAAACCTCAAAGGGAAAAGTCAATCTACGAAGGAAAATTTTATTAATCTCCAAAACTACCTATAATGTCTTACAATACTCTGTTACTCTCGTTTGCGATTCAAAGGTGCTTCCGCAAAGGCAGAGCCTAGTCCCAGCCATCTCCCGTTTCGAAAAAAAAAAAAACCAAGGAAAAGAAAAAGAAATCCTGACCGTACACAACCATGTCGTCCCAGATCCGGATCTTAGATCATCTCTCTTTCTCATTCCTCTCTCCTTAGCAATTGCAGCAAAAGAAGAAGACACGAAGAACAACAAGCTTAGATCCTTCCTCTCTCTTTCTTCTTGATCTCCAAAACTCTCGTGTTCTCTTCGAATCTGAAGGTTTTGATGGCGTTTTGATGCTCGTATTCTTCAAGCGAAGCGGAACGTGTCTGATAATATATGTGGGAGCCTTTGTGAGCAGAAGTCTCAACACCAAGCTATGCTTGAAGGGCTGTTGATATGGAATTTTTGTCTTGCTTTGTATCTCTAGTTTTTGCTTTCAAGGAAATCTTATTACCAATTAGAGAATGAAGTTATACATTTTCACAGTAATTATAGGTAAATAATCTCAACCCAAGGACAGGAGGATACAGAAAAACTTGCTTTTCCTTGAGGGAATGATCAGGTGAAGTGAATGGGGTCGAAATTAGGGTGGATTAGGGATTGCTGGTCCCTGTTTGTCTCTAATCTCTCGCCGACTGTGACAATGAAGATCTTGTTTGATGTTTTTCGGGAGGCAGGACCGGTGTTTGATGTTTTCTTGCCTAAAGACAAAGCATCCGGGAAAGGAAGAGGCTTTGGTTTTGTGTGGAATAAAACTGAATGGGATGCGAATCGAGCAATCCAAAGATTTGATGGCAGCCTTGTTTATGGTAGGAGGATTTGGGTTCAAAAGGCTAGAGTTACTGATCGTAATGCTAAAAAGTTTGGCCAAGTGAAACCAGCTCCAGAGAAGAAGGATCAAATCGTTGTTACAGATTTGAACAGAAGAGAAGGTTCCATGGCCTATCTCTTTAAACTAAGGAAGGCGAAAAATGGATTTGATCAGGTTTGGATTGAAGACGAAGGAGATTGTAAGGTGGTTAAGCTGGCAGCGTCTTTGGCATCTTCTTTGAGAAAGGAGGTGGATAACTCTTTTGTTGCTACCATTTACTGTCTGCATGTAAATGAAAATGCTATCCAAGATTGGTTGTTCTCTAAAAGGGGGATTCAGGCGGAAGTGAAGAGACTCAATTCCACTTTGTTTTGGATTATGCCTATTTCACAAGAAGACTTCTCACGAATGCTTCGACTTGGTTGCTATTTGACTGATTCTGTGATTCGAAGGTTGGATCGATGGACTGAGGTGTTGAGACCTGTTCTACAGCCTAGCTGGATCCAGATGGAAGGTATTCCTCTTCATGCTTGGGATGAAAGGGTTTTTAGTCGCTTGGGTGAATGCTTGGGGGTAGTGCTGGAGATTGATGAAGAAGCAAAGAAGAAACTGCAAATAGATAGGGTTCGTATTCATATCTTGAGGGATCCTCAGCGACAATTGCCACCAAAACTTAATCTCAAGATTGGAGGCGTTCGTTTTTGTATTGGTATCAGTACTGCAGAAGGAGGTAGAAGATCAGAAAATATTCAAATGCCGGAGATTTCTTGTCGGAATCCTGTAACGATGGAAAATTCAGGCGAATCAATGAGGGCAGATTTTCCGAATAATCTAGGCGTGGAATCAGCGGATTTGGGTTTTCAGTTACCTAAATTTCTCGCTCCAGATTCAGTAACGCCACAAGTGCGGGGTGAAGGCAGATCTGAAGGTGCCAAAATCCAGCCGAAAATCTCTGCAGCACAATGAAGACAAATTTCATCGCACGCCTGGGAGAGAGAAGGGGATTTCGAGCTGCCCTTCTATTAAAGGGTTTTTCCATAAGTTAATGTATGACTTAAATGCCCCTGTGGAACTTCAAAATTCCCATGTGTGTCCTACTTTTAATGAAACAACTGACGGGAATTGTGTTCCCCTTCAACTGGACGATATTGATGACCGATGTGGGCCCCAAGTGGGACCAGGTGATAATACTGATCCTATTCATCATTCTTCCATTAAATCTTGTCATGAAATTGTTCAGAGAACGTCTTATTTTCTCTGTTGGTGGGTCTGAATCTGAATGTGGGGATGTTAATAGAAAATGGGGGGATTGTTGCTCAGCAGGCTCTTTGAGTGTAGAAGAGAATGAAGATGAGTTAAATCATAGCTTGAATCAAGCTCTGACAGTAGGGACTGATAACATAGCCGCCATTGCTGTGGATAAATCAAGGTTAAATTCTGGAGAGATGGCTACTAACGAGTTATTTGAGGAGAAAATGTTTGAAATTGAGAAAATTTTAGGCATTTCTATGGAAGGTAAAATAGAGGACTTGAGGAGTTTTATTCATGAGATGTTGACAGAGGAAAAGAGTTGTTTGAAAGTGGGTATTCAAAGTAGAAAGAAATCAAGAGCACAAAGAGAGTTAGATAAGTTGGCTTCTTCTATAAATTATGACTGTCCAACTGGGGATAAGAGATCTGGTGTCAAGCTGTTGGGTTTATGAAGATTCTTTCTTGGAACATTCGTGGTATGAATTCAGTCTCTACGCGTGCATTTATTGTCAAATTTAGAGAGAGAGATGAAACACAGAACAAGAGAGAGAGAGAGAGAGAGAGATATATATATGAATGTACTCTCCTCCTTGGATCAACTGATGTATATATAAGGGCTTAATACCCTAATTACAATCAATTACAAATCTTAGATCCTAAAATTAAGGAACAACTTTGACTAATTACAAAGCAATAAGTGGGTAGTAGGTACAGCTTTGACTAGTGGGTAGTAGGTATGACTAACAACTTTGACTAATTACAAAGCAATAAGTGGGTAGTAGGTACAGCTTTGACTAATTACAAAGCAAGAAATGGGCCAAAATGGATGGGCCTGGATTGACACCCCCCTCAAATTGATGCTGGGGAGTCATAAAGCAGCAATTTGGAGACAAGAAATTGATGTCAAGGCCGAGGAAGTCCCTAAGTGAAGATATCAGCAAACTGAAACTCTGTAGGGACATGAGGTAGCCGAATGACATCACGCTTATATTCATCTCGAATAAAGTGGCAGTCGACTTCGATATGTTTGGTGCGTTCATGAAAGACTGGATTTGCAGTGATGAGGATAGCCCCAGTATTATCAGCATGCAATGGAGTAGGAGCAGTTTGAGCGAACCCGAGTTCTGAAAGAAGTCCACGTAACCATAAGATCTCAGAACAAGCAGAAGACATGGCCCTATATTCAGCTTCCGTGGAAGATCTGGACACACGTTCTTGTTTCTTGCATTTCCAAGAAATGAGAGAATTTCCAAGGTACATGCACCAACCAGTAGTAGATCGGCGTGTGTCTAGACAGCCCGCCCAATCAGCATCCGCATAAGCGGTCAGATGAAGAGGATTATCCTTTGGGTAATATAGACCACGAGGGACAGTTCGCAGTAGATATCGAATAATCCGCTTTACAGCTGTCAAATGAAGGTGACGAGGAGCTGTCATGAACTGGCTCACAAGATTAACAGCATAGGAGATGTCAGGTCTAGTGATGGTGAGATATATAAGACTGCCCACCAGGCGCCGGTATATATGAGGATCAGGAAGGAGATCGCCATCATCTTTACTTAGTTTAAGATTTACCTCAACAGGAGTATCAACAGGCGAAGAATCATGGAGGTCAGCCAACTCTATAAGGTCTGATGTGTATTTTTGTTCATTAAGAAAGAGACCGTTGGGAGATTGATGCACCTCTAAGCCCAAGAAATAATGCAAAGGGCCCAAATCCTTCATATTGAAGTAAGTCCAGAGAGAATCTTGGAGAGATTTGATCATACCATCATCCGTGCCAGTGATAATAATATCGTCAACATACACCAGAAGCACAGTAACCCCAGTAGATGTGTGGCAGAGAAAGAGAGAGGAATCGTAAGGGCTCTGAGTAAAGCCAATATCGCATAAGTGACCCTTGAAGGTATCGAACCATGCACGAGGAGCTTGCTTGAGTCCATAAAGAGATTTTCGCAGCCGACAGACAGACTTCTTGGAGGGAGAGGGTATGCCTTGTGGTATACACATATAGATTTCTTCCTGCAAATCCCCATGGAGAAATGCATTTTTGACATCCATTTGGTATAATGGCCAAGACTGAGATGCAGCAATGGCGAGAAGTAACCTAACAGATGTCATCTTTGCCACAGGGGCAAACGTCTCCTCATTGTTAATGCCATACTCCTGTCTGTTTCCGAGTGCCACAAGTCGAGCTTTGTGTCTATCCAACGACCCATCAGATTTAAGTTTGACCGAGTAGACCCATTTGCAACCAATGGGTTTAACTGCTGAAGGACACTCCACAATATCCCATGTCTGATTCAGATCCAATGCATTTAATTCCTCCTTCATGGCCTGGTTCCAGCAATCTTGTTGGACAGCCTGCAAATAAGAACTTGGGATAGAGAGAGAAGATAAAGTGGTCATCAAAGAAGTATGGGTAAACCCATATCGCGCAGGCGGTCTAGAATTTCTGGAGGAGCGACGTAAGGCAGGAGTAGGCGTGGAACCAGTTGTCGGTGGAGGATCAGGGAAAGGGCCATCGGCAGTGGGAGGTTGCTCCCGTCGGCTGTATACAAAAGCAGGATTAAACCTAGGAACAGAGAGTGGTTCTGAAAAACCTGGTAATAGAACTGGTGAAGAGGAATGAGGACAGTCCACGTGAGTGTGGAAGAAATATTGATTTTCAAAGAAAATAACATTTCGAGAAACCCTGATGCGACGACCAATGGGATCATAACAAACAAAACCTTTTTTATTAGTGGCATAACCCAAAAAGGCACACCGGCGAGATTGAGCTGTTAGTTTCGTCCTTTCTGTGGGGGGGGGAGATGAACGAAGCAAACACAGCCAAATGTATGGAGGTGATCAAACACAGGATGATGACCAAATAATTTAAAATGAGGTGTTAAATGATCAATGGTAGGGGATGGAAGGCGGTCAATGAGATAGACAGCCGTGGTTAGAGCTTCAGTCCAAAAACGAGGGGGAACGGATGATTCAATCAAAAGAGTCCTAGTGACATCAAGAAGATGTCTATTTTTCCGTTCCGCGACTCCATTTTGTTGTGGGGTGTACGGACAGGTACGTTGAGAAATGATTCCTTTATGGTTTAAAAAGGATTGAAAATCCTTGGAAACATACTCCCCCCCTGAGTCTGAGCGCAAAGTTTTAATGCATTTAAAGAATTGGTTTTCAACATATTGAGCAAAAAATTTAAATGCATTAAGAACATCAGACTTCGAATGTAATAAATAAATCCAAGTATATCTGCTGTAGTCATCAATGAATGTTACAAAATACTTGAAATGACTATGTGAAAGAGTTGGAGCAATGCCCCAAACATCACTGTGAACTAAATCAAAACATGCAGTGCTCCGAGTGTGAGAGTTTGCAAAGGGTAAAGTTTTACTTTTACCTAATTTACAAGCATCACATTCAAAAGAAGCAAAATGAACAGGTTTATTTATTAATCCAGATTGAAACAATGTAGACATAGTAGAAGCATTCGGATGACCAAGTCTATTATGCCACAAACGACAATTATTCTGAATAAAAAAACAAAATAACTGATGTAAAGTATTTTTCTCAATAACAGAAGATAGTGGTAAGGAAAAAAGTCTGCCACGCTTAGGCCCCCTCGCAATCACTTCCCCCGACTCCTGGTCCTGCACAACACAGCCAGAAGAAGAAAAGGAGACAGTGTAATTATTGTCAACAAGTTGACCCACAGAAACCAAATTAGTAGCAAGATGAGGAGAAACCAAAACATTGGTTAAGGGTAAGGGGCCAGGGGTATCACCAACAGAGGTGATAGGGAGATGATCTCCGTTGGCAGCTTGAACAGTGAGATTCCCAGTGTAAGGAACAACATTCTGTAATGTTACGGGTGAAGAGGTCATATGATTACTTGCTCCAGAATCTAAGTACCATGTATTAGAAAAAGAGGAAGCCGTACCGGCGATGTTCATGGATGCTAAGGCATTGATGATCATTTGGTCAACCATCTCAGGGGTGAGAGGAGCAGGAGACGTAGATTGTGATGAGGAACCAGGCTGTGAGGAGGAATCATACTGCAGAGAACCACTGAAGTCAGATGATGCATATGGAGGAGTGGTCACAGTGTAAGCAGTAGGAGGTGATGACACAGTGGAAGGGCCGGACTGCACATAATTGCGGGAAAAAGAATTGCGAGCCTTCTTCCGACATTCTTCAATAACATGTCCAGTGGCCTTACAATATCTGCAAATCTTTGCCTTGCATTGATTTGCATAGTGTCCATATTTTTTGCAGTTATGGCACTGAACTTTACTGATGTCCCGAGGAGGTTGTTTGGCTGTTGCAACATAGGCAAACGGAGCCTCAGCAGATTTCTGTTTGTAATAACCCGGGCCAGGTTGGGCCCAGTTTTGTTTGACCCATTGGACTTTAGGATGGGTTGGATTTCATTGGTTAGGTTGTACCTGATCTAAGCCCATTTTATTGGTTAAGTAGTTGCAACAATATCTCCTTGTGAGGAGTATTTGTTGGTACCCAGGGAAATCTCCGAAGGTTAGAGATTTCACCCTATCCCATAACCAGAAAGGCTATATCTCCCTTCTTACGAATAGTTTCATTTCCCATTTTTGGGTTATAGAAAAAGGAAGAGAAGAGGGTGCAGAGGAAATGATCTTGGGCAGCAATCAAAGAGGGATCTCAGAGAAGCAGAATCAGAGGATCTAGTGGATGCAATACTCGAGGCCTCACATTGATCGAGCCACAGTCTTCTACACGAGGAGGTGAGTAATATTTTCAAGTGCATTTAGAAATAAGTTCCGCATCAAATTGATAAAGGATTGATAATATTAAAGGCAGTAATGAAACCCCAAAATAGGGGCTTGATTTCAAACCAAATCGTCAGACACATGATCTGATGATTTGGGTAGTATGATCATGGGACCCACCTGATCATAGATCTGACCCAGGGATCTGAGGGTAGACCCTTGGGCGATCTCAGTGATGGTAGATCCACTTGGATTGGGTCTCATCAGTCCCCATTTTTATTTTGGAAAAATTCTATATCAGTGGTGCAGGGAATCTGAGATTTTGTAGATCTGGTAGTGGGACCCACTGGTACATATGATCAAGGATCAATTCCAGAGATCTGGAAGCCAACCCTTGGGCGACCACAGTGGAGGTGGACCCATTTAGAACTGGGCCCCATCTGGCCCTCGATTGAATATTAAGAACATCTGCATCGTCATTTTGGGGATTTTGGGGAATGGAGTTGTAGGACCCACTGGCCCACCTGATCAAGGATCAGGGCCAGTCATCTGGTCAGTCCTTGGTGAGCGACCAAGGTGGCCAGGTCCCATACAAGTTTAATCATGGAGGGTCCACCATCTGAACCTTCCCTGTTCTGGTATGAAGGCCTGCCAATGACTGCTGGGAACGGACTGTTTACAGTCTAAGATTGTTGAAGATTACTTTATGTGATATGGGATAATGGAATGAGAAGATCCATGTGGCTGTGGACTCCATTCCTTTAAACAAATGTAGAATGATGAATTAACAGAGAAGAAGAACAGTTGCAGGCAACAGTGTTCTACTTCAAAATGGTTAAGGATCATGTGGGCCCACCGGTTGATCTGATTAATGATCAGGGCCAGCCATCTACCTGATCCCTGATGGGTGACCATAATGGCCTGGACCCATGTGGATCTGGCCACTAGGGACCCACTGTTTTCTTTCCTCCATAGCATTGGGCGTGAGACCCATTTTGTTCATGAAAGTGACGATACAGTGCTCATCAATCCCTTTTATGTATACTGAGTTGTATCTTTTAGTATGGCGACCTTGGGGTGTATGGGAAAGTATAGACCCACTTATGTTACAGAACTTATATCACTTATGTTACAGGAATTTCCATTTAAACCCTATGTTAATTCAGAATTTATAAACTAATTATTACCATTACAGATTTTGTTATGGGCCTATAAATTTAGTGTGGACCCTGATTGAATTATATAACGTAGAGTGGTATATTATAGGCATATGTTTAGTGAACTTGAATTCATGTCACAGGGTTATGAAATAGAGATCTCAGTCAATGAGACAAATCTTTAACTGACAGGAATTCCTTAGATATGATTGAACTGGTAATGAGGACTTGAATTTAAAGATATCAAGGTAGTGCCACATAGCCGGCTACTAAATTTTGACTTGTAGTGGGGCACATATATAAGCCTGATTATGTGGGACTAGTCCTATATCAAAACAATTAGTGTATATAGTTCTATGATGTTATATTGCATGCATAATGAACATAAAAGAACCATTGAACACTTCCTATTGATTCTCTTTCATATATGAATACTACATGAGACAGTGGCATGGTATTTTGAAACATCAGTAAGGACCTTACTCTGGACATTGATCTAATTAGTGAATTCTTTTAGTATGGAGTAATAAGGTGGACAGGGATTGAATAAGTGACTATTGAACCAAGCTCCTAGGAGATAGTTTTGAATAATATATGGAAGGGACTTCCTTATGGGAAGAAATTGAAACTCTGAAACTCTTAAAATAGAGTTCTTTTGAATTATAAGGACCCATAAGTGGGAAGATTGGATATACTAATGTGGAAGAGATGGATGTGGAATCTCATTGAATCATAAGAAATGCTATAGGAAAAATTGTTAATTTTCATATCTTCCTCTTATTAGTTTTATGCTGCTTCATGTTAGTATGTGACTTGTGTATTGAAATTATTGCTCACCAGTCTTCTGATAAGTGGTTTGCCCCACTTCAGGTACGGATCATTTGGGAAAACTTGGCAACGATGGGGATCAGCCATTGGATTTCAACTTGCGTGGCTGACAAGAGAGCGTCACAAACATTGGATTTGGAATTAGAATTATAGAGATGGAATTCATTACTTTCAATAATGTAGAACTTGTCTCTTTTATTTTTTTTAAATTAGGAATTTTATTGATTTCAAATCTTTAATTGATCTCTCAAATAAATAGAAGCATTGCTCAATTCTTTGGCATATTTGATTTATGTGGAGATTTGACTTTACTTAAGTAGTGCTCCGAAACCTGAAGAGCTCCAGGTTTTCGGGGCGTTACAAAGTGGTATCAGAGCATGGTCTTGGGCAATATAAAAGATTTAGCAACTCCTAGGATACGTGGTGAGGACATGTAAGGGAAAGAATAGTACGATAGATATACATTCTCTATAATTGTTTACTAAGTTATGAATCTTTTGTAGGAATAGAAATATGGACAACCAGGAGAACGCTCAGAATGCCAATGGTAACCAGAATGAGAATGCGAACCTAAATGGCGATCAAGGCGGTAACCCTAATCTCATTGGGGGTCAGGCTGAGCTACCAGAGTATGCTCGACAGATGTTCACCTCATTCATGATGGCGTACAGTCAGGTACAGGAGCAGATCGCGACCTTGGCAGCACGTCAGGGCGGGAACAATGATCTGCGTACCGGCCATGGCGGAGAAGGAGGTGAAAATGCTCCCGGAGGCAGAGACAGAGAAAAGGACACTCTTTACAAAAGGTTCAATGAATTCCGGCCCAGGTACTTTGATGAAACCACCAATCCTTGGGATGCTAACAAGTGGGTGGAACATATGGAAGGAATATTCGAAGTGATGGGATGCTCGGACCGGCAGAAAGCGGTTCTGGCTGCCTTCAAACTCGAAGGAGATGCGAAAGAATGGTGGAAAGCTGCTAAGAAAACCTTCGAGGGTCCGGAAAATGAAATCACTTGGGCATTCTTTAAGAAGGAGTTCATTCTGAAATTCATTCCAGAGCATATCAGAGAACAGAAGAAGAGGGAATTCCAGACTTTGGTGCAAGGGAGTATGACTGTAGCAAAATACTCCAACAGATTTACAGAGCTGTCCCACTTTGCAGAGGAACTGGTAGCCACTGATGCGATGAAACGGAACAAATTCATCGAGGGGTTACGACCAGATATCAAAAAGGATGTGAAACTGGGCGAACCGGCTACCTTTGCAGCTGCCTTAAAAAGGGCATTTGTATCGGAGGAAACAACTGCTGAATTGAATGGTACATTCTCGGCGAGAACGACGGGAATCAAGAGAGACTATCAGAATAACCGTGAGCCCTCAAAGAAGCAGAGACTGGATAAAAGAATAAAATGCCAGCGATGTGGAAAGAACCATAAGACAGAGGAATGTCATTGGTCTACGGGTGCATGTTTCCATTGTGGACAGGTTGGCCATTTGATTAAAGATTGTCCAAAGAAACAGGATAAGGATAGACGTCAGCCACAAGAACAACCACCACGGCAGAACCAACAGCAGAGATACCAGGACAATCCCCGCCAGACAAATCAGCAGAATCAGCCAAGGGGACCGCCTAATCAGCCTCAAGGACAGAATTTCAATCGTGGGCGACCCAATCAAGGCGGATATCAGAGAGGACAGCAATCCAATGCCAGGGTTTTTGCTACTACGCAACAGGAAGCGCAGGCTGCAAATAATTGTATCGAGGGTATGATTTTAATTTCCAATGTTACAGCTTATACTTTATTTGATTCTGGCTCTACACATTCTTTTGTGTCCCCTGTATTTGCTCCCAAGATGAACAAATCACCCTCGACACTAGATCAAACTATTATTGTATCAACCCCTGCTGGAGGACACGTGAACACTTGCACTGCATATTTCGATTGCCCGATTATCATTGGGGAGAACAATATGCCAGTTGATCTGATATTGTTACCTATGAATGATTTCGACATCATTATTGGGATGGACTGGCTAGCAAAGTATAGAGCAGTGCTGGATTGTTTTAACAAGCTAGTACGTTTTAATCTAGAAGGGTATGATACTGTGTGTGTAATGGGAAGGAGAAGGCCAGTACACACGGCAGTCATATCAGCCATTAAGGCTTGTAAATTGTTGAAAAGTGGATGTGATGGATACCTAGCCTTCGTTTCAGAAGAAAAACTGAAGCCTAAGCTGGAAGACACTCCCATAGTTAGGGAATTTCCTGATGTATTCCAGGATGACCTGCCCGGTCTGCCACCAGTTAGAGAAGTAGACTTTGCTATAGAATTGGTACCAGGGACTGCGCCAATATCTAAAGCTCCATACCGTATGGCACCTGCCGAGTTGAAAGAACTCAAAGAACAATTGCAGGAGTTACTAGAAAAAGGATTCATAAGACCCAGTGTATCCCCGTGGGGAGCGCCAGTTTTATTCGTCAAGAAGAAGGATGGGTCATTACGAATGTGTATTGACTATCGTCAGTTGAATCAAGTAACTATCAAGAATAAGTACCCGCTCCCACGAATTGATGAACTGTTTGATCAGCTTCAGGGTGCAAAGTATTTCTCCAAGATCGACCTCAGATCGGGATACCATCAGCTAAGGGTAAGAGAAGAAGATATACCTAGAACAGCTTTTCGAACTAGGTATGGACATTATGAATTCTTGGTAATGCCTTTTGGGCTAACCAATGCGCCGGCGGTGTTTATGGCGCTTATGAATCAGATTTTTAAGCCCTTCCTGGATCAGTTCGTTGTGGTATTCATTGATGATATCCTGATCTATTCCAAGTCATTGGAAGAACATGGAGATCATCTGCGTACTTCCCTTCAATTGCTGAGAGAAAATCAGCTTTATGCTAAGCTGAGTAAGTGTGACTTCTGGCTAGAACAGGTGAGCTTCTTGGGTCACATTATTTCAGGTGAAGGATTGTCTGTTGATTCTAGCAAGATTGAAGCTATTTCAAATTGGAAGAGACCGACGAATGCATCGGAGATCCGTAGTTTTCTGGGGTTAGCTGGCTACTATAGAAGGTTTGTGCAAGGTTTTTCCTCTATAGCAGGTCCGTTGACCAGGCTCACTCGGAAGAATATGCCATTCTTATGGAATGATAAATGCGAATCAAGTTTCCAGATGCTAAAAGATAAACTGACTACAGCTCCAGTTTTAGCCCTTCCTTCTGGCAGTGGAGGTTTTGTAATTTTCTGTGATGCATCACTGCATGGCTTAGGGTGTGTGCTTATGCAACACGGTAGAGTGATAGCTTATGCATCCAGACAGTTGAAGCCTCATGAACAGAATTATGCTACTCATGATCTAGAACTGGGTGCAGTTGTCTTTGCACTCAAGATTTGGCGGCACTACTTGTATGGTGAGGAATTTGAAGTTTATACAGATCATAAGAGTCTGAAATATGTGTTCTCGTAAAAAGATTTAAATCTACGACAGAGGAGATGGATGGAGTTCTTGAAGGACTATGATTTCTCTATATTTTACCATCCGGGTAAAGCTAATGTCGTTGCTGATGCTTTAAGCAGGAAATCGGCTCAGGTGGCTTCATTAACAACTGAGAAGAAATTGATAGAAGAGGTGGAGGAATTAAATGTAAACCTTTGGTCGATCAGCAATAAGGTGTTGTTAGGGAACTTCCGGGTTCATCCTGAATTGATTCAAAGGGTCAAAGACTGCCAGAGAGATGACCCGGCATTGTTGGCGATATTTAATAGAATTGATAACAAGCCAGACTTTTCCCTCCGCAGTGCTACATTGTACTACAGGAACCGACTGTGTGTTCCAAATATTCCGGATATCAAAGATGAAATTTTGAAGGAGGCACATTGTACACGTTACACCATCCACCCGGGGAGCACCAAAATGTACCAAAATTTAAGGATACGGTTTTGGTGGGTTGGCATGAAGAATGATGTTGCTGCATTTGTGGGTAAGTGTTTTACCTGTCAGCAAGTCAAGGCCGATCACAGGAAGCCTGGAGGGTTACTTCAACCATTACCGATTCCTGAATGGAAATGGGAACATATCTCCATGGACTTTGTGTCAGGCTTTCCAAAGACCTTTAGAAACAATGAAATTATTTGGGTCATTGTGGATCGGTTGACAAAATCAGCTCACTTCATTCCCATTAGAAATCGAACATCTTTGGAGAACTTAGCACAAAGATATGTGAAGGAGATTGTGAGATTGCATGGGGTACCGGCTTCTATTGTCTCTGATAGGGATACGAGGTTCGTATCGAATTTCTGGAAGAAGCTGCAAGCTGCGATGGGTACAAGGTTGAGTTTTAGTACCGCTTATCATCCACAAACCGATGGGCAAACAGAAAGAACGAATCAGACTCTTGAAGACATGTTGAGAGCATGTGCTTTGGACTTTAAGGACAGTTGGGATGAACAGTTGTCGCTCGTTGAGTTCGCATATAATAACAGCTACCATTCAAGTATCAAGATGGCTCCATTCGAAGCACTTTATGGTCGAAATTGTCGATCTCCAATTTGTTGGGAGGAAGTTGGTGATGGGAGAATTCTTGGTCCCGATTGGGTTCAGACTTCTACCGCTAATATCAAGAAGATCAGGGACCGTATGCGGGCAGCTCAGAGTAGACAGAAAAGTTATGCGGATAATCGCAGACGGGAATTGGAATTTGCTGTGGGTGATTATGTCTTTCTAAAAGTTTCCCCGACTAAAGGAGTTATGCGTTTTGGCAAGAAAGGGAAACTGAGCCCACGGTATGTCGGGCCATTTGAAATCATCGGGCGTGTCAGTGATGGTAATGCCTACGCTCTTGGATTACCGCCTCAACTAGCCGGAGTGCACAATGTGTTTCATGTGTCCATGCTCAAGAAATATCAGCCCGACCCTTCTCATATAATAAGCTATGAATCGATTCAAGTGCAGCCAGATTTATCTTATGAGGAACGGCCAGTGAAAATCTTGGAAACTACTGAGAGAGCTTTACGGAACCGGACTGTGAAACTAGTCAAAGTTCTATGGGAGCATCATAAACAACTTGAGTCTACTTGGGAGACAGAAGCGGAAGTCATGAAGAGATATCCTCACCTCTTTCCATCAGGTATGTATTGAATTTGGAGGACCAAATTTCCTAAGGGGGGGAGTATGTAATAACCCGGGCCAGGTTGGGCCCAGTTTTGTTTGACCCATTGGACTTTAGGATGGGTTGGATTTCATTGGTTAGGTTGTACCTGATCTAAGCCCATTTTATTGGTTAAGTAGTTGCAACAATATCTTCTTGTGAGGAGTATTTGTTGGTACCCAGGGAAATCTCCGAAGGTTAGAGATTTCACCCTATCCCATAACCAGAAAGGCTATATCTCCCTTCTTACGAATAGTTTCATTTCCCATTTTTGGGTTATAGAAAAAGGAAGAGAAGAGGGTGCAGAGGAAATGATCTTGGGCAGCAATCAAAGAGGGATCTCAGAGAAGCAGAATCAGAGGATCTAGTGGATGCAATACTCGAGGCCTCACATTGATCGAGCCACAGTCTTCTACACGAGGAGGTGAGTAATATTTTCAAGTGCATTTAGAAATAAGTTCCGCATCAAATTGATAAAGGATTGATAATATTAAAGGCAGTAATGAAACCCCAAAATAGGGGCTTGATTTCAAACCAAATCGTCAGACACATGATCTGATGATTTGGGTAGTATGATCATGGGACCCACCTGATCATAGATCTGACCCAGGGATCTGAGGGTAGACCCTTGGGCGATCTCAGTGATGGTAGATCCACTTGGATTGGGTCTCATCAGTCCCCATTTTTATTTTGGAAAAATTCTATATCAGTGGTGCAGGGAATCTGAGATTTTGTAGATCTGGTAGTGGGACCCACTGGTACATATGATCAAGGATCAATTCCAGAGATCTGGAAGCCAACCCTTGGGCGACCACAGTGGAGGTGGACCCATTTAGAACTGGGCCCCATCTGGCCCTCGATTGAATATTAAGAACATCTGCATCGTCATTTTGGGGATTTTGGGGAATGGAGTTGTAGGACCCACTGGCCCACCTGATCAAGGATCAGGGCCAGTCATCTGGTCAGTCCTTGGTGAGCGACCAAGGTGGCCAGGTCCCATACAAGTTTAATCATGGAGGGTCCACCATCTGAACCTTCCCTGTTCTGGTATGAAGGCCTGCCAATGACTGCTGGGAACGGACTGTTTACAGTCTAAGATTGTTGAAGATTACTTTATGTGATATGGGATAATGGAATGAGAAGATCCATGTGGCTGTGGACTCCATTCCTTTAAACAAATGTAGAATGATGAATTAACAGAGAAGAAGAACAGTTGCAGGCAACAGTGTTCTACTTCAAAATGGTTAAGGATCATGTGGGCCCACCGGTTGATCTGATTAATGATCAGGGCCAGCCATCTACCTGATCCCTGATGGGTGACCATAATGGCCTGGACCCATGTGGATCTGGCCACTAGGGACCCACTGTTTTCTTTCCTCCATAGCATTGGGCGTGAGACCCATTTTGTTCATGAAAGTGACGATACAGTGCTCATCAATCCCTTTTATGTATACTGAGTTGTATCTTTTAGTATGGCGACCTTGGGGTGTATGGGAAAGTATAGACCCACTTATGTTACAGAACTTATATCACTTATGTTACAGGAATTTCCATTTAAACCCTATGTTAATTCAGAATTTATAAACTAATTATTACCATTACAGATTTTGTTATGGGCCTATAAATTTAGTGTGGACCCTGATTGAATTATATAACGTAGAGTGGTATATTATAGGCATATGTTTAGTGAACTTGAATTCATGTCACAGGGTTATGAAATAGAGATCTCAGTCAATGAGACAAATCTTTAACTGACAGGAATTCCTTAGATATGATTGAACTGGTAATGAGGACTTGAATTTAAAGATATCAAGGTAGTGCCACATAGCCGGCTACTAAATTTTGACTTGTAGTGGGGCACATATATAAGCCTGATTATGTGGGACTAGTCCTATATCAAAACAATTAGTGTATATAGTTCTATGATGTTATATTGCATGCATAATGAACATAAAAGAACCATTGAACACTTCCTATTGATTCTCTTTCATATATGAATACTACATGAGACAGTGGCATGGTATTTTGAAACATCAGTAAGGACCTTACTCTGGACATTGATCTAATTAGTGAATTCTTTTAGTATGGAGTAATAAGGTGGACAGGGATTGAATAAGTGACTATTGAACCAAGCTCCTAGGAGATAGTTTTGAATAATATATGGAAGGGACTTCCTTATGGGAAGAAATTGAAACTCTGAAACTCTTAAAATAGAGTTCTTTTGAATTATAAGGACCCATAAGTGGGAAGATTGGATATACTAATGTGGAAGAGATGGATGTGGAATCTCATTGAATCATAAGAAATGCTATAGGAAAAATTGTTAATTTTCATATCTTCCTCTTATTAGTTTTATGCTGCTTCATGTTAGTATGTGACTTGTGTATTGAAATTATTGCTCACCAGTCTTCTGATAAGTGGTTTGCCCCACTTCAGGTACGGATCATTTGGGAAAACTTGGCAACGATGGGGATCAGCCATTGGATTTCAACTTGCGTGGCTGACAAGAGAGCGTCACAAACATTGGATTTGGAATTAGAATTATAGAGATGGAATTCATTACTTTCAATAATGTAGAACTTGTCTCTTTTATTTTTTTAAATTAGGAATTTTATTGATTTCAAATCTTTAATTGATCTCTCAAATAAATAGAAGCATTGCTCAATTCTTTGGCATATTTGATTTATGTGGAGATTTGACTTTACTTAAGTAGTGCTCCGAAACCTGAAGAGCTCCAGGTTTCGGGGCGTTACAAAGTGGTATCAGAGCATGGTCTTGGGCAATATAAAAGATTTAGCAACTCCTAGGATACGTGGTGAGGACATGTAAGGGAAAGAATAGTACGATAGATATACATTCTCTATAATTGTTTACTAAGTTATGAATCTTTTGTAGGAATAGAAATATGGACAACCAGGAGAACGCTCAGAATGCCAATGGTAACCAGAATGAGAATGCGAACCTAAATGGCGATCAAGGCGGTAACCCTAATCTCATTGGGGGTCAGGCTGAGCTACCAGAGTATGCTCGACAGATGTTCACCTCATTCATGATGGCGTACAGTCAGGTACAGGAGCAGATCGCGACCTTGGCAGCACGTCAGGGCGGGAACAATGATCTGCGTACCGGCCATGGCGGAGAAGGAGGTGAAAATGCTCCCGGAGGCAGAGACAGAGAAAAGGACACTCTTTACAAAAGGTTCAATGAATTCCGGCCCAGGTACTTTGATGAAACCACCAATCCTTGGGATGCTAACAAGTGGGTGGAACATATGGAAGGAATATTCGAAGTGATGGGATGCTCGGACCGGCAGAAAGCGGTTCTGGCTGCCTTCAAACTCGAAGGAGATGCGAAAGAATGGTGGAAAGCTGCTAAGAAAACCTTCGAGGGTCCGGAAAATGAAATCACTTGGGCATTCTTTAAGAAGGAGTTCATTCTGAAATTCATTCCAGAGCATATCAGAGAACAGAAGAAGAGGGAATTCCAGACTTTGGTGCAAGGGAGTATGACTGTAGCAAAATACTCCAACAGATTTACAGAGCTGTCCCACTTTGCAGAGGAACTGGTAGCCACTGATGCGATGAAACGGAACAAATTCATCGAGGGGTTACGACCAGATATCAAAAAGGATGTGAAACTGGGCGAACCGGCTACCTTTGCAGCTGCCTTAAAAAGGGCATTTGTATCGGAGGAAACAACTGCTGAATTGAATGGTACATTCTCGGCGAGAACGACGGGAATCAAGAGAGACTATCAGAATAACCGTGAGCCCTCAAAGAAGCAGAGACTGGATAAAAGAATAAAATGCCAGCGATGTGGAAAGAACCATAAGACAGAGGAATGTCATTGGTCTACGGGTGCATGTTTCCATTGTGGACAGGTTGGCCATTTGATTAAAGATTGTCCAAAGAAACAGGATAAGGATAGACGTCAGCCACAAGAACAACCACCACGGCAGAACCAACAGCAGAGATACCAGGACAATCCCCGCCAGACAAATCAGCAGAATCAGCCAAGGGGACCGCCTAATCAGCCTCAAGGACAGAATTTCAATCGTGGGCGACCCAATCAAGGCGGATATCAGAGAGGACAGCAATCCAATGCCAGGGTTTTTGCTACTACGCAACAGGAAGCGCAGGCTGCAAATAATTGTATCGAGGGTATGATTTTAATTTCCAATGTTACAGCTTATACTTTATTTGATTCTGGCTCTACACATTCTTTTGTGTCCCCTGTATTTGCTCCCAAGATGAACAAATCACCCTCGACACTAGATCAAACTATTATTGTATCAACCCCTGCTGGAGGACACGTGAACACTTGCACTGCATATTTCGATTGCCCGATTATCATTGGGGAGAACAATATGCCAGTTGATCTGATATTGTTACCTATGAATGATTTCGACATCATTATTGGGATGGACTGGCTAGCAAAGTATAGAGCAGTGCTGGATTGTTTTAACAAGCTAGTACGTTTTAATCTAGAAGGGTATGATACTGTGTGTGTAATGGGAAGGAGAAGGCCAGTACACACGGCAGTCATATCAGCCATTAAGGCTTGTAAATTGTTGAAAAGTGGATGTGATGGATACCTAGCCTTCGTTTCAGAAGAAAAACTGAAGCCTAAGCTGGAAGACACTCCCATAGTTAGGGAATTTCCTGATGTATTCCAGGATGACCTGCCCGGTCTGCCACCAGTTAGAGAAGTAGACTTTGCTATAGAATTGGTACCAGGGACTGCGCCAATATCTAAAGCTCCATACCGTATGGCACCTGCCGAGTTGAAAGAACTCAAAGAACAATTGCAGGAGTTACTAGAAAAAGGATTCATAAGACCCAGTGTATCCCCGTGGGGAGCGCCAGTTTTATTCGTCAAGAAGAAGGATGGGTCATTACGAATGTGTATTGACTATCGTCAGTTGAATCAAGTAACTATCAAGAATAAGTACCCGCTCCCACGAATTGATGAACTGTTTGATCAGCTTCAGGGTGCAAAGTATTTCTCCAAGATCGACCTCAGATCGGGATACCATCAGCTAAGGGTAAGAGAAGAAGATATACCTAGAACAGCTTTTCGAACTAGGTATGGACATTATGAATTCTTGGTAATGCCTTTTGGGCTAACCAATGCGCCGGCGGTGTTTATGGCGCTTATGAATCAGATTTTTAAGCCCTTCCTGGATCAGTTCGTTGTGGTATTCATTGATGATATCCTGATCTATTCCAAGTCATTGGAAGAACATGGAGATCATCTGCGTACTTCCTTCAATTGCTGAGAGAAAATCAGCTTTATGCTAAGCTGAGTAAGTGTGACTTCTGGCTAGAACAGGTGAGCTTCTTGGGTCACATTATTTCAGGTGAAGGATTGTCTGTTGATTCTAGCAAGATTGAAGCTATTTCAAATTGGAAGAGACCGACGAATGCATCGGAGATCCGTAGTTTTCTGGGGTTAGCTGGCTACTATAGAAGGTTTGTGCAAGGTTTTTCCTCTATAGCAGGTCCGTTGACCAGGCTCACTCGGAAGAATATGCCATTCTTATGGAATGATAAATGCGAATCAAGTTTCCAGATGCTAAAAGATAAACTGACTACAGCTCCAGTTTTAGCCCTTCCTTCTGGCAGTGGAGGTTTTGTAATTTTCTGTGATGCATCACTGCATGGCTTAGGGTGTGTGCTTATGCAACACGGTAGAGTGATAGCTTATGCATCCAGACAGTTGAAGCCTCATGAACAGAATTATGCTACTCATGATCTAGAACTGGGTGCAGTTGTCTTTGCACTCAAGATTTGGCGGCACTACTTGTATGGTGAGGAATTTGAAGTTTATACAGATCATAAGAGTCTGAAATATGTGTTCTCGCAAAAAGATTTAAATCTACGACAGAGGAGATGGATGGAGTTCTTGAAGGACTATGATTTCTCTATATTTTACCATCCGGGTAAAGCTAATGTCGTTGCTGATGCTTTAAGCAGGAAATCGGCTCAGGTGGCTTCATTAACAACTGAGAAGAAATTGATAGAAGAGGTGGAGGAATTAAATGTAAACCTTTGGTCGATCAGCAATAAGGTGTTGTTAGGGAAACTTCCGGGTTCATCCTGAATTGATTCAAAGGGTCAAAGACTGCCAGAGAGATGACCCGGCATTGTTGGCGATATTTAATAGAATTGATAACAAGCCAGACTTTTCCCTCCGCAGTGCTACATTGTACTACAGGAACCGACTGTGTGTTCCAAATATTCCGGATATCAAAGATGAAATTTTGAAGGAGGCACATTGTACACGTTACACCATCCACCCGGGGAGCACCAAAATGTACCAAAATTTAAGGATACGGTTTTGGTGGGTTGGCATGAAGAATGATGTTGCTGCATTTGTGGGTAAGTGTTTTACCTGTCAGCAAGTCAAGGCCGATCACAGGAAGCCTGGAGGGTTACTTCAACCATTACCGATTCCTGAATGGAAATGGGAACATATCTCCATGGACTTTGTGTCAGGCTTTCCAAAGACCTTTAGAAACAATGAAATTATTGGGTCATTGTGGATCGGTTGACAAAATCAGCTCACTTCATTCCCATTAGAAATCGAACATCTTTGGAGAACTTAGCACAAAGATATGTGAAGGAGATTGTGAGATTGCATGGGGTACCGGCTTCTATTGTCTCTGATAGGGATACGAGGTTCGTATCGAATTTCTGGAAGAAGCTGCAAGCTGCGATGGGTACAAGGTTGAGTTTTAGTACCGCTTATCATCCACAAACCGATGGGCAAACAGAAAGAACGAATCAGACTCTTGAAGACATGTTGAGAGCATGTGCTTTGGACTTTAAGGACAGTTGGGATGAACAGTTGTCGCTCGTTGAGTTCGCATATAATAACAGCTACCATTCAAGTATCAAGATGGCTCCATTCGAAGCACTTTATGGTCGAAATTGTCGATCTCCAATTTGTTGGGAGGAAGTTGGTGATGGGAGAATTCTTGGTCCCGATTGGGTTCAGACTTCTACCGCTAATATCAAGAAGATCAGGGACCGTATGCGGGCAGCTCAGAGTAGACAGAAAAGTTATGCGGATAATCGCAGACGGGAATTGGAATTTGCTGTGGGTGATTATGTCTTTCTAAAAGTTTCCCCGACTAAAGGAGTTATGCGTTTTGGCAAGAAAGGGAAACTGAGCCCACGGTATGTCGGGCCATTTGAAATCATCGGGCGTGTCAGTGATGGTAATGCCTACGCTCTTGGATTACCGCCTCAACTAGCCGGAGTGCACAATGTGTTTCATGTGTCCATGCTCAAGAAATATCAGCCCGACCCTTCTCATATAATAAGCTATGAATCGATTCAAGTGCAGCCAGATTTATCTTATGAGGAACGGCCAGTGAAAATCTTGGAAACTACTGAGAGAGCTTTACGGAACCGGACTGTGAAACTAGTCAAAGTTCTATGGGAGCATCATAAACAACTTGAGTCTACTTGGGAGACAGAAGCGGAAGTCATGAAGAGATATCCTCACCTCTTTCCATCAGGTATGTATTGAATTTGGAGGACCAAATTTCCTAAGGGGGGGAGTATGTAATAACCCGGGCCAGGTTGGGCCCAGTTTTGTTTTGACCCATTGGACTTTAGGATGGGTTGGATTTCATTGGTTAGGTTGTACCTGATCTAAGCCCATTTTATTGGTTAAGTAGTTGCAACAATATCTTCTTGTGAGGAGTATTTGTTGGTACCCCAGGGAAATCTCCGAAGGTTAGAGATTTCACCCTATCCCATAACCAGAAAGGCTATATCTCCCTTCTTACGAATAGTTTCATTTCCCATTTTTGGGTTATAGAAAAAGGAAGAGAAGAGGGTGCAGAGGAAATGATCTTGTGGCAGCAATCAAAGAGGGATCTCAGAGAAGCAGAATCAGAGGATCTAGTGGATGCAATACTCGAGGCCTCACATTGATCGAGCCACAGTCTTCTACACGAGGAGGTGAGTAATATTTTCAAGTGCATTTAGAAATAAGTTCCGCATCAAATTGATAAAGGATTGATAATATTAAAGGCAGTAATGAAACCCCAAAATAGGGGCTTGATTTCAAACCAAATCGTCAGACACATGATCTGATGATTTGGGTAGTATGATCATGGGACCCACCTGATCATAGATCTGACCCAGGGATCTGAGGGTAGACCCTTGGGCGATCTCAGTGATGGTAGATCCACTTGGATTGGGTCTCATCAGTCCCCATTTTTATTTTGGAAAAATTCTATATCAGTGGTGCAGGGAATCTGAGATTTTGTAGATCTGGTAGTGGGACCCACTGGTACATATGATCAAGGATCAATTCCAGAGATCTGGAAGCCAACCCTTGGGCGACCACAGTGGAGGTGGACCCATTTAGAACTGGGCCCCATCTGGCCCTCGATTGAATATTAAGAACATCTGCATCGTCATTTTGGGGATTTTGGGAATGGAGTTGTAGGACCCACTGGCCCACCTGATCAAGGATCAGGGCCAGTCATCTGGTCAGTCCTTGGTGAGCGACCAAGGTGGCCAGGTCCCATACAAGTTTAATCATGGAGGGTCCCACCATCTGAACCTTCCCTGTTCTGGTATGAAGGCCTGCCAATGACTGCTGGGAACGGACTGTTTACAGTCTAAGATTGTTGAAGATTACTTTATGTGATATGGGATAATGGAATGAGAAGATCCATGTGGCTGTGGACTCCATTCCTTTAAACAAATGTAGAATGATGAATTAACAGAGAAGAAGAACAGTTGCAGGCAACAGTGTTCTACTTCAAAATGGTTAAGGATCATGTGGGCCCACCGGTTGATCTGATTAATGATCAGGGCCAGCCATCTACCTGATCCCTGATGGGTGACCATAATGGCCTGGACCCATGTGGATCTGGCCACTAGGGACCCACTGTTTTCTTTCCTCCATAGCATTGGGCGTGAGACCCATTTTGTTCATGAAAGTGACGATACAGTGCTCATCAATCCCTTTTATGTATACTGAGTTGTATCTTTTAGTATGGCGACCTTGGGGTGTATGGGAAAGTATAGACCCACTTATGTTACAGAACTTATATCACTTATGTTACAGGAATTTCCATTTAAACCCTATGTTAATTCAGAATTTATAAACTAATTATTACCATTACAGATTTTGTTATGGGCCTATAAATTTAGTGTGGACCCTGATTGAATTATATAACGTAGAGTGGTATATTATAGGCATATGTTTAGTGAACTTGAATTCATGTCACAGGGTTATGAAATAGAGATCTCAGTCAATGAGACAAATCTTTAACTGACAGGAATTCCTTAGATATGATTGAACTGGTAATGAGGACTTGAATTTAAAGATATCAAGGTAGTGCCACATAGCCGGCTACTAAATTTTGACTTGTAGTGGGGCACATATATAAGCCTGATTATGTGGGACTAGTCCTATATCAAAACAATTAGTGTATATAGTTCTATGATGTTATATTGCATGCATAATGAACATAAAAGAACCATTGAACACTTCCTATTGATTCTCTTTCATATATGAATACTACATGAGACAGTGGCATGGTATTTTGAAACATCAGTAAGGACCTTACTCTGGACATTGATCTAATTAGTGAATTCTTTTAGTATGGAGTAATAAGGTGGACAGGGATTGAATAAGTGACTATTGAACCAAGCTCCTAGGAGATAGTTTTGAATAATATATGGAAGGGACTTCCTTATGGGAAGAAATTGAAACTCTGAAACTCTTAAAATAGAGTTCTTTTGAATTATAAGGACCCATAAGTGGGAAGATTGGATATACTAATGTGGAAGAGATGGATGTGGAATCTCATTGAATCATAAGAAATGCTATAGGAAAAATTGTTAATTTTCATATCTTCCTCTTATTAGTTTTATGCTGCTTCATGTTAGTATGTGACTTGTGTATTGAAATTATTGCTCACCAGTCTTCTGATAAGTGGTTTGCCCCACTTCAGGTACGGATCATTTGGGAAAACTTGGCAACGATGGGGATCAGCCATTGGATTTCAACTTGCGTGGCTGACAAGAGAGCGTCACAAACATTGGATTTGGAATTAGAATTATAGAGATGGAATTCATTACTTTCAATAATGTAGAACTTGTCTCTTTTATTTTTTTTAAATTAGGAATTTTATTGATTTCAAATCTTTAATTGATCTCTCAAATAAATAGAAGCATTGCTCAATTCTTTGGCATATTTGATTTATGTGGAGATTTGACTTTACTTAAGTAGTGCTCCGAAACCTGAAGAGCTCCAGGTTTTCGGGGCGTTACACTGTTGTTCCAGAGTAGTTTTAGTAAGTAGACGTTGTTCTTCCCGCAGAAGTTCCTGAAGACAGGCATCCAGGCTGGGAAGAGGAGCCCTGCTCATCAAGTTCGATCTAACTGTCTCAAACTCCAGACGAAGTTTCATAAGAAGCTGATCCCGATGACTACTTTGCTGCAATGGAAGCAATTCCGGTAAAAGTGCGGCAGATACCGTGGCAAACTTAATCTCATCATATTCAGACCACAGGCGGCGGAAGCCATTGTAATACTCCTGAATAGTCTGGGTGCCTTAAGTGAATTGAGAGATTTCAAGTTCCAATTGAAACTGCCGAACAGCATTGCCTTGTTGATAAATTTTCTTAAGATAGTCCCACATTTCACGGGCAGTTTTGCAGGGTTTTAAGTCGAGAATAAAATGTGACTCAACAGATCCCAGCAACCAAGTCTTGATTTTAGCATCCTTTGTCTTCCAAGCTAAAATCTTTTTATCATCTTCCGTAGGTTGAGGTTCAGATCCATCGATGTGTGCCCAGAGTTCTTTTCCTTCCAAGTAAATTTGAAATTGGAAGGCCCATGAGGTATAATTTGTTCCATCAAAACGAATCAGGGCTATCTCATTTTTTTCCATTACTAAAAACTAGTAAGTACACAGAAATAAGTCCTGAAAGAAGACAGACAAGGAGAACAAGTGGAGATCCTCTATGTTCACCGTGGTAGTCCAATAGAAAATAGACCACAGCCAAGATTTGAGGAATAAGGATGGCCAGAACAGTGCCCAGACAACACAGGGCAGAAACCAGAATAGTAGATAAAGAAAAAGAAAAAAACAGCAGCAATCTGTAGATAGAAACCTCAGCAATCCAGTAGCAAACACTAATAAATAGCAGGAAATAACAGCAGCATGCAATAGAAGTCACCAAAAGTTGTTAGCGGCATCAACCGCAAGTAGCCACAGTACAGGAAGCCAAAGTCGTCCCTGTCGTCAGTGTGTAGATCCACACGTGGGCCCCACTTGATGATCTTGGCACAGATCAGAGTGCGGGGATGGAATGAGAGTAGTTTTATACAACTACTGGCTCTGGTCGCATGAAGATCAAATCCAGATCAAGGATTTTGGCCGGCCGAGATGAAAAGTATTAAAAAAGAATGAATATTCACAAAAATTGGTAGAAGACCTACCTCTGATGATCAATAAATCATGAAAAAATCGTCACAAATCCAAGAACCTCCAGGCGACCAAGATGGTAGTCTTCCGCTGAGGAATTGGTGATGATCTAGGGTGGGCCCCGTCTGATCTGAGATGATCAGGGATGATCCGACTGAAGAGAATGATCACAGATGATCATATACTGGGCTTCCAATGTTTGGAAGATGATTTAAGAGAAGATCATAGATCACAGATGATCGATCTAGCTCTAATACCATGTCAAATTTAGAGAGAGAGAGATGAAACACAGAACAAGAGAGAGAGAGAGATGAATGTACTCTCCTCCTTGGATCAACTGATGTATATATAAGGGCTTAATACCCTAATTACAATCAATTACAAATCTTAGATCCTAAAGTAAGGAACAACTTTGACTAATTACAAAGAAATAAGTGGGTAGTAGGTACAGCTGTGACTAGTGGGTAGTAGGTATGACTAACAACTTTGACTAATTACAAAGCAATAAGTGGGTAGTAGGTACAGCTTTGATTAATTACAAAGCAAGAAATGGGCCAAAATGGATGGGCCTGGATTGACATTTATGAAAGGCTTGTTTAAGTCAGTGAAGGGTGAATGTTTATTTCTACAGAAGACTAAAATGGAGAGTGTTGATGATCAGTCTTTTAGATCTTTTTGTCCTTGGCCTGCCTATCAGTATGTGTCGCGTCCTTCAATTGGCGCTTCAGGGGATATTTTACTTGTGTGTAATGCGGCTCTATGGGTTAAGCTGGATGAACACATGGGGAGATATGCTGTATCTGCATTGTTGAGGGATGTTAGATGTGGTGCTATTTGGGTAGTGACTTTGGTCTATGGTCCCAACCGTTCTAGTGATAGTAACGCTTTCTGGGAGGAGCTTAATCAGCTGGCTGGATTATGGCGTCATCCATAAGTTATTGGTCGTGATTTCAACGTCATCAGGTTTTCGAATGAAAAAAAAGGAGTTGTTCTATTACTCCAGCTATGCAGGAGTTTAATGACTGGATTAACTTTCATGATCTTGTAGATTTGCCCTTGAGAGGTGCTAGATTTACGTGGCCAAACTTGCAAGAAAATCCTGTGATGGGTCGTTTGGATCGTTTTTTAGTTTCATCTGATTGGTTAGATCTTTTTTCAGGCTGTATTCAAAGGGCTTTGGCCGGCAAATCTCTGATTATTGCCCTCTGTTGCTTGAGACAGGAATGGAAGATTGGGGTCCTCCTTTCCGTTTTGAAATTTCATGGCTTTATGAGAAAGATTTTGACGACTTGGTTAAAGACTTGTGGTCTTCTTTTTCAGTTACAGGATGGATGGAATATCAGTTAGCCCAATAATTAAAGCTCCTTAAAAAGAAAATGCAAGTTTGGAGAAAGGAAGTCTTTGGGAGCATTGAGGCTAGAAAGAACTGCTTGTTAGCTGATATTCAGTCTATAGATGTCAAAGAAGAAGACGGTATTCTCTTGGAAATTGATCATGCCAATAGATCTTTGCTCCAAAAAGATCTTCGCAAGCTGATTTTTCAGGAAGAGATTAAATGGAAGCAAAGATCAAGAATTAAGTGGTTAGAGGAAGGAGACCGGAATACAAAGTATTTCCATGCGATTGCTAATGCTCGTCGGCGTGTTAATCGTATAACTGTCATTTCTGCTAGAGGAAGAATGTGGGAAAGTAGAGCTGATATTGAAAGAGAGATTGTTTACTTTTTTCATCAATTATATACAGGAGATATGAAGTTGAGAACAAGGATTGATGGGAATCCTTTTAGACAACTCTCTAGTCCAATGGCTTTAGAAGTGCGGTTTACAAAAGATGAAATCAAACAAGCTGTTTTTTATCTTGGTGGTGACCGTGCTCCGGGTCCAGATGGTTTTCCTATAGTGTTCTTTCAACACTATTGGGATTTACTAGAAGATGATTTATTTATCTTCTGTAATGAATTCCATAATAATGGCGCCTTAACAGGTGAGTTGGGTGCTTCTTTCATTGCTTTAATCCCAAAAAAAGGAGCTATCTCCCTTAATAAGGATTACGGGCAGTGTTGAAAAATTCGTTTCGGTGTCCATTTCGGTTTGGTGGCCAAACTGAAATATTTCGGCCGATTCAGAAATTCGGTGAAGTATTTCGGAAAAATTAAAAAATAATATTTATATAAAAAAATATAAAGTGAACATTAAAACTTTAAATAATAGATAAAGTAATACATCTGATTTATTCTATAAACTATGGCGAGACCATTTTTTTATTTTATGTGTGTTTGCTACAAAATGGCTAGATCCATTTTTCATTTTTTTATATATACATATATTTGGTAAGAAAAGGATATGTATAATATATACTGTAGGCCATTTACTTTTTTCCCTTCACTAGGCTACTGGCTAGGGAGTGATAATTATTAAAACTGGGACCCAGACTATGTATTCAATGGCTCAACCACTACTGTTGGTGCCTTAGTTGGCCCATTTATCAACTCAGTGAAACTATTTCGCATGTGGGCTTCATGGATCCGAAAGACCATCTCAATAAATATAAGAGGCAAAGTCCCTTTCGAGAAGCTTTCTCGAAATACTCTCTAGGGCGAACAAAATGGAAGATAGAAAGAAGAAAACAGAGGAAGGCGAGAGAGGGAGAGGCGACGGCGAGGCACGAAGCCGATGGCGATGCCGAGCAAAGATGGTGATGGCAATGCGATGACTAGGAGATGCCGAGCAGCGACTGATGGTTAGGACTTCGAACCAAGTACTCTCTCTCTCTCTCTCTCTCTCTCTCTCTCTCTCTCTCTCTCTCTCTCTCTCTCTTATTTTTTTTTCCCAGCAACCAATGGCCAGCCCCTTACCCATCTTTTTTTTTTTAATTTCTGGCCGAAACTCTTTGGATAGTTCAGATTTCGTCCAACTTGGTCTGAAATCTGGGCGGAATATTTCTCAGAGGGGAGTTCGGTTCGTTTTCTTGACCGAACCGAATTTGTTAGGAGATTTTGTCCGAACCGAAACGAATCTCGTAACTTTGATTACAGGCCTATTAGTTTGATTGGGACTCTATATAAAATCCTTGCGAAGGTTCTGGCTAATCGATTAACGATGGTGCTTCCGGAAATCTTTTCAGATATTCAAGGGGCATTTGTGGATGGTCATCAAATTTTAGATAGTGTGTTGATTTCCCACGAGTGCATTGATTCAAGGAATCGTTAACGTCGTCCTAGTTTAGTCTGCAAATTGGATTTTGAAAATGCAGACGACATGGTGGACTGGGGGTTTCTTCAATACTTGATAGAAATAATAGGCTTTGGCAATAAATGGCGTCAGTGGATTCATAGTTTTGTGCCATCTGCCCATTTTTCAATTCTGGTGAATGGCTCCCCGAAAGGTTATTTTAAAAGCACTAGAGGTATTCGACAAGGAGATCCTTTATATCCGATGCTCTTTGGTATTGTGGCAGAAGCTTTAAATGGATTGCTAGAGAGCCAATCATAGGAAGCTTTTTTTTTGTTTCTTTGTTGATAATGAAGCACACTACACATAAGGTAACTCATTTACAGTTTGCGGATGATAATATTATTTATTGTGATGCTTCTTTGGCCCAAGTGAATAATTTGAAAATTATTTTGAAATAGTTTGAAGCAAGGATGAAAATAGCGGTGGCAGCGGGCGTAGCGGGGCTACGTAGCAGCGTAGCGGTGCGATTTGAAAAAATCGCCCAAAAAATCTGAAAAAATTCCAAAAAATCCAGAAAATTGTAAAATGAAAGAAAATGTTTTTTTTTTTTTTTTTTTTTTTTTTTTTTTTTTTTTGCAAAAGTAAGTAAGAAAAGGAGATGTAGCGGTGCCCTCAATATATGAGGTCCTTTATCACTGTATAAATAGAAAAAAATAGTAATGATTAGTTTTTTCAAATGTATTCATGTTTCTTAATCATGCTAACTTATTTCTAGTTAGAGTGAAATTTGATTGAGCTCTATTTTCAGGTAGAATGAAATTTGGCTAAAGCATTGATTTTAATTAAGTAATATTTGGCTAAGACATGACTTTTTTTTTATATATTTAGCATCATTGTGGAGCCCACCAACGATTAAAGGAATCAAGTGCTTTAGTTTTTATTTGTTCTTAAAGAGTCATTTAATTTTTATTGATACCTTTCAAAGGGTCTTTCAAAGGGTCCATAAGTGCCCTAATGAAATAAAAGATGGGTCCATTTAATTTTTATTTATGCCTCTTAAAGGACCTATAAGTGCCCTCTAATGAAATAAAAGAGGGGTCCATTTAATTTTTATTCATAACTTTCATAGGGCCCATAAGTGCCCTCTAAAAGAGGGGTACATTTAATTTTTATTTATAACTTTCAAAGGACCATAAGTGCACCCTAATGAAATAATACAAGGATCGAAATGACATTGGTTTTGGTGCCATGAGTGCCCTCTAAAAGAGGGGGTACATTTAAATTGTGTTTATAACTTTCATAAGACACATTAAGTGCTTAAGGGCCCATTAAGTGCCCACTTAAATGAAATAAATCAAGGGCAGGGGTTTCGTGCCCTATTTCTTTTCCCAAAACGAAGTCGACGAAAATCGAGAAAAGCGGCAGAGGGGAGAGGAAAAGAAGGAGGAAGGAGGAGGAGGAGCTGCGCTGCTGCCGCTGCCCTACTGTTGCTGCCACGACGCTACTGTTGCTGCGACGCTGCTGGTGCCGCCATGCATCAGGTATGTCTTCTGCAACTCATCTTTTTTTTTCTTTTATCCTTTCTTCCTCTGTCTCCCTTTTTTTTTCTTTTTTATGTTGTTTGTTCAAACTGTGATTAAGTGGAGCAAACGAGAATGGAGGGGGAGGGAGGGGGGGGTTTAACCCAGACCGTAATGTAGCAGCCGCTACAGCAATGTATCAATCATAGCAGCCGCTGCAGCAATGTATCGATCATAGCAGCCGCTACGGACCGCTACGGGTGCGATACCTGATATTTCCATTGTCGCCACGGCCGATATATCAGCCACTACATAGCGATATTTTCATCCATGGTTTGAAGTGCTGTCGGGATTGAAAATTAACTACGAAAAGTGTGAGTTTATTGGGGTGCGGATGGATCTCAGCCAGGTAGATTTCTTTGCTAATATTTTTGGTTGTAAAGATGGAAAACTTCCTTCAAAGTATCTAGAGTTACCTTTATGTTTGGGGATACCAAAGAAATCTTTGTGGGATTCTGTGGTGGAACGGGTTGAGAAAAAATTAAGCTCATGGAAAGGTAAGTATTTATCTATGGGAGCTCGCATAACCTTGATTAAATCAGTGCTTTCTAGCATTCCAATTTATTTTCTTTCTTGTTTCAAATGTCCAATGAATGTTGTGCGGAGAATTGAAAAAATTCAACGGGATTTCCTTTGGAATGATTCTATTGAGAGAAGTAAGTTTCATCTAGTGAAGTGGGAGGCTGTTTGTAATCCTTTAGCTCAAGGTGGTTTGGGTATTCAGTCGATTGAGAATGTTAATAAAGCCTTATTGGGGAAATGGTTGTGGAGGATGGGGGGTCCAGGTAACAAGTTGTGGAAAAGGATCCTCTCTTGCAAGAATAGGTTGGATAATGACGGTTGGTGTGTGCCTGGTCAAACTTATAACGTTTTTGGTATTTGGAAGTCTATTCTTTCTGTTAAGATAAGAGTTTGATAAGTGGATTCGTTCCACGGTTCATGATGGTAGTCGGGTGAGGTTTTGGCATGATGAATGGTGTGGGCAATCCAAGTTGCACAGTCAGTTTCCTACTTTATACTCTTTGGATTTGAGGCAGCATGCTCTTGTTTCATATTATTTTTGTTCCACAGAGAAAGGAGTGGTTTGGGACTTTTCTTTTCGAAGAAATTTGACAGATATTGAAATTGTTGATGTTGTTCGGTTACTTGCTTGTCTTGATAAGTATTATTTGTCAAGTGGCAAAACTGATGTTAGGCTTTGGAAGCCAGATGTTGGAGGTCCTTTTTCAGTTAAATCTTTTTACAAGGTTTTGTCTGCATCGGATGTTAGAATGGAAGATTGGCACAACTTTTGGGTTTCCTATGTCCCACCTAGAGTTTTGGCTTTTTGTTGGGTCGCTAAGCAGCAAAACATTCTAACTATTGATAATCTGCGAAAAATGAATAATGTTATAATTAACGGTTGTCCTTTATGTTTGAGAGACGAGGAATCGGTGAATCATTTGATGATCCATTGTCCTTTTGCTTACAGAGTTTGGATTGTTCTTATTAATCTGTTTGATGTGAATTGGATCATGCCAAAGCCGGTTGAAGATCTTTTTCTTCAATGGCGTTTAGGTACCAAATTTGTTCTTGGAAAGCTTTTATGGAAGGCAATTATTTATGCTACTTGTTGGAAACTTTGGAGGGAAAGGAATAACAGAGTCTTCTGTAATCAAAGTAAATCAGTAATGGAGCTTACTCAATCTATTATTGGAACGGTGTCTGAATGGATTAGTAAGCATCAGGAGTTTGATGGCGTCTCTCTTGATTATTTTAATAGATCTTGGGATCCTTACATGAAGGGACATTGGCGTGATAAAGTAGTGCGAAAAATTCTTTGGTTGAGTCCCCCTGCCGGTGTCCTTAAGCTAAATTTTGAGGTAGTTATTTTCATGATATCCAAAAAGGTGGAATCAGTGGGGTAATTCAAGACTGTGAGGGCAAGGTGATTAGAAACTATTATGGGCCTGTGGACTCTATGAATGCTAATGCAGCTGAAATCGATGCTATGTTGATTGGTTGTCGTGAGTTGCTCAGCTTGGGGAGTTACAACGCAATTATTGAAGGTGATTCTTATTCAGCTATTCAGTGGGGTTCTGGAAACGCTTCTCATCCTTGGAGATTGACAGATTTGGTAGATGAAGTGCAGGATATTGCTAAACAACTTGGAGCCTCATTTCATCATATTCATAGGGAGGCAAATGTCATGGCAGATGCTCTTGCTAAAGAGGGAGTGTTACGCTCTTCTATTCTGTTTGAAGTCTAATGTTTTCTTTTTCTTCGTTTTCTCTTTAAGTTTGCTTTTTGGCTAAGTTTCGTTGGCTTCTTTGCTTGTATTCTTTGTTGTTTTTTTGTGGAAATAAAATTTACTGTTATAAACAGGGTTTAAAATAACGGTCGTTATGTAACGGTAACGGCCGATACCGTGCCGTTATATTGTATATGACGGCCGCGATATGTAACGGTCTCAAAAATCGCATAACGGCCGTTACTTTGAATATAATGGCCAAACCGTTATAACGGCCGTTATTTTCAAAATAACGGCCGTTATATCATCTGACGGGAATTTTTTTTTTAAAATGTGTGTTGTCCTTCTTCTTTCTCTTCCCTGAGAGCTTCATAAGGGTTCCTAAAAGGCTGCTACAACTTCTAAGGCATGGAAACCTAAAAAAAACCCCCATGACGACTTTTGGACCACTTTTTTCATCTCTCTTCCTCTCTTTTCTCCATCTTCACTGCTGTGAACCTTCTTTGACTGCCCCCTAGTGGTCCCAACTCCATTTCTCAGGGTTTAGGGTTTAGGAGGGACACAGCTCGATCCCTGCCGGGGGATACCCTCGAACCCCCTTTGTGAAGCGCATATTTTGAAGTGGCAATCATGAAGACAAAAGGATCATACTTGACCATGATAGTTAGGACTCTTTTGCTAGTTGTCTTTCCTTTTTTGTGCTTGGACGTCTATTATTATCATAACTTGCTAGATATGATATTAAACCTGTTTAATTATGTTTGGAATGGTATAGTAGTAAAGATTGTGTAATACACTAATTCATGAACCAAAGGCTTTATATTGAGTTAGATTTGATGTTACTCACTTATTTTTTCCCTAGATCTAGTATTTTAAAGTGTAGATCTAGATTTTTTTTATTTTCAAAATTTGGGGATTTTCTTGAAATCAATTACATTTTCCACATCAGTGTTCAAATGCATTTATAATGTGTTAGTTTAAAATAGATCTACACTTTTGGAACAAAAAAGTGTGAGTTTTTGCCCAAAATTATGGTTGCATTATGTCAAATTTATGATATTTCAGCTTATTTTAGTATATACATCGATACAGTAATGATACAGGATGTTATAGCTTAAGGGGACCGTTATTTTGCTTTAAAGTGTACACTAATGGAAAAAAAAAAACATTAGTTTCTATCATTTTATAATATTCTGGATTTTATGGATATTTTTTCGGATTTTTTTGGGATCAAATAAATATTCGCTCCGCGATGGGCCGCAATGACCGCGAACTGCGATTTTAAACCATGGTTATAAAAATAAATTAAAAAAAGCTGATGTATGTATGTATGTATATACATATATGTAGGAAAACAAACAATAGAATCCAAGACCCCTAATCAAAAACTAGGAAATTTATCAAAGAATCTTGCTGGAATTAGAAAGCTAATCCCAATTGCAACTCATTAAAGAAATAACATAAGAAACAAATCCTAGACTTCTTTTGGTCCAAAATGTGGGCTATGGGTCTAGTTGCATCAACTAATAGGCTTTGCATCACATTGTGTGTATGCAAAATTTTCCACCCACCGTTTGCATGGTAGGGTATGTATGAGACAACATAAATAGGGTGAGTGAAGTTTTGTTTTGGGAAAGAACAATAAATAAATCATTTGGAGCTGAAGCATGGCATATAGATAGAGAATCCGTGGCAATAATAGTTAAGAAAATGCTATGTTCCAAACCTTAAATCTTCCATCTGCAGAAACCTTCATGCTAAAGTTTTGAGCAGACTCTTTGGAACCAATACATGATGCTATCTCCTTATGAGGTTCTGCGAGTTTTGATAGTTGTAAATGGATAGATTCAAGTTCAGATTTATCAGTGCCAATTAACACAAGGCAAGACTTAGGTGCACTCTCCCAAGGTCCTCCACTAACAGCTTCAACCCTTTTAACACCACTCCACTGGAAAACAAACCGACTATCTCTGCAGAATGGGAGAAAGAGATTGGTTATCAGCTCAAATAAATCATTTTACAACGAAACATAGACAGCACATCAAAACAGACTAGTCAAGAAAATTTAAGAATGGAACAATATAAGTAAATATCCTAACATCTCAAACACTACAGTAAGACAAAAGAGAAAAACAAGGAAGAATAAGCTTTAAGCTGAAATTGGAAAGTGTCAAAACATACAAAATTAGTTTAAACCTAGCAGCATTAAAACGTGAACCAAGATAATAGATATATAAATTTACCTATCCTCAACAAACCACAAAATTCCTTTAGCTCTAAGAAGCCCATGCATGCTTCTTATGCTCATAAGAATTGTTGACTGAAATACAGCTAATGACAGGGGAGTCTCACTTTCAAAAGTAAAGGATGAGAAAGATTCACCATGTGACAAACCTGAAAAAAAAAGAGTAGAAATTCTTAGCACACAGGAAAACTATTAAATAAAAAAATACTCTAAAATATCATGAGAATAATGTTATCCAGTTACCAAGAGTCCTACAATTTATGTGAACAGAAGTGCCATGTATGTCCATAAGCTAATATATAAACTCAGGAGAAATGTTCTCCTACGAGCAGACAGCATATTGCTTATATGTGGTCCACCTCGTGGAGCCCACTGAGATGAACGTCAATTAATGGGAGAGGAGAGATGGAAAGGTCTCCTTGTGGACAAGGAGGATCCAAAAAATCAGCCCCACCAGATTATCCTATCCCTTGATTTAACAGCCTTAAAGTCTAATTGCATATTAACCAAAGATTTTTTTTTTAGAGTTAATCCAAGATAGAGCGAAGGTTCAATGAGTGTAGAATTAGCCCTGGTGTTAGATCATAGAATCACAAGATTATCAAAACGTTGCAGTGATCAAAAGTGGGTCCAGAGCTAGACTGCACGCGTAGTCCATTTGTAAGAGAACATTTTCTATCAAACTAAAGCTATTTATGCCATTTATAAATAAAAACTAGAAGTCATATGAAACCGTTAGCTGATCAGCACTAAACAACATTAAACATCATTATATTTGAAATAGAATACTGCTTAAATAGCTTAACTTTCACATTTTTCTTTCTTTCTTTCTTTTTTGTTGACACATTTTTGGACTAGCGAGACCATTCTAGTTCGGCACGGGTGGCACAGACTTGTCCCGGTAAAACCATCGCAAGATGATTAAAGTGGAGATTTCCTTCAGAGTGCTTTCTGATCAACACATACCAACAAGATTGAAAGAAAATTTTATAGGACAACAATTAGACTAGCTACGACTATCGAGCAAAATGTTGGCCAAACAGAAAACATCACATCCAAAAAAAAATTGAGTGCAGCAAAAATGAGAATGTTGAGATGGATGCATGGTAAAACTAGAAAGGATAGAACGAGAATGAGCGCATTTGAGAGCATGTAGGACTAACATCAATAGATGATAAATTAAAAGAGATTTGTTTGAGATGGTTCAAATACGTCTAATGCAGAATAACAACGGCGCCGGTGAAGAAAAGCTTCGATGTGTAGGTTGATGGCTTATCAAGGAAATCGGGTTAGGCCAAACAGACGTAGTTGAGCCCAACAGAGTTGGGCCAAGGCTTTTGTTGATGATGATAATTTGCACTGGCCATAAAAGCCACCAAACTCTTGTGAACTAAAATGCAAGTTATTTTTCTTTTTCTTTTTTTTTTTTTTTTTTGTGTGCGCGCATCATGAAACTGTTTCATGACAATCAGAAATGGAATATAAGTAAATCTAGAAGCTAGATCTAGATAGAAAAACATTCCCTTCTGGAATATGCAACTACTATAAGGTACACTGGAGAGCATATTCCAATCATTCTACATACCCAGAAGATGCTGGCAATGTCATAAGCTGACATCAGCACCAATGGATAATCTTTTGATCCAGTTTTCCTCGAATCATACTTTAGGCATGAATAATCAAAGCACGGACATTTTAAATGGATAAGTCTCCAAAAAGCATTACATCCCACTTCAAAGAAGGAAAAGATAAAGAGCAATTTGTACTCCATCCTTCTGCTGCAATAGGATCTGCCACTATACTTGGGAGGATGGAGTCGAGTGAAGTCAAACTAAAATGGTCAACTCGCCTAAATTTTAAAATTTCGATGCCACACCTATAAACCACAACATGATATGGGCTATCCTCTCCTTCTAAGGTATGTTAAATGTATGTCTTATTACTGTCAGATCACAATATTTATCAAGGGAGCAACAACATAACTACCACCATAGCCTTACCCCACCGGTCCGTCGGTTCCATCAGTCCCTCCTACTTCATTCAAGGTCTCCATTGTTGGAAAGTCCCACATCTCACATCACCTTGACATGTTTTAAAGTATGGGCCTTCCTTCCACCTATGAGCTTAAGCTTTTGGGTGGAAGGAAGGCCCATACGGGTATATTAAGACATGTCAAGGCGATGTGGGATGTGGGACTTTCCAACACTCCCCCTCACGTGCAGGCACCAACAGATTTCATGGATGGGCCTGTCACTTGGGCTACACAAGAATAACGGGATCGGAACCCGCTCTGATACCATGTAAGAAACCATATACCAACCCAAAAGCTTGAGCTCATAGGTGGAAGGAAGGGTCATACAGGTATATTAAGACATGTCAAGGCAATACGGGATGTGGAACTTTCCAACATCCATCAGTCCCTCCTCTGAGTTCCTTGAACTTGTCGCCCTTTGATACATCATACAAGATTATTCTGAAGTTTTGTGTGTGTGCCCAAACCATCTCAAACAGTACTTAATTTCTCTTCTATTAGAACTACTCATAAGCTTTCTCTTACATATATTAATTCCTAATATTATCTTTCTTCAGGCTCCACATCCATCTTAGCATAAGCATCTCAGACACATGTACTTTTTGTCAAAGTTGCTAGCCAGTAATCCCAAAACCAATTGGTACTTAACACCCCCCCTCGGGCGGGACACCGCCCGGATCCGAAGCACACGCCCGCACAAGACTATAACGCGGCATGGGCCTTTTTGCCCTGCGCATTTTGCGCCCGCACAAACACACAACGCGGCATGGGGCATTTCTGCCCTGCGTGTTTCGAACTCGAGACCTCAGGCTCTGATACCATGTCAAAGTTGCTAGCCAGTAATCCTAAAACCAATTGGTACTTAACACTTTTAACTTCTTTCTGTTTCTTTCTTGACTAACATTCAGCTCCATACAACAAAGCATGCCTATCAATAGTTGATTTTTCAACATTGGTTCTAGAGGGAAGTATGAACTGCAAAACAATGAGTACCATAAAATGGTGAACAGCCCCAGGTTCAAAAGACGAATAAATTTTAATATGCAATAAGAATATATAAAAAAGATCAAAATCTTACCACTTTGCATCTCATTAGACACCCTTTTCTTGGAAGCCACTGCAGACTGATCATCAGCTTGATCATAGGATGAGACACCAACATAAGTATTGCCAATATTAGCTACTTGGAAAGCCATCTTGGGCAATGCTTCATGGGAAAGAATTGCAGGAACACTGACATCTTCTTTTACTTCCGGTTGTGCTTCAATCTTGCCAAAATCAATGACAAGATCTAAAGGGACCTTACAAAACTGTGATCTAACAATCTTTGCACCGCCAGTTAGTTCTTCAATAATGTCTTCTGCATCAGAGATTTGACCAAGGGTAGCCAAGTCACATCTACAGAATAAGGGGAAAATATGAACTCGAGTTAGAGTGAAACATTTAACTTTGCCGTGACTCAAACTTCAGTGAAACTACCAATAAAAAAAGTAGGCTAATGAAAACACTCATTTCAAATTAATAAAGAATTTTCTAGGAACTTGTGCTACCAATGAGATGAAAATCTTTACTGATACAAAATAAACTATGGAAGAAGAGTCTAAAGCACATTAATTTTTTTAATTCAAATCATTTAAATTTGTAAATAATTAATCAATGAATCATGACAAGCTCATTCGATAATTCATAAAGAAGGATTCTTTCATTAGGAAAAAAACTAAATAATATGTGAATTTAATAAGGAAAAAAAAAATCAGACGTCTTGTGGCTATGGCATGGACCATGAGATCACATATGGTAACTATTTTACATAGCCAAACTCAATGTTATTCCATAGAAATACAAATGCTAAGAGGACAGTACTTGTTTAGCAAGACGAGATCCACATGTTGCAACTGCAGCTTCACAATGTCAATACTTAAGATCTTCTGAAGCGATTCAGCATCCACTACAGCAATAGTCATATCCAAATGTATGCCAACAGCCTCCAAATCAGCTATGAATTTATCTGGTTCAGCCAATCCAGAAGTCTACCCAAAAAGGAATGAAAATGGTTACTTAAGGTGAACAATACACAATAAAAAAAGGGACCCAAGAAGCCACACTCAACTTAAAAAATAGCCTACCAAGAAGATGGTTGAAAAGTTGATGGAAGAGATCATTTTTTTCTTGTTAACGAGACTTTATTGCAAAATAGAAGGAAGTAAAAAGGAGGCATACTTTTTTTTCCACAGAACATATATAGTAGACATAAGAACAAGAAAGGATAATTCGTTCGCTATCCATACTTTTTCCGCAGAATTAGAGTGGTAGAAATGAAGAAGGCATTGAGATAAATAAAGATAAGAAGAGCTACGGGCCCAGATGATGTTCTGATAGAGGCTTGGAAATGCCTAGGAGAAATTGGAAGAATTTGGTTAACTAGGCTCTTCAATAAGATACTAATGGCAAAGAAAATGTCGGGTGAATGGAGAAGAAGTGTTATAGTACCTATATAAGAACAATGGAGATATATAAAATTGTACCAACTATCATGGGATTAAATTTATGAGTCATACTATGAAGCTATGGGAGAGAGTAACAGAACAAAGACTTGGACAGAAGACAAAGATCACTGAAAACCAATTTGGTTTCATATCAGGGAGGTCAACTATAGAAGCTATCTTCTCACTCAAGCAATTACTGAAAAAATATCGAGCGAAGAGAAAAAATATGTCTATGGTCTTCATAGATCTAGAAAAAATTTACAACAACGTACCTAGAGATTTTATTTGGTGGATTTTATATAAAAAGAATGTTCCAGAAGGTTATATTGAAATTATTAAAGGCATGTATGAAGGAGCGGTAACGAGTGTGATAACTACATATGGAGAGACAGGTGAGTTCCTAGTGACTATAGGTTTGCATCAGGGGTCAACCCTAAGCCATTATCTCTTGGCACTGATTATGGATGAGTTAACTACTCATATTCAAGAGGAGATACCTTGGTATATGCTATTTGCAGATGATATAGTGTGAGTTGGTGGATGAGTCAAAAGATGATGTGAATGCAAAATTCGAGAGGTGAAGTCGTACAAAGACAGAATATATGGATTGCAACTTTAGTGAGTATATACAAAGAGCTAAAAGCCTAAAACTACTGTGAGAATTAAAAACCCAAAGATATCACAAAGAGATTCATTCAATTAACTTGGCTCGATAATTAGTAAGGATGGAGAGATTGATGAAGCTGTCGAACATAGAATAAAAGCGGGATGGTTGAAGTGGAGACTTGCTTCTGGAGTACTTTGTGATTAGCGCATACCAACAAGATTAAAGAAAAAATTTTACAGGACAATGATAGACCAGTTATGACCTATGTAGCAAAATGTTAGCAATTCAAGGAGCAACATATGCACAAAATGGATGTAGCAAAGATGAAAATGTTGAGGTGAACGTATGGCAAAATTAGGAAGGATAAAATAAGAAATGAGATCTTTTAAGAGCATTTAGGTGTAGTATCAAGCCATGATAAAATTAGAGAAACCCTTTTGATATGGTTTGGGCATGTCCAACGCAAATTGGCAATGGCACCAATATGGAAAAGTTTGGCTATGGAAGTTAAAGGCTCACTAAGGAGAAGGGGTAGGCCGAAGATGACGTGGATGGAGTAAAAATAGATTTGAAGATGTGCAACTTATCTAAGGATTTAGCTCAAGCTAGATTAAAATGGAGAAACAAAATCCATGCAGCCGATCCCATCAGAGTTAGACAAGGCTTTGATGATGATGATGGCGACATAAAAAACACGCATAATTGGAATCAAAGATAAGGCAACCAAGCAAGCAGCCCATAGGCAACAAACACAACTATAGAGGGATAACAATAAAGCAGCCCACCATTTAGGAACTTTCTTGAACCAATAGATTCCTTCCGGTTAACACCCATATCTGAATTCACAAAACCGATAATTGCACATATGGTATTCCCTAGAGTTCTTAAAGTAAGACTATCTCTTGTTTCCCATTTTATTATCTATCTTCTCAAAGTTCTCGAAGGTGCGTCTATCTTTTTTTGTCCGAGAACTATCCATAAAGCACCTACTTTTCTCATCAAAGGGTCAGAAAACCAACCAAAGTTTCTTGTGGATACCTGTGTTACACCAATAAAGGATTGGAACAATGCATCTCATACCATGTTATCGAGTTGCATGTTAGAAACAAACAATTCACCATTTTTCCCTTCTCTTTAAACATTAAAAACTTACTAAGAAACTTAAAATCCCTATTATAACAATGACCCTAGGTCAAAATCACATCAGCCAGCACGGTCCAATAAGAGGCCTTCATTCTTGGTCACCCAGCAACATTAAAGCCTATGGAGATGAAGGTTTCTTTTGCATTGCCCATCCACAGAAAGTCTAACAAATGAAGTATTTTTTGCTTCGGTGAAAGGTTGAGTAAAGGGAAGATCACGCAGTGATCCCTTCTGGATCTTCACTTTTAAACCCTTTACTAGCATGGCATTGTTATAATGTAAAGAACAAAAGGAGAGAGAGAGAGAGATAGAAGTTTGGAGGAAAAGTTGAGCCTCAATTGAGGATTGACTCACCATTTTATAATCATATTAACCCTAATTACATGCTATCAATCAGCAGGATTACAATCAGAATATAAAGAATAAAGAATGTAAATCTCTATACATGGAAGTAAATCTACGAGATAAGCTGTATGACAAGCTGTACATAACTCAAGACAGTCCCACACGTGGGATATCCTTCTTGGGCCTAGATGGGCCTTAGTTATCATCTACACTCCCCCTCAAATTGATGTGGGGAGACACAAAACATCAATTTGCGAGTAAGATCATCATGCCGTGGTTTAGGAAGAGCTTTGGGGAATATATCTGCCAACTGATCATGGGTAGAAACATGAGACAAAGTGATCTTCTCAATAATAACATGCTGACGAATGAAATGACAATCAATCTCAATGTGCTTTGTCCTTTCATGGAAGACCGGATTGTTTGCTATTCGGGTGGCACTGGTATTGTCCTCATACAGAGGTGTAGAGGTGCCAACAAGAACACCGAATTCACAAAGAAGACGTCGTAGCCAAATGATTTCAACACTAGTAGACGGCATGGCTCGATATTCTGCCTCAACAGAAGATTTCGAAACTGTGGTTTGCTTCTTGCACTTCCAGGAAATCAGAGATTCCCCAAGAAACATGCACCAGCCAGTGGTAGATCTCCGTGTATCCGGACAGCCAACCCAGTCAGCGTCAGCGTAAGCGGTTAAGTGCAGAGAATCACCAGAAGGGTAGAACAGGCCATAATTAAGAGTGCCTTTAACATAACGGAGTATCCGCAAAGCAGCAGTAAGATGAGGTGTATGGGGATGGCTAACAATATGAACAACATGAGAAATATCTGGTCTGATCATAGTCAAGTAAAGCAGACTACCCACAATTCTACGAAAAATGGAAGGATCAGTCAGGGGAGAGCCATCATCCGTACTGATTTTGCTGTTCAATTCCATAGGAGTAACAAAGATGTTAGCCTCATCAAGTCGGGCCGAAGTAACCAAATCCGTTGCATATTTACGTTGATGAACCCGAATGCCCGATTTGTTACGAATGAACTCAAGCCCGAGGAAGTAGGTGAGGGGACCAAGATCTTTCATTCGGAAGTGGCGAGTAAGATGATGTTTGAGGGAAGTAATGCTAGCAACATCATTGCCACTGATAATCATATCATCCACATAAACAAAAAGAAATGTGTATCTCTACGGAGTCCATCGGACGAAGAGGGAACTATCAGAATGACTCTGGCGAAATCCAGCTTGAAGGATTGCAGCCCGAAATTTATCAAACCAAGCCCAAGGAGCCTGCTTAAGGCCATAAAGAGCTTTCCTCAGTTTACAAACATGTTGTGGAGGACAAGCATACCCCGGAGGGGGCTTTAAATAAACTGTCTCACGCAAGTCGCCATGAAGAAAGGCATTTTTTACATCCATTTGCCATAGGGGCCAATTGCGAGCTGCAGCTACACAAAGGAGAGTGCGAACAGTAGTCATTTTAGCCACCAATGCGAAGGTCTCCTCATAGTCAATCCCATACTCCTGCTTATAACCCTGGGCGACTATTCTGGCTTTGTAACAGTCAAGACTCCCATCAGAGTGAACTTTTATGGAATAGATCCATTTACTGCCAATAGCAGATGCATCAGCTGGGGCCGATACCAATTCCCATGTGTTGTTTGCTTCAAGAGCAAGCAACTCCTCAGTCATAGCATCTTGCCGGTATGCAATCTTCAAAGCCTGTGAATAAGAGGTGAGAGCCATATCTGTCCGGAGCAACAGAAGGACGACTAGAGCGTCGCATGGGTATGACACTATCAGTAGAGGAAGTATTAATACCTGAGGGAGCAGTAGGCAGCATTGGGATAGGATCAAGAGGAGGCCCCACAGAAGGAACCGTGTTACGCCGAACATAGACATTCGTAATAGGTGGTGGAGAAGTAGTCGCAGGGAATTGTGGCAGATAAGACACAGCAACAGGATGAGTATCCAAACGCAAAGAAAAGGAATGTGTTCCAAGAATATCACATTACGAGATATTCGCATGCGTTTCTCGGATTGGTCATAACACAGAAATCCCTTGTGTTCAGTACTGTAACCGAGGAAGATACATTTGGCAGCCTATGGTAACAACTTAGTGCGCTCTGTAGGTGGAAGATGAACAAAGCACAAGCAACCAAAAACACGTAAGTGAAAATATGAAGGGGTATGACCTAAGAGAGCTTCATATGGAGTAGTCTTTCCCATAACGGAGCTAGGATGACGATTGAGGAGATACACAGTAGTCTGTGCAGCATCACACCAAAAATTTGGAGGAACTAAGAATGCAAGTAGGAGAGTACGAACAGTTTCAAGAATATGCATGTTCTTCCTCTCCACAACACCATTTTGCTGTGGAGTATGCGGGCAGGATTTTTGGTGAAGAGTGCCTTTAGCAGAAAGGAAGGCAGAAAAATCATGGGACAGACCTAAGAATTTTTTTATCCGTCTTAAATTGTGTGTGAACCATATTGTAAAACTTTTGGAAAAGAGAAAATACTTCAGATTTGAAATGCATGAAATAAATCCAAGTGAATCGAGAATGATCATCAATAAAGGTCACATAATATTTAAACCCTGTCCTACTCAATGTGGGTGCAATTCCCCAAACATCAGTGTGAATGATATCAAAAGATGATAATGCGAGAATGATGAATAGAAAGCGGCAAAATATGACTCTTACTCAAACAACACGTTTCACACTTTGATTGAAGTAAAGAGGACATCATTTTATTATCAATAATGGGTTCTAAACAACCAATTTTAAACAAAGAAAGTAAATAATCATTGTTCACATGACCAAGACCACTATGCCACATAGTCCACAATTTATTGAAATTAGGAGGAGAAGAAGAAAATAGGAAATGATGTCCAATGTCCAGCAGAAACAGTCGACCATGTTTACTCCCCGTCGCGATCACCTTCCCAGTTTGCTGCCCTGTATGACAACTAGTGGAAGAAAAGTTAATATGGTACCCATCATCAATAAGTTGTCCGACAAAAAGTAAATTGGCTAATAATAAGGGAACAAAGTAGACATTGGAAAGGTGGAGGGCCTGGCCCAAGACAGTAGATAAAGAAATTGTACCAATTCCAGAAATGATTAATTGGCCTCCATTAGCAGTGGTGATTTTGTCTTTACCAAGGTAAGGGTGAGAGGCTGGAAAGCTACTTTCCATAGAAGTCATGTGGTTTGAATGTTTGATGCTCCTGAATCTAGAAACCAGGTAGATGGGGTGATGGAGGAAGACAGAGAGACTGAAGAATGAAAAGCAGGAAATGCTAGAGGAGAATGAGTTTGATACCGACCACCATTAAAACCCATGGATGCATATGCTAAGGTCACCGTGTGCTGAATCAGTTCTTGAATCTGGGCTAGAATCATGGAGACAGCCCCGGAAGAAGTGTTTTCCGTAACAGGGAGAAGTGCTTGAACTTGGAACGCAGCTAGAGCATTTTGTCTGGGCACGGTGGAAGGATTTTGCTTCTGCTGGGGCCCATTCTTTCGCTGTAAGCTGCGACAGTCATTAATAAGATGACCAGAGCATTTGCAATATCTGCAAACCAATTTCTTACGACAGTTCTTAGCTATATGACCGAAGCCTTTACACTCATGGCATTGAGCAGGCTTCTGAGTGGGGGCTGCCAGGAGAGCAGAATCAGCCGGGAGAGGAGCTAGGAAGGCCTTTGGTTCTGCAAGAATGGCACGCTTAGAGTTTAGGCGAAGTTCTTCTCGAAGGACTTCTTGGAAGCATGTATCCAGGTTCGCAGAGACTTCTCTATTCATGAGAGCAAACCGAACAGATTCGAATTCGGGTATGAGATTCATAAGGAACTGGCTGATGTGGGTTTCTTCTTGTAATTTAAGAGCCTCAGAAAGAAACCCAGCAGAAATAGTCTGAACAATCATAGCATCCCTCTCAATCCATAAGGTGAGAAATCCATTAAAGTACGTCTGCATAGATTTATCACCTTGACTGAATTTTGCAATTTCACTATCTAATTGAAATTTGCGAGCTTTATTTGTTTGATGATAAACATTCTTGAGCTGACCCCACATATCAGATGCGGCAGTATATGCTTGAAGAGCAATGGCAAGAAAAGGGTCAATGGAGTTAAGAATCCAAGTGATGACCTTAGCATTTTCTTTAGACCAGGTGGGTAAAGCTTTTGTGTCAGTAGCATTTATAGTAGGTTTAGTTATTGATCCATCAAGATAACCAAACAATCCTTGTCCTTCTACAAAATTCTTTAGATGAAAAGACCAGGCCATATAATTATTCTCATTGAATTTAACAGGAATAACATCATACTTGTCCATAGTAGAAAAGAAGCAGCAACAGTACTAACAGCAACAAATAGCAACCAAGGACAGCAAACAACAACAGCAAAAGCAAATATGCACACGGCAGCAATGCCAGCAGCAATTAGTACCAAAGAGAGCAAATAAACAGTCAAGCAGAAGGCAGCAGACGTGATGAAGTTCGCTAAAACAGCAAGGAAATCTGCTTTAATCTGTTTTAATTTGATTTAATCGGCTAGAACCTTGCTAGAAGTCTGCTAAAACAGCAGAGGAGGTGTCTGATGAGCAATCCAGCAGCAAACAGCACAAATAGTGCAAATAAAGCACCCAGGCGACCTTGATTGTGGAGGCAGGAGCTGTGCGTGGGCCCCACAAAATGATCTAATCACAGATCAGGTTGAAATCTCTAGAAGGAGTCCAAAAGTACTTCCTCTAGTCGAAGGGTGATGAGGATTGGATACAGATCCACAAATCTGGATGGCTGTGATGAAATCTATTTGATCCAGGAATATCAAAATCAACAAAGGAAGAAGGGGATGAAACCTACCTCAAATGGTGAGAAAAAAATCCATACAAATCCTTAGAATACTCCTTAAGGACTGGCGATCCCAACTGTGGAGGCTGCTTGGTGATCCAAAGTTGATCAGTGGTGGGCCACAGTTGATCAGAGGCACGTCAGGTACTATTTAGCAGCAACAGTAGCAGAAAAGAATAGAGGATGATGCACGCCAATAAGAGGAGGGATTCGGTAAGGGATGAGAGATTGATCACAACTTGGCTCTGATACCATGTTATAATGTAAAGAGCAAAAGGAGAGGGGTAGAAGTTTGGAGGAAAAGTTGATCCTCAATTGAGGATTGACTCACCATTTTATAATCATATTAACCCTAATTACATGCTATCAATCAGTAGGATTACAATCGGAATATAAAGAATAAAGAATGTAAATCTCTATACATGGAAGTAAATCTATGAGATAAGCTGTATGACAAGCTGTACATAACTCAATACAGTTCCACACGTGGGATATCCTTCTTGGGCCAAGATGGGCCTTAGTTATCTTCTACAGGTATTGCTTAGAACTCCAAGGAATTTAATGTCATTAAACAAACAAGCCCCTACTCAAATTTACTACACTAAGGGACTGTTTCTCTATTACATATTAAGTTCAAAGGATTCATAGCAAAGGGGGTTTCACTGAAGAAATATTAAAGAGGCAATAAGTGAAAGAGTCTAAGGTGGAGATGCAAGCAGAAGGATCAATTTCCCAGGTTTAATTCCAGCACACAAGCACATTGTGAGAAGGGTAGTGTGAAGAAGACATGGATGGAAGTAGTACGGATGAATCTGAAGAGGTGCAGCCTTCCAAGGATTTGGCTCAAGATAGATCCGAGTGGAGAAAGACCCTTCATGAAGAGGGCACAAATTTATGTAGCAGACCCTAACATAGTTTGGACAAGGCTTTGATGGTGGTGGTGGTGGTGGTGTGAGAAAGACTTTACTGATTGCATTATTTAGGTGGTTTCATAGTCTTAAACTTTGGTGGGTTTTTTCCTTTTTTCTTTTTTTAGTGTTTTAAGTTGAAACATTATTATTTCAGCCAGTTGCTGTGATAAGGCTTTGTTGACAAAAAAATTAAAATTAAAATTATCAAGATGATGATTGGTTAGTCAATTTTGAGTAAATGAGAGTATTTGACGACCCCATCGATATTCATCTTTATCCTTCAGTTTTAGCCACATTTCAGATAAGTCATTCCACTCTGCAAAACCCAAGAACTCAATACCCAATTCAAAAAAAAAAAAAAAAAACCAAAAACCAAATACCCCATTTAAACAAAACCCAAGAACTCAATACCCAATTAAAACATAACCCAAATCTCAATAACCCAATTAAACTAAACCCAAAAGCTAAATACCAAATTAAACAAACGGGCCTGAAATGAGATACAGCAATCAGTTCTGGCAGGCACTTACCTCAACAAGGAGGCAATCAAAGTTATGCTTGCTATCCACAACTCGCTGCAGAGATTCTCTAAAAGGTCCCCTCACGTCGCAACACCCACAACCTGATACTCACATCAAGAAGAAGAAGAAGATGAGGATAAACTATAGAGAAAGAAAAAGATCGTCAATGGTGAGTTGGGGAGGGGGGTGAGGAAATCAACCATGGGTAAGGGAGACCGTGGAGAGATTGAAGGAGGCGTTCAGATTGGTGGAGTTGAGGAGAAGGGAATCGACATCTGAGTCGGCGAACTCGTTGACGAGGACTGCGACTCGGAGGTCGGCTCGGTTATTGAGGATGTGCTTGAGGAGTGTGGTCTTGCCGCTGCCGAGAAAACCGGTCACGAGGGTGCAACCCATCCGGCCGCCACTCAGACCGGATCTCCTGTTGAAAACCCGGTTCTCATATGCCATACTCATCTCATTTCCATACATCTCTCTCTCGGAATGGTCTCTCTCTGTTGGAATTTGGAACGGAAGAAATGAAGCACACGAGGAGGAACGAGAGCAATGGCGGAAGGAAGAAGCTGTTATATTCTTGAGAGATTCTAAACGCACCCACATATATTGTTGTATGCACCCACAAAATTTTTTTTTATTATTATCAAAATAGCCTCAGGTGAAATGACCAAAAAACCATCTCTTCATCAACATCCTCCCTCTCTTCCTTTGCTCGGTGATACAGATGAAATTGGGAGGTTTCATCGACTTTTTCTTGCCTCTGCTTCTTCTTATTCTTCATTATCCATTATTTCCATACTGTTCTAACCTCATTTATCCTCATTGATCTTCATCTCTTTCCTCATTATCATCTTCTCCAACTCTTAAAAAGTATCAAAGTCTCCTCCATTTATTTGAAGATATTGGAGGCACTCATCTCCCTACACCACATTGTCCATCGGAAGTAGGCATTTTCAATATGGACTTGCAACTAACGGTCTACCAAGAGGAGGTATGCACTTGACTTCGTTTGCAGCATTTTAATTAAAATTCGCGCGTCCTGCTCGGCATTCCAGAGCCGTGCAAATGAATATTGCACGGATGAATACTATCAAACATATTAGATTTGAACGGCATAAATATACCGTGCAAAAATATTTTGCACGGTTATTTATGCCGTTCAAATGAGTTTTGCACGGATATATAGGCCGTGCATAAAATGTTAGCACGGCATATTTATGCCGTGCAAAAATATTTTGCACGGGAATAGTAAACCGAGCATATTTCAGAAGGACAGTATATAGTTTCGTTCATTAATATACTAAGATTTAGCAATCATATTTTCAGGAGCATCAGTCAACCGGTGCGAGTGAGTGCTCTTTGGATTTTACTAATGTCTTCACCACTGACATGATATTTAGAAGCCGAGAGGACCTAATCCAATGGACAAGGGAAGTTGGAAAGAAACATGGCTTGGTAATTGTAATCAAAACTTCAGATGCTGGTGGAGATGGTAGGAAGCCGAAAATAATTTTATCTTGTGAGAGAAGCGGAAGCTATAAGGGTCCATCGAAGGTCTCCGAAAAGAGAAATCCTAATAAGGCAACGGGAACGAAGAAGTGTAATTGCCCTTTTGCTTTGAAGGGCCGAAAGTTGGCAAATGATGATGATTGGATGTTAACAGTGGTTTGTGGGTTGCACAATCATCCAAACGCACAACATCTCGAGGGGCACTCATTTGCTGGAAGGCTTTCAGGGGAGGAAATCAATGTATTGATTGATATGTCGAAGAGTATGGTGAAGCCAAGGAACATCCTTCATACTTTGCAAGAAACGGACGTGCACAACACCAGTACGATGAAGAGTATCTACAATGCCCGTCAGAAGTGGAGGGTGACTGAGTTGGCCGATCGATCACAGATGCAACAACTCATGATGCATTTGGAGCAGAACAACTACATTGAGTATCACACTAGCAACCCCGCTACAGATGTTACGATGGACCTATTCTGGGCACATCCATCATCTATTCAGTTGTTACGTGCATTTCCAGAAGTTCTGATAATGGATTACACGTACAAGACTAATAGATATCGACTTCCCTTGCTTGAGATCGTTGGTGTGACATCCACTCAACTGACTTTTTCCGTTGCTTTTGTGTACCTTGAATCAGAGAGGGAGGCCAATTACAGATGGGCTTTTGAGAGGCTTAAGGAATTGATGGATGGATGTATTATGCTCCGTGTCGTTGTAACCGATAGAGAGTTAGCACTCATCAATGCAATACACGTTGTCTTTCCGAATGCAGCAAGCTTATTATGCAGGTGGCATATTTCTAGGAACATCTTGGCAAATTGTAAGAAGTATTTTGAGACCAACGACAGATGGGATGCGTTTATATCTAGTTGGAACATGTTGGTAGTCTCTCCCACTGAAAATGACTACATACAGTTTATAAGTGCATTGGACCGGAATTTCTGTGGGTATCCAAACGCTGTTGATTATGTGAAGAAATCATAGTTGAATAACCATAAGGAACAATTTGTAGCTGCTTGGACGGATTGGCATATGCACTTTGGAAACGTGACTACGAATAGGGCTGAGAGCGCACATGCAAAATTGAAGAGACACCTTGGCACATCGAACAGTAGCTTTGATGCGTCCTGGCAGGTTATCCATGCATTGCTTGAATTGCTCTTTACGGAGATAAAGGCTTCATTTGAAAAGAGCATGAACACCGTGCAACATAAGTTCAAACCGGCACTGTTTCGCAAGTTGAGAGGATTTATATCAAGGAATGCTTTGGATATAGTACTGAATGAGTCAATCAGAGCTGGTTATATTGGTCCAGATTCCTTGGCATGTGGGTGCGTAATTCGACGGACCCATAGGTTACCATGTGCACACGAGATTGCCGAATACATAAGGGAAGACACTCAAATACCACTGAGTTGTGTCCATCAATACTGGAGGAAGCTCAATTTAGACTCCACTAAGGAGAATGTAACCCCCGAATTAACCATAACTTCCGAGTTCGAATTGATCAATAAGGAATTTCAGAGTACCGATCAGGCTGGTAAAATACAAATATTGAAAAAACTAAGAGAGTTGGGGTGTCCTTCATCTACTTCTCTTCTTGAGCCTGATGTTAAATTGAACAGCCGGGGTCGTTCATCCTCGAAAAAGAAGAAGTTGGATCGGTCTACGCGTCGGGAACCATCTGCTTTTGAGTATGCACTCTCGATCGAAGATAGCGTTCCATCGAGAACCAACAGTCTAGATTTAAAGAGGGGAAGGAGAAATTAAATGTTCGACGCACTCGTTCAAGCACGTTCGAGCATCATCTTCCTAAGTCATTAGGACCCTATATCGAGACTATTAAGGATGTCGAGGACGATGGTAACTGTGGATTCAGAGCAATAGTTGGTCTTTTGGGAATGAGTGAGGATGGTTGGATGCAGATTAGACTGGATTTGAGCAATGAACTACAGAGGCATCAAAATTATTATTCATTACTATATGGAGGAGATGATAGGGTTGGGGAGCTGTATTATGCCTTGGCGTACTATGATAGCCATCCTCCATATGCTCGTTGGATGACAATGCCAGACATGGGTCAGTGGGTCACCTGGTAGCTTCATATTATAATGTTGTATTGATCCATCTTTCTTTGCAACAGTGCCTTACTTTCCTGCCTTTGAGATCAACCCCGATTCCATCTTCTGATCGCAAAGTTATCGCGATTGGTTTCGTCAATGGTAACCATTTTGTTCAAGTCTTCATGACACCCGGGGCTCCCATGCCTCCCATTGCGACAAATTGGTATAGACACCACCAACCTAATGCTGACGGATGGCAACTACCATATGCTCAGAACATCGAGCGATTCAAAGAAATAATTGGAGACAGTGTCGCAACACGGGAGTCGGTTAATCTTGACAGTGATTGATTTCTTGTACTTTGAACTTGATGTAAACAAATTCAGTAAAGGATGTTGAAATGCAATCAAGCTTTTATGTTATGAATTTTTTTTTTTTGTTTATTCCTTCATAACCTTCCTTAGTTTATTATGGGTTGGCAAATCTATCATGCATTAAAAATATATTACAAGGCACACAAGTAGATGTGCAAAACCATTCTGCACGGCCAACAGTTGCTGTGCAGAATGGAACTGCTCGGTACCTGTTGGCCGAGTATATAGTTTCTGCTCGGCATATGTTAGCCGAGCAGAATTAATCTGCACGGTACATGTTGGCTGAACAGATTGCATCTGCATGGTATATGTTGGCCGTGCAAAACTCATTAGGTGTGGATTAGTCATGCATTACTGTAGACTAGTGGAACTATTTGTATCCCACTATGAAGATGCATGTAGATGTTCATAAAAAAAATTATTAAATAAAAGGCATCAACCATTTCATGACTAGAAGTCAAAAAGCAAACAAGTTCTTATACAATAATCAATAATCCTTGATTGACATGTTAAAGTTTGTAGTACACTGTTTTCTTGCAGTTACTTATACATCTCAAAAGAAGGATACATTGTCCAATCCAAAATTCCTAAGGAAACTGGAGCAATCTTAGCTTACAGTTTCACCGTTGGAGAGTATCATTGGGTTACGTTCGCTTGTCCATCGAACACGGCATTACCAGATGAATTCCTCAATCGTATGAAGAGTAAGTGGATTCTGACACATATGGGCTTTAGAAATCCATATCAGTGTTTTATGAGGTTCTAATGCCCATATGTATCAGAATCCACTTACTCTTCATACGATTGAGGATGTCATATGGTAATGTCGTGTTCGATGGACAAGCGAACGTAACCCAATGATACTCTCCAACGGTGAAACTGTAAGCTAATATATATCCCATCTCAAACAAAAATTGAAAAAAAAAATGTCAGCTAATATTCCTTTATGAAATTACTTATACATCACACAAGTCTCTAAAAACAAAAAAACAAAAAAAAAGTATCCTCTGGAAATATAAACAAATGGAACAATCCAAAAGTCCTCCGAGCATCACTGTTGCGTACGCCGACGATACGTCACCGGCAAGCCATCAAGAATCTCGAGGGTAGTCCGCAGTGCCCTCTGGTAGAAGTCAACTGGCTGGTCACCTCGTTCAAGCGTGGCACGAATATGATCCTTTGCTCGAAGGACCTATAAGCAACAATAGAATCTGTCATAGGAAATTTTAAACAATAGTTGCATCGATGTATGAAATAAGATAGTTTACAATGCACTCACCGTTCTCGGAGTCGGGTCCTCTCTACCCTCATTAGGGTCATAGTGGGAATGGCGGGCGGGGTTCTGTACACGAGGGTGAGATATCCTAGTGTACCACTCGAGGTAGTCCGGCGAACACTCCCATGCATGATGTGCACGATGGCCGCGGTGCGCAAGAGATAATACATGGTCCTCCCAAGTAATCCAATACTGGTCCAGAAACGTATAGGAGACCTTGTATTTACCGGCAGTACTACCCCGAGTAGCACGAATGGGGGCGAGAGGTGCAGGTGGGATGGTCTGTACATAGCCGAATTGTCGAAGAACCCTGTGTGGGTGGTAGGGTTCAATGACATCTAGGGCTCTCAAGCAACCACAGAAGAAGGATATCTGCTGTAGTGGATGATGGGCCCTAGCACTAGCATACGGATCCCAAGCAATCTGTCACAAGAAAACGAAACAAGTCACTAATATAATAAAACATGCTTCTTGTCAAAAGACGTAAAAGAAAAAAGTAAAGAAAGTCAGAAATATATAACATAAAATGCTCTATTGGGTGCTCACCTCACTCGGGTGTAAGGCATCCAATCTCTCCCGCATCAGCTATATATTTTCAATGGCATTTCCGGAATCCTGTCCAGGATTCCAGCGGCTTGCTAGAGGCATCCCTGCGGTGTATCCCCATTGTGCAGGAGGACGTGCGAATGGGAAGTGCTCGTACACCCAAGACTACAAATGACAAATATTAATAATTATACAATACTTATATCAATTATAATGAAAAACAGTATATGAATCTATAAAATGTACCGGTCTTACCGTGAGCAGTGTCAAATATCCAGCAATCTGCCGCACATCTGCCCTCGTGGCGGTCCCCAACTGGCGACACAGATACGCAAGTGCGGCAGCCCCCCATGCGTATTGACGGACCCGTGGCAGGTCCATCAATAAGGATAAGTAGTAGACAGGAACCCTCGTGGCGGACTTATCAGTGAATAGTGTACAGCCCAACAGATAAAGAAGATATCCTCTGGCTGCACACTCTACCTCCTCAACCGACGACGCGGGAGTCACTTCGCCGCACACCCGTCGGATCCACCCCATCCTCACTACCCCACCCCGTGCCAGGTTCAACTCTGCTGTTGCAGATTCCCTATCCACACCCAGTCCTAACTCGAGGAGATCTACTTGGTCAGTAAATCCCATAGTAGCAGATACGTGGACAGGAAGTCCAGTGACTGGGATGCCGAGTAGAGAACTCACATCATCTAATGTAATCGTCATCTCACCAAACGGAATGTGGAAGGTGTTGGTCTCGGGCTGCCATCTTTCCACAAAGCCGGAGACCAAGGGGCAGGAGATATATCGGTAGCTGAAACGCCTCAGGTCTACCAATCCAGACTCTTCTATGATAGCGCGAAACATAGGCACCTCAATATCAAGACGATCTCCAGGGCGAGGTATGTACCAGTCCTTCAGCTGGCGCCAGTGACTGATACATTTGAGCGGGCCACGTTCCTGCACATTACAAGTATAGTATAAATCTTCATTAGCATCTGGTATTATATAAAGAATTAGTTAAAACATATAAAGAATTAACGTGTACCTCCCCGTCCCATATGGATATGGCCATGTGAGTCCTGACACTCACAAGGACGGACTCGTCGGCCGGACCGCCTGGAATAGGGCCATCCCCTGCTGCCGAGGCATGAGGACTAGATGCCTGTGCCTGGTCCTCTGAGGAATCATCCTCCCCTACTGGTGCAATAGGATGCCTGGACGGTTGGGGAGGACTAGACGGCCCTGCCTCATCCTCTGAGGAATCATCCTCTGAAGAGCTCTCAGGCAGTGGATCCTGCCGTAATTTGCATCTTCGTTCAGACGCCGTTGGCCATTGACGGCCGGCGGACGAAGTAGTAGCATGCACACCTCGACGAGGAGGTCTAGTAACGCCAACCTTCACCCGCACTCTAGATGGATCGCTAGAAGTACTACCACGTCCACCTGTAGGATGTGAGATGCCACCAATACGGCGAGCTGGTCTCCTCGGCATATCTTCCAATCTAGGTTTAAAATAAAAATCAGTAGGAAGAAAAAAGCATTCTAGGAAGAAATCTTTTTTTCTTGTACTGCTCGGTTCAACAGTGTCGTGCAAAATTGTTCTGCACGGTACTATTTCTGCGTGCAACAGTTTTATGCGCGGTATATATTTACCGTGCATATTTGTTTTGCACGGTTTACATGTTACGTGCAAAACAGTTATGCACGGTTTCTTTTATCGTGCAAAAAATCTGTACACGGTTAACATTTGCCGTGCACAACAATTGGTGCACGGTTCTGCAGTGCCGAGCAGATCGCGAAAACTGCCACGAGTTTTGGCAAATTGTCGAGGGTTTCAGCACTTCGAATGCACATGAATTAGCTCTTAATAAACTTATCTACTATCTAACAAAGAAATTATGACCTAAAAGGAATGTGAAAATGAAAAGCAAAAGAAGAAGAAGAAAATGAAAATGAAAAAGAAGAAGAAGAATCACCTGAGCGTCCTGTGAAGAAGAAGAAGAAGAAGCGATGTACACTGCTTGGAGGGAGAACGACCAACAATAGGGAAGGCCAGAAGAGGAGGTGCACTGCTGCTCTTTGCTCGGTTTTTCAAAAATGCTCGACGAGGGAAATGGAGAGGAGGAGAACGACCTGGTTTTCTTGCAAGGGTAGTTTGGGGAATAGTGTGGGTGCTCAGCAAAATGATTTTAAAAAAATAAAAGAAGGGGGTCAGTTCAGCAAGTGGGTGCATATAGCAATATATGTGGGTGCATATAGAATCTCCCTATATTCTTTGGGGAAAGCTTCGTACGAGTCCTTTCAAGGTTTTGCCTTGTTTTACGAAAAGGATAAAGTTTCAAAAAATATTAAATTAGGTCCTAAGGTTTCCAATAAATTTTAAATTAAAGAATTTCATCCATTTAAATGTTTTTTTTTTACAAAGAAGGATAATTTAGATATTTAAAACATGGAGAGAAAAAGTAACTCGAAAAAATGAGATTAAATGTCGTGTTGTTCTTAATTGAAAATTTATGGAAAAAATTATGATCAAATTTGAAAAAAATTTAAACTAGTGTCCCTTTTTTTAAAAAAGGAAAAAATTTAAGGACTTATTTGAATTTCTCCATATTATTTGAGATTCTTTTTTTTTTGGAGCGGCTATTGACACATCCCTCATTGCTCCTTGCATATCTGATTTTTTTAACACCAATATACCCATCTGTGCATTGACGAAAATGGACAACAGCACTACTTTTAGGGCTCTTGGAATTGCTCTGTACACATCCCAGCCCAAATCGATTTTCCATCCATTCCTGCAAGTTGGCCAACCTCTTCTTCCTCAATAGTTCTTCCTTAACCCTCTTTCTCTCTTTCTCCAATAACTCACATACTCTCAGCAAGCATTGAACAAGGGATTGGTCTCATCATTTTCCTCAACCCTCTTTCTCTCTTTCTCCATTATTCCCACAATCTCCATCTCGTTACATTTGCCATTCAACCGATTTCGATTCGTCACACTTGATCAATGGACAAGCAAATCATCATTTTAGATCACTATAGTAACGCCAAGGTACGTAAACCCATCATTTTCTGATTATTTTCCAAGTTCAGAGAAGTACGTTTTGGATATGCGGCGCGATTTGTTTGGCCTTTCAGGGCAGAGCAATATGCATATTGTTTGGCCCTGAATAGCCGAACAGTCTTATGTTTATTAAGCTAATTAATAACCCTTGGTCGTTGTAAGGTGATGCGTCCACCCAATGTAGCAGGGTCAAATCAGAGTGTACAGTGGACTATAGTAGCAAAATTTATCACAAAAGAGGTAATAGATGTACTTTAATGATTTGTAACGTTTTATGTTGCCACTTGTGAACATTCTAATGGATGTTGTTGTATGTCCAGATATTCAAGAGTCGGGCAGACTTAATGAATTGGGCTCGTGATGTCGACAGAGGACGTGGTTTTATTATTTTGACGAAGACATCGACTTCAAGTGGTTCTGGCAATAAAAAACCTCAGCTTACACTTGTATGTGAGAGGAGTATGTGTTATAGAAAAAAGAAGGAGACAAATGGGAGTGCAAGGAATAGATCAAAGGCGACCGGTTCAGAGAAGTGTGGTTTCCCTTTTACACTAAAGGGAAAAGTGTTGGGTAGCAAAGACAAATGGATGTTGCTTGTTGTATGCAGTGTGCACAATCACCCACCTGCAGACCACTTAGAAGGGCACTCGTTCACTACGAGATTGATGGAAGAGGAAAAAACATTGGTGGTTGACAAGTCAAAGAGTATGGATCGACTAAACGAGATATTGACTACATTGAAAAAAAAATGAACTAAATGCAAGCACAATCAAGACAATCTACAATGCACGTTAGAGACAAAGGGTCGCAGAGAGGGCCGGCAGGAGTCATATGAAGATATTGTTTGCAATATTGATGCAGCAAAATACATTGAGTGTCGTGGGAAATGTGATGATACCGATACCGATACTATCCTTGACTTGTTTTGGACACACCCCACCAGCCTAGACTTGTTACGTGCATTTTCACATGTATTGATTATGGATTGCACTTATAAGACTAATCGGTATCGTATGCCCATGTTGGAGATTGTTTGAGTGACATTCATGGGCAAGACTTTTATGTATGCTATGCATATCTCCAACATGAATGCGAAGACAACTATACATGGGCTTTGAGCATACTACGGAGTGTGATTCGTGAGGGTGCTCTTTCGGATATCATTGTCACAGATAGAGAGATGGCCTTGATGAAAGCCATATCTTTACTATTTTCTAGTGCTGCTCATCTTTTATGAAGGTGAAATATTAATATAAGTGCCCCTACGAAATGCAAGAAGTTGTTTGCGATGAAAGAAAAGTAGGACGGGTTTGTCATACTCTGGAACATGTTAGTGTCTTCGTCTATGGAGGAACATTACAATCTTTAGTTCGGTCTTTTTCTGAAGGAGTTCAGCGGCCACCCAGAAGCTGTCAATTATGTAGTTGGTTGGACCCATACAAAGACAAATTTGTGGCTACCTAGACCGACATGTTTATGCATTTTGGAAACACTATGACAAACAAGTTTATGCTTTACTTGTCTAATTAACATTTCACAGCATATTGTATAATATCTAATTTGCATTTTTTATAGCTTTACTTGTTATTAACATTTCAAGTTTTAACGGGGCGGAGAGTTCACATGCACAACTGAAAAGACAGCTTGGATCATCCCAAGGTAGTTTTGAGAATTCATGGGCAAAGATACACAACTTGCTTCAGTTGCAACATACTAATATAAAAGCATATTTCGAGAAGAGTAAAACGGTGGTGCAACATCAATTCAAGACATCTGAATTCAAGGAGCTCCGTGGTAACATCTCCATTATGGCTCTCTCCTCCAGCTCAGTGTGTTCGTCCTCGTCGTGGTACGAGTCATGGGCCACTGGACATCATCTAGAGGAGCTCCCTACAACACTCTCTCATCCTGCTCAAGTGCCTCAAACATTTCACTAGGGTTGCTCAGTTCATATATCCTCTAAGAAGGATAGGTCGGAGTATGCTTTGAGCATTCGTGATGCGCTGCCATTGTTCGGCTAGATTGTCTGGTTCGTTTGGTTCACTATGGACAGCTACAACTTCAATGTCATTCTCAACCAGCTGAATGTGTGCTGGGTCGATCTGGGGAGCTCCAGTACGTCTTACTCTATTCATTGATGTAGTCATAACTCTCAAATTGCTGACCGCGTCCATGTCTGAAACAAAGAAATTTGAAGAAGTGAGAGTTGGAGTTCAAAAGAACAAAACTACTTATCAAGAGAAAAAAAGAAAGAATACAAAGCTACTTATCAATCAAGATTGAAGAAATGAGAGTTGGAGTTCAAAAGAACTGGATGAAGGTAGAGATGATGATGATGAACTTTGTTGATGGAGAGGGTTTAAGCAAGAGAATGCTGATTGCTAGAGAGAAGAAGAGTGGAGAATCAGTGAGAATGAAGAAAAGAAATGAAGAAAGAGGGACAACATGAGAGAAAAATGTGGAGTTTGTATTTGTTGTATAGGTTTCCCTCATTGTGTTTTTCATTGAGTTAGCAAGAGAGAGACCCTACCCTCAATATATGCAGGGCCGGGCCTGCGTGGGCCAAAGCCCTCAGAGAGCCTGCACTACTTAAGCCCTTACCCTAGCCTCGAGGGCCAGGGCAAGCCCAAGGCATGGCTCAAGGCCTCAAAACAAGAAAACCATTTTAAAATTTTTTTTTTTACACTATTACTTGGTATGAACTGTCAATTTAGCTTTATTTTGTCTAACCTCTATCACAATTGGACCAGTAAGAGAATGTTTGGAGAATAGAAGTTGTCTTAAAAACCTTTCTTTTATCACACAAAGTCATACATGCTTTGGTGACTTGGGTTCTAAATATATAATTTTATTTATTTTGTCAAAAAAGAAATTGGTTAAAGAGTGTATCTTATTTCTCACTCACTCATTTCATAGGGATTTTTACTAACCAAATCATTCCAACAGAGTTTTATCTTTGAGAAGTTCAAAACATTTACAATCATCTATCTTATTTGAATTGATATTATTTTCAGTTTAACATTGATATGACTATTAAGCATCGTTCGGTTTTATTCACAAAAATAAAAGCACTTAAAAAATCACTATTAGCTTAGACTTTAGAAGATTGAGAGTTATGATTATCTAATTAAAAATATACTTGGGTCACCCCATATCCTTATAGTTTCATGCACACATACAAAATATCTTTATAAATTAGTTGACAACCTAAGTTACTTTATAGATGTATCCTTATTAACAAAGAGTACACCTTCTTTTGCACTAAAAATAATATCTAAAAAGTGATATAACAAGTCTAAACAAAAAGCAATAAAATGAGAAAAAAGGGATCGGAAGCAACCATGTAATACTATTGCTTATGCATTAAGTATAATACATAACTTAAATATATATGAGTTTATAGGGTGTAATGGGTATAGGGGTATGCAATTGCCTTTATACTCCCATTTTATTATGGCTATGTAATTCTTATAAGGGCATTTAATAAATAAATAAATATATATATATTCTATGAAATAAAGTAAAAGTAGGAGAGTCAAGGTCGGATTGGGCCAAGTAGTACTGTCCGTGCCCAATCCTCAAATTTCAGGACATGTAAGCCCAGTCTTAGGGCTTTTTCCTAGAAACAGAAACCCTCATTATAAGAACTCTTTGAGGGTTGGGTCAAGCCTCCTTGTCTCTGGTCCAAATTGATAGGTCTAAGATGAGTCTGGATCCCCTGTTTTGTTGAAACAGGGAGATATTGTTTCATCCTATCAAATCGTGCAAAATATATGAAAAGCTCATGCCAACTAATGCACCCTCTTTGGAATGAAAAAAAAAAAAGAAAAGATTTTATACAGTTGGCTGAATTTGATAGGATGAAATAGTATCTCCCTCTTTCAGCGAAACGGGGGATCCGAACTTGCCTAAGATATCCCAGTTGGGCCCGCTATGGCGCATGACAACCATGGAATATTGCTACTAAATGAAAAGATCTAGATGAGATCTACTTATGTGAAGACTTTCAATCCCATTATATTATCCTAACCCCTTGATCCATAGCCCCAAAGTTTAATGGTTTTAAAGGCATCACTTTCTTATAATTTCAATCCAAAGGCGACTAAAAGTTTTATATTTGGGCTTTATACCAATTCACGAGGGGTAGTATGTGTGAAATGGACTATCTTAAGGTGAGCTCCACGTCCTAAAAACATAGAGGAACAAATATAAGAGTTTTTAAAATGGACAGTTCTTTTTAGAATTCCTCATATATATATATATATATAGAGAGAGAGAGAGGGCTGGTTGGTTTTGGTGGTCTTGAGATGAGGGGTTGTCTACAGGTGAGATGAGAATGGGGTGGTAGACAGAGTTGTTGCAAAATTGGGATCATCTGAGGCTTTATCCCATGGTGACAATGAGTGGACAAATCACTATCTGCCACATCATCATAGGCATCTCCACATGGCACAGGACAGCAACCCCACATCACCGCGTGCATGCAGGCTGCCCGCGGTGACATAGGGGACCATGAAAGTTTTACCTACGGTCATCGTGGCATAAAGCCTCGCAACCATGGTTGAAAAAATCGGCCGATACCGGTTCATATCGATATCGATATCGGTATCTTGGGGCCAAATATCCCCAATATCTCGGCCCATATCGGCCGAGATTTTGTCCATCTCGGTTTTTCCAAGATATCGGACGATATTTCGTCCGATATCATACAAAACGTTCTAAAACCCTATTTTTTCTAACTTTTTCCCCCATGTTCAACTTCTTCTCCTCTCCTCTCATCTCCTTACTCCTTAGAGCAACAGTCATACTCCATCACATCCCTCTTGCATATTTTCAAATCCCACATCTATGAAGACTATTATTCAAGGTAAGAGAAAAATCAACTTAAAGCATTTTATTACGTGTTTTTTTTGTTTTTTATTTTTAGATGAAGCATAGAAATCATTGGGTCTGTCACTTGTGTTGTGTTCTTCACTTAGAAGTTAGATCTACATACTCATCAATCTGTCATACACTCATACTCATCAATCAGCCAAAATCCTGAGAAGGATCAAGGGCAGCATCCTTGAATGAAAATGTTGTATTATAAAAACTATATCCCTTGATTTGCAGAGCTCTCTGGTGAAATCCCTCGTTCCTAGAGAAAAAGATGGAAGGGGGTCTCTGGGACAACAGAGAAGAAGACGGAATGTGTTATGCTGAAACTGTTGAAATGGGCAAATTAGTCATAAAAATATATGATGTGGCATATTACGAACCTCTCACCAAAATATCTCCAGCTGTCTGGACTAGAGACATTAGAGAAAAAGTTGATGTCCTTGATGCCTTAGAAGACCGTGCTCAGGGGCTTTTGCCTAATTTACCCCATTATTGTTTCAACGCAAGCTTAGCTATCCAATGGCATATAGATTTGAGCCACAGGATAACGGGGGACCACGATCAGATTTTTTGAGGCCCACCCTTGATCTTGCCATCAAATCTTTGAAGATACTTGATCAATTGATCACTTGTGGTCAACTCTCCTGGTCCACTATTGTGGAGTCGGTCTGACAAAAATAGGACCAACATGGATCTATTTGGGATCAAATCAACTTGTGTGAGAAAAAGAAAAAACAAAAAAAAAAGTTTAATATTTTCCTATGTTATTATTTTGCATGCCAACAAGTATTAATGGTCTACAAGTTATGTAGATGCATTTTCCATAGACTCACCTATAAAAAGGTAGGGTGAGTCCGCTTCCAATGAGACTTCAAGGCTAGCCATTTAGAGCACTTAATAGACCAAGATAAGAGCACATTGGCCATTAATGTGAATGTGTGGGGCTTCTAACAACACCAATAGCTTTCTAGAAATGGATGTTTTCAATATATTTTACTCATCAAATGATGCCCCTAGTCAGGGCCGGCCCTGGCCAGGGGCAGGAAGTGCGACCGCCCCGGGCCCTTTTTTCAGGGGGGCCCAAAAACTCCAAATTTTCAATTAAAAAAAAACCTAACTCATATCCAATTATCTACCACTTAACGGTAAATACATTAACCACATTAATCAACCAACGCCAAATTCTAAAAAACGCATTAACCATCTGCAACTGCAACTCTTTGTTCTCCACAACCCACCCTATTTATCTCCTCTACCCAATACCCATTATTTTATTCTCCATAAACTAGCAAACAACAACCCAAAGCCAAAAAAGAAATTACTATCTGGTAATAGCCATCACTGTCCCCCAAATTCCAGCCCCCCACACCAAATTGAGCTCTTCAAGCCAGCAAATCTGAGAAGCAACGGCCCAGCAGGCCAGCACCACCGCCAACCTCCAGCCGCTTCTTCAATCTTCTCCATCCCCAATCCCCATTCCCCGGACCCCGTCATCGCATCACTCATCAGCACGGGGCCATCATCAATTCATCATCAATTCATCAATCATCATCATTCATCATCACGCCTTTGGGCTTTGGCATCAACAGTTCAACACCATCTCGCCGATCTCAGCCGGTCAGCCCCTCTTCTCTGATTGAATCAAACAGCAAAAAAAAAAAAAAAAAGGAAAGAAGAAGAAGCAGTAGCGAGGCGAGGTCTACCATATCACAAGAAAGGCTAAATGGGCTATCAATCTTATCCATTGAAAAGGAGATGTTAGAAAATCTTGAATTTGAAAGCATAATTGAGGATTTTGCTTCTCAAAATGCAAGAAGAAAATCATTTCAATAATACTTTTTCAGTTGTGATTTTGTTTTTCACCTTATCTTGTAGATGGTGATGCTGCTGTTTTGCTTTGACCATTCATGATGCAAAGAGATTTCAAGTGGGTTGATGTTCTTTGCTTTGGCTATTGAGGATGCAAATACATTTTTGTTTTGCTGGTTGCTGAAGATGCAAAGGGATTTCAAGTAGGATGGGTATGTTTGCTTTCGCTATTGACTATTGAGGATGCAAAGAAATTTTTATTTTGTTGATTGCTTATTGCTATATGAAAGGAACTATTGAATTGTTACAACTTACAAGTATTTGTCTTGTTTATACATTATAACATTTTATTTTGAATGTTTATATATTGAAGTTTGAATTTATATGCTTTGAATGTTAAAATTTTAGTTAATTTTGACAAGTTAGATATTGGTTGAAAAATGAATAAGGCCATCACTAAGTTTATATATATATATATATAGAGGCCTAATTTTTACTCTTGCCCTGGGCCCTGAAAAATTCAGAACCGGCTCTGCCCCTAGTTCAAGACTACGTTCACTAGGTACTTCAGTCAATGTACTCGGGACTATATGAGGGTTCAAGTAAAAAAGATAATCATTCCCAACACTCGTAACCCTAGCCTTTTGCTTCTCATTTTGGAAAATTACGTAGGAATATTGGAAACTTTCAAAACTGTAAAGAACCCTTTGGACTTCATTACTAGAATCCCATATCAGACATGGTTAAAAAGAAAGTGACATTTTTATGTACTTCTTTGAGTGATTCTAATAAAATAGTATGAAAAGATATGGCCTGGGGCTTGGAGCTTGAGTTGGGTTAGTTGTGCCTAGGGTCTGCTTGCCTTTGGTCAACTGTCCCGATTACTTGCTTAGGGTCCAGGTAAGAGAGCAAGTAATCTCTTTCAATTATGCCCTTAGTCACTGTGGGAAAAGACTTTACATAAAAGACTGCAACCGTTGGAAAAAGTGAAAATGTTTTTCCGCAACATTTAAAAACTCCATGTTTGGTGCAATCATTTTTCTTCGAGGAAAATCTAAAAATGAATAAACTTTTCCATGGTTCGTGGAAAACCATTTTTGATGGGAGGAGGTTGGAAAAGGTTTTCAGTGGAAAATGAAAAAAAAAATCCATGGAAATGGTTTTCTGCAGCGCCACACAAACGTGCATTGTTATTTCAACATCCAATCCTGACTTCGCCCATTTTAATGGGCCAGTCATACGATGACATGAAATAACATGTTTTGTTTTCACATCTGTTGCAACCAGGACTAAACTGATTCCATTCTTTCATATGACTCAAAATTTCAGAGTGGCGAAGAAAAACATAAACCAGGGCACACTTCATGAAATATCTGATGTCATCTACCTTCCATCTTTCTACAATTTTTCAGAATATGCGATCCACTAGTCAATTGGTGTCACTGCGCTTGGTTATTACAACTTCATGGAATACTAATTGGTGTCATTTCGCTTGGTTACAACTAAATTCTAATGGATCAAATTTTCAACTACAAAACTGTGAAAATGAAAAGGTGAAACAACCTGATAAAATGTGCTAGATCTCACTCGACACTTCAATAAAACTCCATCTTACTTCCGCTTATGCTGGCAAAGGAAACATTCAACAATATCAGATATGATTAGTTGCACTTCCCACTTTCCAGACAGAAAATGACTGAGCATGTGAACTCAAATATTTGTATAAAATCATATAAGAGCACCTTCTGATCATTACATAGACAACAACAAAAACTACATGACTAATGATTGAACCAGGAAAAAACAAAGTGAATCCACATAAAAATTTGCAGAAAGTAAAGGATAAGCATTTAATTAGACTTCACCTTCACTCTTTGAGCTCTTCTATTTCTGATCGCATGCAACCTCTCATTTCAAGTAACCCTAACAGTAGTGTAGCAGATTGTTTGTTGTGTGTCATTTTTTTTTGTTTGGATATGGATTTGTGTCAATGGCCTTTCTTCAGAAATAATCTTTGAATCATTTTAAGCGTCCCAAAGGGAGAGGGTATGTTATAAGTTAAAGCGACTTAGAAGGTATGCTGCCAGGTGCCAATTACTGAGTCTAATTAAAGGCCTTTTCATGCGGGTAAAGCTTCAGGCATGTGTTGAGGTATCATTGCTTAACAGCTTATTTCTGAATAACAGTTGTGAAACAGTTCTCAACAAATCAAGGAAGACTGAGTTTGCAGGTTGACAGAGTCTAGTATAGGTGTCTTGAATGTGTCTTCCAGTTAGTTAGTAGTGGAGTCTTTGTCGGTGAAGTTGTTAATTTATTTATGAGTTGTAGGAGTCTATAAATAAATTGTTCTGTAGTAGTCAATGTATCCAATCTTGAATTGAATGTGTTATTCAATTAATAAAAACCCTGAAATTCTTTTTTTTCAATTCTACTTGTTCTTTATTTTTAAGTTGGTATGAGAGTTGGAATAGGCTCAGCTATTGAAGCAAGGAAGGTGAGTTGAAAACTTTTTTTTTAGCCATTAAATGTCAACATCAAGTGCAATTTTTCCAGAAGTTCTTACAGAGAAGAACTATGGAAATTGGAAGGTTTGGCTCAAAAGTTACCTGATAGGCCAGGGACTCTGGGACATAGTTGATGGTATTGAAGCCAAACCAGTGGGTAATCAAGCTGGACTCACGCATGGAAGAAGAGTAATGGCAAGGCCCTGCATGCAATTCAAATTTCCTGTGGATCAGATTTGCTCTCATATGTGAGAGAGTTAGATTCAGCAAGGGCAGCTTGAGATCGGTTAGCCACTTGGTACGAACAAGCAAGCGGAGCTAGAAAAGCATTCTTGGAGGCAGAACTGCGAGCTTGCAGACAAGGTAATCAATCTGTTTATGAATTTTCTCGGAAAGTGAAAGATTTATGTGACCAAATGGAGGGCATAGGCGTTAAGATGGAGAACCACACCCGAGTTGATATCATTTCAGAAAATCTCAGATCTGAATTTGATGCTATGAGGGTGGTAGTTCAAAAGTCTAAGCCTTCTTTGGAAGAAGCAGTCGACTTGTTTTTGCAAGAAGAAGCTTTACTTGAGAGAAGAAAGCTGGATTCAAACAATGAAAAGAATGAAGGACCTAATGAAGCTTTGTTTTCTGATACTCGTGCAAAATTTCGTGGGAGAGGAAAGTTTCGTGGGTATGGAAGATCACAGAATCGTCAACAGGTTATTACCTGTTACAATTGTGGCAAGAAAGGTCATTTTGCTAAGAAAGGCATTTTGCTAGAGACTGCTGGCACTGAGAAGGAAACTACAATGCGGTAGAGGAGCATGCAGATGAAGAAGCGACAGAGGAAAAGCCTGATGAAAGTAAGATCAAAGAAGCTCTCTGTGTCATGCATGAACTGCCTACTTCCAAGGATCAATGGTTTATTGATTCAGCATGTTCGAATCATATGACTCCTAGGGAAGATATCTTCATCACCAATGAGCCATTCACTAATGCATCCGGAGTCATTACTGGAGATAACACAACGTTGGAGATCAAAGGAAGAGGTGATATTGTTAGGATTTTGAGTGTTGGCTAAATTCATGGGTTGGACAAAACTCTGGGTCTTTGAGTTGTATGTCTTATTTAGAAAAGGACTCAAAAGATGGGAAGGACTCTAAGAAGATGGTCTGAAAGGATTAGAAGAAAAAGGCTGGAAGAAGACTTTGCCATGAAGTTTCATGAACTCATGAGGACTACCATACACAAGAATCAATTTCCATTTCATAAGCACATGAGGACTACCAGAGCATGATGACATCACATGAGTAGTCATCACATGAGTTGTCATCACATGAGTGCTTTTCCATACTACACACGTGGTGCTCCATACTTTCTTTTATGGTGGTGACATCACCAAGGCCATTAAATTAGTAAACAATAGGAGAGCCTTAGAGTATTTTTCCAAAGCCAACATAACAGAGAAAGTATACAAACTTTGGCAGCCTGACAAACTTGATAAATGTGCGAAGACAGGAGACAGTACCTCATCCGCTCGAGCGGATGAAGGGTCCGCTCGAGCGGACATGGCGCAGGGAGTCCGGGAAATTAAGATTATGTTATTCTATTAGTGCTCAAACTGATGGATTTAATCCTAATCAAATTAGGGAATATTAAGCACGTCCCAAGGGCTATTTAAAGGACTCAAGGGCTATTCCAAAGATACACCTCACCTCTCAAAGTACTGAGTTAAAGATTTGATTGAGAGAATTCTTTTCTAGAGATTTATTAAGAAGTTGTGCTGTCAAGTTCTCTAGAGCCAAGATCTTCTGCAGCCTTAGTAGAAGATTGTCTTCTTGCGTAGAAGATTTGAGGAGTCAAGTGCTGGATTGAGTCTGTTGCAATCAGCGGTGTGAAGTCGTTGAAGCGTGAAGCGACACAAGGTAACTTCAGTCCTTAGGTAGGGGATATCTGGGGAGGAAATCTGAGTTTCTTGTAATTGCGAGATTCATAGTGCTTGATTATTGATCCAGGTTGGATCGGTGATTTTTTACCTGGTTAGGGTTTTCCACCTAAAATTTGGTGTCCTTGTGGTGTGTGCTTGAGTTTTATTTCCGCTGCATAGTTTTTATTATTTGCACACTCTTGTCTGATTATTTGAGTAGACCAATCTAGAAATCGGGAACCCCTTAAATAATTTTTTCAATTGGTATCAGAGCGGGTTGCACTAAGTTATTGTGTTTGATCCATAAAGATTTCTAGAATGGTGCTCAATAGAGAAGGGACATCAACTACCAAGCCTCCTTTGTTTGATGGTTCTAATTATGCATATTGGAAGCAAAGGATGATTGGATTTCTTAAGTCCATTGATGATGATGTGTGGGATATGTAAGATCCCGACCCCAATCCTTTTGTTTAGCATTGTTTTAATCGTGGTTTAGCTTTTTAAGTGAGATTTGATTCAGTTTGACCTTGTTTTCGAGTTTGATTGGATTTTTCCATAGCCTTGAAGACCGTTGACTTTGGTTTGACCCGGTCTTTATGATATGTATTTTTATGGGAAATTACTTCTGATTTCTAAAAATTATGAATTTGGTGTATTTTGACTTATTTTATGAAGTTTAACAACTTTCATGTTTTGATCATTTTGATTTGATACTCAGAAATCACGTTTTTCGAGGAAAATGGGCAAAAATGACATTTTCACTAAATCTGTCCATGAATTTCGAAAATTCCAGAAATTGGGGAAAATATACTTTTTGGAAAGTAGATATTTCGCTGATCATTTTTGTCTTCTTCGTCGTTTTCGTTCGGGACCCACAAATGCTAGTTTTGATCCTTATAAGTTTGGGGCCCATGGGGCCCAGCCCATTTAGTCTTTATAAAGCCATGGGGCTCTTCTTCTCTTCCCCATTCTCTCATTTCCTGCAACAAGAGAGGGGTTAGGGTTTCTCCCAGCCCCCTTTCTCTCTCCTCATGTATCCCTCCTTCTTTGATGCTAAATGGAGATTTGAGCTTCCCATTTTCTTCTCCTCTCTCCAAGCTTTCCATAGATGTCTTTTGCAAGAGATTTGGGCTAGGAGAGACCACCTTTCCATGCATTTCTTCTTGGTTTGAGCTTTTATAAGGTGAGCAATGGATTTCTTTCTCCAAATCTTGGTTTTCCAAACCATTTTGAAGGGTTTTGTCATTTATGCAATGGGTTTTCATTGAGATTTGCAATGGGTTGGATTTCTAGGGTTTCTCTTGAGCTATTTTGGGGTTTTTATGATTTTGGAGCTTGAGGCTATAAGAGGACCATCATAGAGTGTTTTGCATCTTCTCTTGACTTAAGGCAAGTGGATTTCCAATTAATATGTTGATTTCATTTATTTTGCTTCATATCATGCTATGTTCTAATCTCCCTATGTTTCATGGATTTCTTTTGTTTGAATGGAGAAATGTGGTATGTGATTTCACTTAGTATATTGTTTTATAATGAATTTGAAGTTATCTCCACTTTGGTCATCTTGAGAATTTGCTTTCCTCATGTTAAGTGTGTGTGTTCAAACAAAGGAGAAAGACTTTGATTTTTAAAGTATTGTGTTTGCTTTAATGGATTTGATTAAGGATGGTGATTTGATGAGTTTGGAAGGTCAAGGAAGGGCCCAAAGGATCTAGGAACATTGTGTGAAAGATTGGGAATGGAAAAGATCTCAAAAGGATTGAAAAAAAAAAAAAAAGAGAGGAAGAAGACAGCCGGGCTGGACTGGGCAGGCCCAGTCCGCTCGAGCGACCCACTGGGTCGCTCGAGCGGACCAGGCACTGCCTGGCCCTCGCTCGAGCGACCCAGCTACTGTCTGGGTCCGCTCGAGCGGACCTGGGTTCGCTCGAGCGAGCCCAGCTCAGCCTGGGGCTGGTTTGGGCCCGAGTTTGGATTTGTTTTGTGGGCTGGGTTGTTGGGACTTCCTTGGCCTGATTCAAGTCAGTCTTCTTGGCCATTTCAGATTTGCTATTGGGTCATCTTTGGCCTGATATGGACTGATTTTAAAAATTGTTTCGTGGGCTTGGGTTAAGGTTCAGTTTTTGGGTTGTTTTAAAAATCAGTTTTGTGGGCCATTCAAGTTTGGTTTTGGGCTGTTTTTAAGTTTGTTTTGTGGGGCCACTAATGTTTAGCTTTGGGCGCTTTTAAGATATGTTTTGTGGGCCATTCAAAGTTTAGTTTCGGGCTGTTTTGGAACTTGTTTTGTGGGCCATTCAAGGTTTAGTTTAATGAACTAATTTCAAGGTCTGTTTGGGCCGGATTTAAAGACTGTTTTGGGTATGGTTTTCAAGCCAACCATGGGCATGTTTTAAAGAGATTTTGGATTACTTGTGATGCTTGGAAAGTTTGTGAAATGGGAATGGGATCATTGTGAGAATGAATGAATGTGGAATTATCCGGGAACCTTTCGGGTCTCAATGCGCACTTTATCATTTAAACATTATGGATTTTCATTGGCATCAAACACATTCTTTATTTATCAATGTTTAAAGGTTAAATGTGTATTGTGATGGTTCCTTGGTAAATCATTAAGTCATTCTCCACTATCCATTCCATTTCAAGTCGGAAAATGTATTTGTATTTGTATTTGTATTCTTTGGTAAACTAATTTAAATAGCATCGGTGATTTGCTATAAAATCATGTGTTTTCCCATGTTCGAAAGGGTTGACCGTATGATTTTGTACAAATCACCTTGATGCGTATTTGAACGGTTTACCAGAGATATTCGTATGTTTTCTCCGATTCGATTTGAAAAGAGATTGGAGTATGTTCGTCACATTCGGGATTTCTTCGATGAGATTATTGTTTTGATAGACTAGTGACTAGTATTTGAAAATAAAAACCTCGAGGCAAGACGGGGCCAGAGCTATGTGGTGCGAGCCCATGAGCCAAAGAGGCTATGATTTCGAAAACAAAACCCCGAGGCAAGACGGGGCCAGAGCTATGTGGTGTGAGCCCCTGAGCCAAAGGGATTAGTATTATGTTAGATTTGTATCGGTTTGAGTTTGAAAACTAAAGGCACCACTAGGCTTAGGTCACCTTGTCGGGCTGATCACCCGGCTTGGGATCTTTAATCTGTCCGCCAGCTGCAGCTTGGATTCTGTCTGTACCGACCATGGCAACGGTTTTATCTGCCGGTCCCATTTGTATGGCTACGGTTCTGATTTCTGATCTGCCGGTCCCATTTGTATGGCTACGGTTCTGATCCCTATTTTTAGTACCACGTTCAGTGGCTACGCTCTGTCTGCTCTTATTACTTCGGTAATAGGAGGATTTAGCTATTTGTGGTTGCCAGTGTTTTATCTGCACATTACTTTAGTTTATGATTCTTGTCGGTTATACTTTTTATGCTCGATTTGTTTAATTTTTACGATATCGATCTTTATTGTATTGTCCCTACTATTCAGTTTTAAATGTATTTCCCATTATTAAATATTTTGCTTAGGTGGTTATCTATCCTTTTCGAGGCCTTTATGCTTTAGCGACTGTTCGTTATTTGTCTTGATATTATGTTCGGTCTTTCGATCGGTTTATCGTGATTTATTGTTATATTGGGTTAGGCTCTTTATTCAGTTTTTTACGATGATCACCAGGTTTTATGTATGTTCTCTTGTTTCATATTAATTGTTTATGTGCTTGCCAGACCGTCGTGTCTGACCCTTTTTGTTGGTGCCAGTTTCTTCTCCTTCTGGTTTTAGGTGTTTGATCAGAGGAGGCGGTGGGACCGCCGGTTTCTGACGTGAGAGGCTGCCCGTTGATATCATTTAGATGTCAAGTTTGGCACCGGGATTCGTATTAACATTGATGGTAGTATTTCTTTTAGTTGGATATATTTTGTATGGCTTTATTAGCCTTTTTCTTTGGGTTGTAATTAAGACATCTGTTAATTGTAACTTGAATATGTGGGAAATAATAGTTTGTTACTACCAGCTCAGTGTGCTCTGATGTATGATTTACGCCAGTCTGTTTATTGATGGCTATTGTGAGATTGGTTGCGTGCGATACGGAACCCGATGGCCACGGATTCCGGGTCGTAACACCATGTTTAGCTTCCGCGAAAAATATACTCTGATTGTGTTGGAATGTGATTATCCTCATTCACGCGGATCTTGGGAACTATAACAAAAAGTTTCAAATTTATCCCAAAATTTCGCACCCCGAGGTCGGATCACTGCAGGGCCCGGTTTCGGGGTGTGACAGGTTTGGTATCAAAGCTGGTTAGTTTCTAGGAAATAAAATACTCTAGAGACATTAAGACGTGTGGTGAGGATTCGTTAGATTGTGTCGATTTGTTTTCTCGTGTCCTTGTTTCTTTGGATTTGAGTCGGCTTTTCTTTCAGTTCGGGAGATTTTGCTTGTCTTTTCTTTTAGTTCTGTTGTTAGGAGATTTGGATGACCAAATTTCCTCCTTAGTGGTGGAGAATTTAAAGTCTCCATACTTTTGTTCGGTGTCCTTTATCTATGCTTGTGTCGGAGACTGAGAACCTCGTGGATTCAGTATGTTGTTTTCGGAGAACATCAGCAGACTTCCAGTCTTCAGCATCCTCATTGTGGTTATTGAGAGAAGACATGTGCATTTGCTCGCCAAGGTAGAACTTGAGCATTATTCGAAGATCCCCTTTCAGCTAATTAAGGATCGTCATGCAGCGTACCAGAGTAAGTAAATGTGGATTTTTGGGTGAACTCAGACCATCTTTTCAAGATGAAGGACTGCCAGAGGCATGTTACCTGTGGATTTTATGAAGGGAGAAGTGACCTTAGTTAGTAAGATTTGGAGTGGTGCAAGAAACTCAGGGATTTCCCCGGATTCGACGAGCATGGTCATGGTTTTGGTTGAGAATGTCCGTGACGTGCAGCTTAGCCAGTGTAGTTGATTCGGCGGTAATACCAAGTGGATGGTTAGTTGTAGTTAAGATAATTTTTGGCAGCAAAGGAAACGTTGTGGGCTTTACCGACTTACAGGATATTGGCTTGGACAACATGCAGATACAAGGGAGTACCTCAGTGGTTTGGATGTCCATTTCTTATTTAAAATGATTTTTCAGGATATTTTCATCTTTGTTATGTTTTCCTTAATGTCTATGATCTATCTTTGTAGAGTTTAAACAATGGATTTTATGTTTCTTCTTTAAGGCTTATTTTGAAATAAACTATGTTATTATACTCTTTTCATGAGTCACATGATCTTGTTTTCATAAGGTTTTGTGTTTCGGATTTATGTTTAACCCTCTTAATATATTGTTTACAGTGATCTTGAAATTTTGCTCTTGTTGTAATTCTCTTAAATATTGATATCTACTTTTCCAACCTTAATGATTTCCAGATTTTGTATATGTTTGGTTGGAAATGGATTTCAATAAAATTTAATGTATGGTTATACTACATGAATTTGATTTATTTTTGAAAATCCTAATTTGAGATTGTTGAGTATTTCAAGGATTTGTTGGGCTATGAAAACATGAATTTCAAAACGAATAATGTTATTTCATACTCATATTTTGATAAACTTTAATTATTAAGTTCTATTTGATAATTTGGAAATTCAGCTCCTACTATGTTTTAAAATGATGAGATTTAACTAAGTAATTATCTTAGTCACTATGTTTAAAATTTTAAGATTTGTTTTGCATCGAATGGAGTGAGTGGTATTAGCCTATGGTTGGAGTTTGGAAGTGTAAGAATTGAAGGGTTGATGGATGTCAAGATGTGTACTAGTTCAGTTGGAGGCAAAGCGGGATCTATGAGAGAGTAGACATCATTCAAGACTCAAATTGAAAGTTTCCGTTCTTCAGGGATTGATGCCAGCTAGGCAGGTCCATTTTGTTGATAACACCGTATCTAAGAGATCAAGAGCAGCAAGTAGATAGAATCAGATGTGGGCAAGATTTCAGAGTACATCACAGAAAGATTAGAATTTGGAGTTGTGATTTCGGAATGAAGAAGGATTGACGGTATTCTTAGAAGCCAGAGTCTGAATGGTACAGTGTAAGTAGGTATATGGAATTCCAGGAATTTTTGAAGTGGGAATTAGTTCAGAGAAAACATGTCTACGATCACATCTTCGTACAAGCATCGGGAGCACCTTGTACAGTTTGTAGGGCTTAAGGCACAGAATCCCAAAGTGATAGAAAGAGGCAGAATTAGCAGTTCTGGAACCGACAGTGACTGATGAGATAAGTAAAAGAAATGATCCAGTGCAGGAACGACAGATGACACCAAGGATGGCTAGAAGGATTATTGAATTCTAGTTTGGGCAGAGAAGTATGTTTTTGAGCAGAAATGTGGAACAGTGTGAAGCCTTCAACCGAGTCAGAATGTGGTGGACCGTGCATCTCAACGTCCAGTTTGGTCAGAGAGTCTCTCAGTTACCAAGGTCTAGCATAGGGTGTCAGTGTTTTCGTTTGTCTTTTGGGTTTTGATTTTGATTTGGTTTAAGCCATTTGGAGGACCAAATGGGTTCTAAGGGGGGGAGGATGTAAGATCCCGACCCCAATCCTTTTGTTTAGCATTGTTTTAATCGTGGTTTAGCTTTTTAAGTGAGATTTGATTCAGTTTGACCTTGTTTTCGAGTTTGATTGGATTTTTCCATAGCCTTGAAGACCGTTGACTTTGGTTTGACCCGGTCTTTATGATATGTATTTTTATGGGAAATTACTTCTGATTTCTAAAAATTATGAATTTGGTGTATTTTGACTTATTTTATGAAGTTTAACAACTTTCATGTTTTGATCATTTTGATTTGATACTCAGAAATCACGTTTTTCGAGGAAAATGGGCAAAAATGACATTTTCACTAAATCTGTCCATGAATTTCGAAAATTCCAGAAATTGGGGAAAATATACTTTTTGGAAAGTAGATATTTCGCTGATCATTTTTGTCTTCTTCGTCGTTTTCGTTCGGGACCCACAAATGCCTAGTTTTGATCCTTATAGTTTGGGGCCCATGGGGCCCAGCCCATTAGTCTTTATAAAGCCATGGGGCTCTTCTTCTCTTCCCCCATTCTCTCATTTCCTGCAACAAGAGAGGGGTTAGGATTTCTCCCAGCCCCCTTTCTCTCTCCTCATGTATCCTCCTTCTTTGATGCTAAATGGCGATTTGAGCTTCCCATTTTCTTCTCCTCTCTCCAAGCTTTCCATAGATGTCTTTTGCAAGAGATTTGGGCTAGGAGAGACCACCTTTCCATGCATTTCTTCTTGGTTTGAGCTTTTATAAGGTGAGCAATGGATTTCTTTCTCCAAATCTTGGTTTTCCAAACCATTTTGAAGGGTTTTGTCATTTATGCAATGGGCTTTCATTGAGATTTGCAATGGATTGATTTCTAGGGTTTCTTCTTAAGCTATTTTGGGGGTTTTATGATTTTGGAGCTTGAGGCTATAAGAGGACCATCATAGAGTGTTTGCATCTTCTCTTGACTTAAGGCAAGTGGATTTCCAATTAATATGTTGATTTCACTTATTTTGCTTCATATCATGCTATGTTCTAATCTCCCTATGTTTCATGGATTTCTTTTGTTTGAATGGAGAAATGTGGTATGTGATTTCACTTAGTATATTGTTTTATAATGAATTTGAAGTTATCTCCACTTTGGTCATCTTGAGAATTTGCTTTCCTCATGTTAAGTGTGTGTGTTCAAAACAAAGGAGAAAGACTTTGATTTTTAAAGTATTGTGTTTGCTTTAATGGATTTGATTAAGGATGGTGATTTGATGAGTTTGGAAGGTCAAGGAAGGGCCCAAAGGATCTAGGAACATTGTGTGAAAGATTGGGAATGGAAAAGATCTCAAAAGGATTGAAAAAAAAAAAAAAAAGAGAGGAAGAAGACAGCCGGGCTGGACTGGGCAGGCCCAGTCCGCTCGAGCGACCCACTGGGTCGCTCGAGCGGACCAGGCACTGCCTGGCCCTCGCTCGAGCGACCCACTGGGCCGCTCGAGCGACCCAGCTACTGTCTGGGTCCGCTCGAGCGGACCTGGGTTCGCTCGAGCGAGGCCCAGCTCAGCCTGGGGCTGGTTTGGGCCCGAGTTTGGATTTGTTTTGTGGTGCTGGGTTGTTGGGACTTCCTTGGGCCTGATTCAAGTCAGCTTTGGGCCATTTCAGATCTGATATTGGGTCATCTTTGGGCCTGATATTGGACTGATTTAAAACTTGTTTCGTGGGCTTGGTTAAGGTTCAGTTTTGGGTTGTTTTTAAAAATCAGTTTTGTGGGCCATTCAAGTTTGGTTTTGGGCTGTTTTTTAAGTTGTTTTGTGGGCCAATAAATGTTTAGCTTTGGGCTGCTTTTAAGATATGTTTTGTGGGCCATTCAAAGTTTAGTTTCGGGCTGTTTTGGAACTTGTTTTGTGGGCCATTCAAGGTTTAGTTTATGAACTAATTTCAACGTCTGTTTGGGCCGGATTTAAAGGACTGTTTTGGGTATGGTTCAAGGCCAACCATGGGCCTGTTTTAAAGAGATTTTGGATTACTTGTGATGCTTGGAAAGTTTGTGAATGGGAATGGGATCATTGTGAGAATGAATGAATGTTGGAATTATCCGGGAACCTTTCGGGTCTCAATGCGCACTTTATCATTTAAACATTATGGATTTTCATGGCATTCAAACACATTCTTTATTTATCAATGTTTAAAGGTTAAATGTGTATTGTGATGGTTCCTTGGTAAATCATTAAGTCCTCTCCACTATCCATTCCATTTCAAGTCGGAAAATGTATTTGTATTTGTATTTGTATTCTTTGGTAAACTAATTTAAATAGCATCGGTGATTTGCTATAAAATCATGTGTTTTCCCATGTTCGAAAGGGTTGACCGTATGATTTTGTACAAATCACCTTGATGCGTATTTGAACGGTTTACCAGAGATATTCGTATGTTTTCTCCGATTCGATTTGAAAAGAGATTGGAGTATGTTCGTCACATTCGGGATTTCTTCGATGAGATTATTGTTTTGATAAGACTCGTATTTGAAAATAAAACCTCGAGGCAAGACGGGGCCAGAGCTATGTGGTGCGAGCCCATGAGCCAAAGAGGCTATGATTCCGAAAACAAAACCCCGAGGCAAGACGGGGCCAGAGCTATGTGGTGTGAGCCCCTGAGCCAAAGGGATTAGTATTATGTTAGATTTGTATCGGTTTGAGTTTGAAAACTAAAGGCACCACTAGGCTTAGGTCACCTTGTCGGGCTGATCACCCGGCTTGGGATCTTTAATTCGTCCGCCAGCTGCAGCTTGGATTCTGTCTGTACCGACCATGGCAACGGTTTTATCTGCCGGTCCCATTTGTATGGCTACGGTTCTGATTTCTGATCTGCCGGTCCCATTTGTATGGCTACGGTTCTGATCCCATTTTTAGTACCACGTTCAGTGGCTACGCTCTGTCTGCTCTTATTACTTCGGTAATAGGAGGATTTAGCTATTTGTGGTCGCCAAGTTTTATCTGCATATTACCTTATCTTATGATTCTTGTGGGTTATGCTTTTATGCTTTGATTTGGTTAATGTATACGATATCGATCATTTATCATATTGTCGCTATTATTCAGGATTTGAAAGGTATTTCCAACCATTAAATGCTTTATGCGGGTTACTATCTTTCGAAACATTCGTACTTCTGAGATTGTTCTTTTATTGCTTTGATACTTATGTTCAGTCTTTCGATCGTTTTCTCGCGATTAATTGTTATTATTGTTTAGACTTTATATTTGGTTTTAGGATGATTTCGTCAGGTTTTATGTATGTTCCTTTTGTTCATATTACTTGTTTATTTGCTTGCCAGACCGTCGTGTCTGACCCTTTTTGTTTGGTGCCAGTTTCTTCTCTTTCTGGTTTTAGGTGTTTGATCAGAGGAGGCGGTGGGGCCGCTGGTCTGACGTGTGAGGCTGCCCGTTGATATCATTTAGATGTCAAGTTTGGCACCGGAGTTCGTATCTAACATTGAGGGTAGTATTTCTTTTAGTTGGTTATATTTGTATGGCTTGTTAGCCTTTTTATTTGGGATGTAATTAAGACACTTGTTAATTGAAATTTGAATATGGGAAATAATAGATTTGTTACTACCAGCTCAGTGTGTTGTGATTTATGACTTGTGCCAGTCTGTTTATTGATGGCTATTTGAGGTTGGTTGAGTGCGACACGGAACCCGATGGCCACGGATTCCGAGTCGTAACACCATGTTTAGCTTCCGCGAAAATATACTATGATTGTGTTGGAATGTGATTATCCTCATTCACGCGGATCTTGGGAAAGATAACAAAAAGTTTCAAATTATCCCAAAATTTCGCACCCCGAGATCGGTTCGCTGCAGGTCCCGGTTTCGGGGCGTGACAGGTTTGGTATCAGAGCTGGTTAGTTTCTAGGAAATAAAATACTCTAGAGACATTAAGACGTGTGGTGAGGATTCGTTAGATTGTGTCGATTTGTTTTCTCGTGTCTTTGTTTCTTTGGATTTGAGTCGGCTTTTCTTTCAGTTCGGGAGACTTTGTTTGTCTTTTCTTGTAGTTTTGTTGTTAAGAGATTTGGATGACCAAATTTCCTCCTTAGTGGTGGAGAATTTAAAATCTCCATACTCTTGTCTAGTGTCTTTTGTCTGTGTTTGTGTCGGAGACTGAGAACCTCGTGGACTTAGTATGTTGTTTTCGGAGAACATCGGCAGACTTTCAGCCTTCAACATCTCCGTCGTGGTTATGAGAGAAGACATGTGCGTTTGCCCGCCAGAGTTGGACTTGAGCATTATTCGAAGACCCCCTTTCAGCTAATTGGAGATCGTCATGCAGCGTACCAAGGTGAGTAAATGTGGATTATTGGGTGAACTCAGACCATCTTTCCAAGATGAAGGATTGCAGGAGACGCATTAGCTGTTGATTTCATGAAGGGAGAAGTGATTCTTAGTTAGTAAGACTAGAAGCTAGTGCCATAAACTCAGGGATTTCCCGGATTCAATGAGCCTTGTCGCAGTTTTGGTTGAGAATGTCCGTGACGTGCAGCTTAGCCAGTGTAGTTGATTCGGCGGTAATACCAAGTGGATGGTTAGTTGTAGTTAAGATAATTTTTGGCAGCAAAGGAAACGTTGTGGGCTTTACCGACTTACAGGATATTGGCTTGGACAACATGCAGATACAAGGGAGTACCTCAGTGGTTTGGATGTCCATTTCTTATTTAAAATGATTTTCAGGATATTTTCATCTTTGTTATGTTTTCCTTAATGTCTATGATCTATCTTTGTAGAGTTTAAACAATGGATTTATGTTTCTTCTTTAAGGCTTATTTTGAAATAAACTATGTTATTATACTCTTTTCATGAGTCACATGATCTTGTTTTCATAAGGTTTTGTGTTTCGGATTTATGTTTAACCCTCTTAATATATTGTTTTACAGTGATCTTGAAATTTTGCTCTTGTTGTAATTCTCTTAAATATTGATATCTACTTTTCCAAACCTTAATGATTTCCAGATTTTGTATATGTTTGGTTGGAAATGGATTTCAATAAAATTTAATGTATGGTTATACTACATGAATTTGATTTATTTTTGAAAATCCTAATTTGAGATTGTTGAGTATTTCAAGGATTTGTTGGGCTATGAAAACATGAATTTCAAAACGAATAATGTTATTTCATACTCATATTTTGATAAACTTTAATTATTAAGTTCTATTTGATAATTTGGAAATTCAGCTCCTACTATGTTTTAAAATGATGAGATTTAACTAAGTAATTATCTTAGTCACTATGTTTAAAATTTTAAGATTTGTTTTGCATCGAATGGAGTGAGTGGTATTAGCCTATGGTTGGAGTTTGGAAGTGTAAGAATTGAAGGGTTGATGGATGTCAAGATGTGTACTAGTTCAGTTGGAGGCAAAGCGGGATCTATGAGAGAGTAGACATCATTCAAGACTCAAATTGAAAGTTTCCGTTCTTCAGGGATTGATGCCAGCTAGGCAGGTCCATTTTGTTGATAACACCGTATCTAAGAGATCAAGAGCAGCAAGTAGATAGAATCAGATGTGGGCAAGATTTCAGAGTACATCACAGAAAGATTAGAATTTGGAGTTGTGATTTCGGAATGAAGAAGGATTGACGGTATTCTTAGAAGCCAGAGTCTGAATGGTACAGTGTAAGTAGGTATATGGAATTCCAGGAATTTTTGAAGTGGGAATTAGTTCAGAGAAAACATGTCTACGATCACATCTTCGTACAAGCATCGGGAGCACCTTGTACAGTTTGTAGGGCTTAAGGCACAGAATCCCAAAGTGATAGAAAGAGGCAGAATTAGCAGTTCTGGAACCGACAGTGACTGATGAGATAAGTAAAAGAAATGATCCAGTGCAGGAACGACAGATGACACCAAGGATGGCTAGAAGGATTATTGAATTCTAGTTTGGGCAGAGAAGTATGTTTTTGAGCAGAAATGTGGAACAGTGTGAAGCCTTCAACCGAGTCAGAATGTGGTGGACCGTGCATCTCAACGTCCAGTTTGGTCAGAGAGTCTCTCAGTTACCAAGGTCTAGCATAGGGTGTCAGTGTTTTCGTTTGTCTTTTGGGTTTTGATTTTGATTTGGTTTAAGCCATTTGGAGGACCAAATGGGTTCTAAGGGGGGGAGGATGTAAGATCCCGACCCCAATCCTTTTGTTTAGCATTGTTTTAATCGTGGTTTAGCTTTTTAAGTGAGATTTGATTCAGTTTGACCTTGTTTTCGAGTTTGATTGGATTTTTCCATAGCCTTGAAGACCGTTGACTTTGGTTTGACCCGGTCTTTATGATATGTATTTTTATGGGAAATTACTTCTGATTTCTAAAAATTATGAATTTGGTGTATTTTGACTTATTTTATGAAGTTTAACAACTTTCATGTTTTGATCATTTTGATTTGATACTCAGAAATCACGTTTTTCGAGGGAAAATGGGCAAAAATGACATTTTCACTAAATCTGTCCATGAATTTCGAAAATTCCAGAAATTGGGGAAAATATACTTTTTGGAAAGTAGATATTTCGCTGATCATTTTTGTCTTCTTCGTCGTTTTCGTTCGGGACCCACAAATGCTAGTTTTGATCCTTATAAGTTTGGGGCCCATGGGGCCCAGCCCATTTAGTCTTTATAAAGCCATGGGGCTCTTCTTCTCTTCCCCATTCTCTCATTTCCTGCAACAAGAGAGGGGTTAGGGTTTCTCCCAGCCCCCTTTCTCTCTCCTCATGTATCCCTCCTTCTTTGATGCTAAATGGAGATTTGAGCTTCCCATTTTCTTCTCCTCTCTCCAAGCTTTCCATAGATGTCTTTTGCAAGAGATTTGGGCTAGGAGAGACCACCTTTCCATGCATTTCTTCTTGGTTTGAGCTTTTATAAGGTGAGCAATGGATTTCTTTCTCCAAATCTTGTTTTCCAAACCATTTTGAAGGGTTTTGTCATTTATGCAATGGGTTTTCATTGAGATTTGCAATGGGTTGGATTTCTAGGGTTTCTCTTGAGCTATTTTGGGGTTTTTATGATTTTGGAGCTTGAGGCTATAAGAGGACCATCATAGAGTGTTTTGCATCTTCTCTTGACTTAAGGCAAGTGGATTTCCAATTAATATGTTGATTTCATTTATTTTGCTTCATATCATGCTATGTTCTAATCTCCCTATGTTTCATGGATTTCTTTTGTTTGAATGGAGAAATGTGGTATGTGATTTCACTTAGTATATTGTTTTATAATGAATTTGAAGTTATCTCCACTTTGGTCATCTTGAGAATTTGCTTTCCTCATGTTAAGTGTGTGTGTTCAAAACAAAGGAGAAAGACTTTGATTTTTAAAGTATTGTGTTTGCTTTAATGGATTTGATTAAGGATGGTGATTTGATGAGTTTGGAAGGTCAAGGAAGGGCCCAAAGGATCTAGGAACATTGTGTGAAAGATTGGGAATGGAAAAGATCTCAAAGGATTGAAAAAAAAAAAAAAAAGAGAGGAAGAAGACAGCCGGGCTGGACTGGGCAGGCCCAGTCCGCTCGAGCGACCCAGCCCTCGCTCGAGCGACCCACTGGGCCGCTCGAGCGACCCAGCTACTGTCTGGGTCCGCTCGAGCGGACCTGGGTTCGCTCGAGCGAGGCCCAGCTCAGCCTGGGGCTGGTTTGGGCCCGAGTTTGGATTTGTTTTGTGGGCTGGGTTGTTGGGACTTCCTTGGGCCTGATTCAAGTCAGCTTTTGGGCCATTTCAGATCTGATATTGGGTCATCTTTGGGCCTGATATTGGACTGATTTAAAACTTGTTTCGTGGGCTTGGTTAAGGTTCAGTTTTGGGTTGTTTTAAAAATCAGTTTTGTGGGCCATTCAAGTTTGGTTTTGGGCTGTTTTTAAGTTTGTTTTGTGGGCCAATAAATGTTTAGCTTTGGGCTGCTTTTAAGATATGTTTTGTGGGCCATTCAAAGTTTAGTTTCGGGCTGTTTTGGAACTTGTTTTGTGGGCCATTCAAGGTTTAGTTTATGAACTAATTTCAAGGTCTGTTTGGGCCGGATTTAAAGGACTGTTTTGGGTATGGTTCAAGGCCAACCATGGGCCTGTTTTAAAGAGATTTTGGATTACTTGTGATGCTTGGAAAGTTTGTGAAATGGGAATGGGATCATTGTGAGAATGAATGAATGTGGAATTATCCGGGAACCTTTCGGGTCTCAATGCGCACTTTATCATTTAAACATTATGGATTTTCATTGGCATCAAACACATTCTTTATTTATCAATGTTTAAAGGTTAAATGTGTATTGTGATGGTTCCTTGGTAAATCATTAAGTCATTCTCCACTATCCATTCCATTTCAAGTCGGAAAATGTATTTGTATTTGTATTTGTATTCTTTGGTAAACTAATTTAAATAGCATCGGTGATTTGCTATAAAATCATGTGTTTTCCCATGTTCGAAAGGGTTGACCGTATGATTTTGTACAAATCACCTTGATGCGTATTTGAACGGTTTACCAGAGATATTCGTATGTTTTCTCCGATTCGATTTGAAAAGAGATTGGAGTATGTTCGTCACATTCGGGATTTCTTCGATGAGATTATTGTTTTGATAAGACTCGTATTTGAAAATAAAACCTCGAGGCAAGACGGGGCCAGAGCTATGTGGTGCGAGCCCATGAGCCAAAGAGGCTATGATTCCGAAAACAAAACCCCGAGGCAAGACGGGGCCAGAGCTATGTGGTGTGAGCCCCTGAGCCAAAGGGATTAGTATTATGTTAGATTTGTATCGGTTTGAGTTTGAAAACTAAAGGCACCACTAGGCTTAGGTCACCTTGTCGGGCTGATCACCCGGCTTGGGATCTTTAATTCGTCCGCCAGCTGCAGCTTGGATTCTGTCTGTACCGACCATGGCAACGGTTTTATCTGCCGGTCCCATTTGTATGGCTACGGTTCTGATTTCTGATCTGCCGGTCCCATTTGTATGGCTACGGTTCTGATCCCATTTTTAGTACCACGTTCAGTGGCTACGCTCTGTCTGCTCTTATTACTTCGGTAATAGGAGGATTTAGCTATTTGTGGTCGCCAAGTTTTATCTGCATATTACCTTATCTTATGATTCTTGTGGGTTATGCTTTTATGCTTTGATTTGGTTAATGTATACGATATCGATCATTTATCATATTGTCGCTATTATTCAGGATTTGAAAGGTATTTCCAACCATTAAATGCTTTATGCGGGTTACTATCTTTCGAAACATTCGTACTTCTGAGATTGTTCTTTTATTGCTTTGATACTTATGTTCAGTCTTTCGATCGTTTTCTCGCGATTAATTGTTATTATTGTTTAGACTTTATATTTGGTTTTACGATGATTTCGTCAGGTTTTATGTATGTTCCTTTTGTTCATATTACTTGTTTATTTGCTTGCCAGACCGTCGTGTCTGACCCTTTTTGTTTGGTGCCAGTTTCTTCTCTTTCTGGTTTTAGGTGTTTGATCAGAGGAGGCGGTGGGGCCGCTGGTCTGACGTGTGAGGCTGCCCGTTGATATCATTTAGATGTCAAGTTTGGCACCGGAGTTCGTATCTAACATTGAGGGTAGTATTTCTTTTAGTTGGTTATATTTGTATGGCTTGTTAGCCTTTTTATTTGGGATGTAATTAAGACACTTGTTAATTGAAATTTGAATATGGGAAATAATAGATTTGTTACTACCAGCTCAGTGTGTTGTGATTTATGACTTGTGCCAGTCTGTTTATTGATGGCTATTTGAGGTTGGTTGAGTGCGACACGGAACCCGATGGCCACGGATTCCGAGTCGTAACACCATGTTTAGCTTCCGCGAAAATATACTATGATTGTGTTGGAATGTGATTATCCTCATTCACGCGGATCTTGGGAAAGATAACAAAAAGTTTCAAATTATCCCAAAATTTCGCACCCCGAGATCGGTTCGCTGCAGGTCCCGGTTTCGGGGCGTGACAGGATATTATTGAGGAGGGCTACTCCATACCAACGATAGTGGTTAGTGGACAAACTGTTCCTAAACCTAAAGCTGAATGGACTAAGGATGAGAAGCGTGCCTCCAATTGTAATAACAAGGCAGTGAATAGTATATACAATGGAGTGTCTGCTGAAGAGTTCCGTAGGATTTCCACTTGCAAAACCGCAAAAGAAGCATGGGAAGTCTTACAGACGGTTTATGAGGGTACAGACACGGTGAAGCAAGCAAAATTGCAAAGGCTAACTAAAGAATTTGAAACCATCGTGATGGAAGAAGATGAGACCTTTGATCAATTTTATGCAAAACTGAATGATATTGTCAATTCTGTTTTCAATTTGGGTGAGGAAATTCAAGAAAACAAGATTGTCAAGAAAATTTTGCGGTCTCTACCTTCGAGGTTCGATTCTAAAGTTGATGCTATTGAAGAAAACAAGAATCTTGATACCCTCAAGATCAACCAGCTAGTTGGAAATCTTCAAACCTTTGAAGCAAACCGATTGAATAAAGGAAAATCAAAAGAGAAGGGTATTGCTTTGAAAGCCATCTCAGAATCAAGAAAGAAGCCTGAAAAGAAAATTGAATCTGATTCTGAATCTGAGGATGAAGATAATATGGCTGAGTTTATGAAGTGTTTCAAAAAATACATGAAGTCTAAAACGGCGAATTGGAAGCATTTAAAATCTGGGAAGAAAGACACTGCCAAAGGAACAAAGTGTTTCGAGTGCCAAGGCTATGGTCATTATGCTAATGAATGTGCTAACAAGAAAAAGAGTACAAAGCAAAAGGTTCTCAACACAATTTGGGATGAAGAATCTTCTGATGAAGAAAAGGAAGAAGCAAACGATTTTGAAAATGATCCTTCAGATAAAGGGAAGGAAAAGTTTATGGCGTTCCTGGCTGCGTCTGTGTCTGACAATGATACTGATAGTGATGATGAGATGTCAGATCAAGAGAAAGATTTTGAAGAATTGTACCATGCTACATATGCTGATTGCGTCAAGATGACTAAATTTGCTAACAAGGTCACTATCAAGTTGAAGGCTGCTCAAGAAGAAAATTATGCACTGCAAATTGAATTAGAGCAAGCGTTTAAACATGTTCATCTCTTGAAAAGCCAGAAAAACTGTTTGACTGAAAATTTGACTACTGATGGTCAAAAACTGCAGAAAGCTGAAAAAGAAGTAGCGGATCTGCAGAATGAGACAGTGACACTGAAAGCTGAAAATCAAGATCTGCAAGGAAAACTGAAAATCACTTTGTCCGAGCTAGAAGTAACAAAAGCTTCTCTACACAAGATGAACACTGGTTCGAAAACTCTTACAAATATCTTGTGCAGTCAGAAGTCTCAGTTTGACAGAAGCGGTCTCGGTTATGATCATGGTGCACCCACTTCAAATGTTAAAGGTAAAACAATTTTTGTTTCAAGTGTTGCACATGCTACTCCACATACTGCACATATACATAATATGTCGAGTAGTTTCAAGAAAAAGAATGTGTCATGCGCTGCACACATATCCACTTGTCACCATTGTGGAAAGAAAGGACACATTCGTCCCCATTGCAAGAAGCTGAATAGTCTACCTAAAACCAAGCAATGGCGAAATAATTTTTCTCCACCCAAGACGACTGCAATTTGGGTTAGAAAATCTGATTTGCCTGAGGAGTTTACTCACACTATGCTGGAAAAACAAAATACACAAGTGTGGGTGACTACATATAAAAAGCCCTGATCAATGAGATCAAGCTCCCACCCCCAGTGCTGCTATGACGATACGTTCAGGGGGAGTTGCAATTGAGGGGGAGCTATTAATCCTAATTGACAAGAAAGCTGCGATTCTTATCTTTCGCTTTGTCAATTATGGACAAAAAGGGGGAGAAACGGTGACAGATCAAGGGGGAGAACAAGAAGTTCAGAAGAGTCAGAGACATTGAAGATCCACATGCGCTGATTGCCATTTTAATTCAATGTATTTTGGGTTTCTTTTTGGTAGATCTTTCTGTATTAGGGAGTTTTGTCCATGAATTGCCAAAGGGGGAGATTGTTAGGATTTTGAGTGTTGGCTAAATTCATGGGTTGGACAAAACTCTGGGTCTTTGAGTTGTATGTCTTATTTAGAAAAGGACTCAAAAGATGGGAAGGACTCTAAGAAGATGGTCTGAAAGGATTAGAAGAAAAAGGCTGGAAGAAGACTTTGCCATGAAGTTTCATGAACTCATGAGGACTACCATACACAAGAATCAATTTCCATTTCATAAGCACATGAGGACTACCAGAGCATGATGACATCACATGAGTAGTCATCACATGAGTTGTCATCACATGAGTGCTTTTCCATACTACACACGTGGTGCTCCATACTTTCTTTTATGGTGGTGACATCACCAAGGCCATTAAATTAGTAAACAATAGGAGAGCCTTAGAGTATTTTTCCAAAGCCAACATAACAGAGAAAGTATACAAACTTTGGCAGCCTGACAAACTTGATAAATGTGCGAAGACAGGAGACAGTACCTCATCCGCTCGAGCGGATGAAGGGTCCGCTCGAGCGGACATGGCGCAGGGAGTCCGGGAAATTAAGATTATGTTATTCTATTAGTGCTCAAACTGATGGATTTAATCCTAATCAAATTAGGGAATATTAAGCACGTCCCAAGGGCTATTTAAAGGACTCAAGGGCTATTCCAAAGATACACCTCACCTCTCAAAGTATTGAGTTAAAGATTTGATTGAGAGAATTCTTTTCTAGAGATTTATTAAGAAGTTGTGCTGTCAAGTTCTCTAGAGCCAAGATCTTCTGCATCCTTAGTAGAAGATTGTCTTCTTGCGTAGAAGATTTGAGGAGTCAAGTGCTGGATTGAGTCTGTTGCAATCAGCGGTGTGAAGTCGTTGAAGCGTGAAGCGACACAAGGTAACTTCAGTCCTTAGGTAGGGGGTATCTGGGGAGGAAATCTGAGTTTCTTGTAATTGCGAGATTCATAGTGCTTGATTATTGATCCAGGTTGGATCGGTGGTTTTTTACCTGGTTAGGGTTTTCCACCTAAAATTTGGTGTCCTTGTGGTGTGTGCTTGAGTTTTATTTCCGCTGCATAGTTTTTATTATTTGCACACTCTTGTCTGATTATTTGAGTAGACCAATCTAGAAATCGGGAACCCCTTAAATAATTTTTTCAGATATCATGATGGGCGAAGCGAATGGAGGTATTAAACATCTAGCTAACGTCCTGCTTGTTCCAAAACTCTGTAAAAATCTTATGTCTGTAGGGCAACTAGTAGATCAAGGCTATGATGTAGTTTTCCGCAAAAATGGGTGTGAAATTCTAAAGAAAGAAAATGGTAGTGTTGTAGCATCAGAAAAAATGGTAGTGCTATTTGCCTTAACAATGAAAGTGTCCTCTGCTAAGAGGAATTCTGCCCTTGATGCTGCTGACTTGTAGGATAAAAGGTTGGGGCATTGTAATCTTCAACGTGTCAAAAACATTTCCATGAGGACACTGGCAATCGGCATTCCTATCATCAATTACAAAGGGAAGCATACTTGTGAAGATGTGCCTTTGCAAAAGCAGCACGTCATTCATTCACAACTTTAAAAACAATAGCCTGCTATCCACTTGAAGTCATTCACGGTGATGTATGGGGACCAAGTCCAGTGGAGTCTCTCAATCGGTATAAGTATTATGTTTCATTTATTGATGAGTATTCCCACTATACTTGGATCTATCTTCTTCATGCTAAATCTGAAGTGTTTGGGTTTTTTAAAGACTTTAAAGCTCTTGTTGAAAACCAGTTTAGTAGGAAAATAAAGAAGTTGCGAACTGATAATGGAGGGGAGTTCATGTCACATGAATTCTGTGATTTTCTTAAGGAGCATGGAATCAAAAGGTAGCTGACTTGTGTGCAACTCCACAGCAAAATGGTATCGCCGAGAAGAAGAATCGACACATAGTTGAAGCGGCACGTGCTATGTTAAATGGGAAGCACATGCCAAAATTCTATTGGGCAGAAGCCATGAACACTGCAGTATATCTGATTAACCGCATGCCATTAAGAGCAGGAATGAAGGTACTGTATCAACTTCTTTTTCGAAAGAAACCAGATGTGAGGCACTTGCGTGTATTTGGAAGTATAGCCTATGTGAAGCGAATTGATGAAGATCAAGATAAATTTGATAAAAGGCTATAAAATGTATTCTGCTTGGATACTCGTCTGAAAGAAAAGGATATCGTTGTTTTGATCCAATTTCACGACGTATACATGAAAGTAGAGATGTCATCTTCAATGAAGAATCACAATGGTATCCACTGCTTCAAGAAATTGGGGGGAAAATATTACCATTTATGTCATCTCAAGAAGAAGATGGTGAATCTGAACCTGAACCTGAATCTGAAATTCCAGGTTATTCTTCTACATCAAATGAGACTGCTATCACTCCATCCAGTTCTGCCACATCAACTGAATCTCCTGAAGGAACACGCCGGGTTTCTGAACGAGAAAGGTATCCTCCTAAGCGATTTGCTGATTATTATGTTTCGAATATACATGAGGTATACATGGTACATGTCATAAATTCTTATGAACCGAAAAGTTATGAGGAAGCAGCAAAAGATCCAAGGTGGCAACGTGCTATGGAAGATGAAATGAATGCTTGAAGAAAAATGATACATGGGACTTGGTATCACTTCCAGAACGAATGACAACCATTAGTTGCAAATGGGTTTACAAAATAAAACGTAAATCCAATGGTGAGGTGGAGCGCTACAAAGCACGATTGGTGGCCAGAGGATTTTCTCAAACATATGGAGAAGATTATGATGAGACGTTCAGTCCCGTAGCAAAGATTGCTAGTATTGTGTCATCATCTCCATTCCAGCTGCAAAAGGTTGGAAACTACATCAAATGGACGTGAAAAATGCGTTTTTGAATGGTGAAATTGATAAAGAAATTTATATGGATCAAGTCAAGGGTTTAAAGATGTTGAAAGACCAAGCTATGTTTACAAGCTCAAGAAAGCTCTATATGGGCTTAAACAAGCACCAAGAGCATGGTTCAATAAGGTGAGAGAATTTTTTCTCTCACAAAAGTTTGTTTCCTCTCATACTGATTCTTGCATATTTGTTGATCATTCTCCTCAAGCAATAACTATATGTGCAATATATGTTGATGATCTAATCATCATGGGAAACAATTCTGAAAATGTTGAAAACATTAAGAAATCTCTCTTTCAGAGATTTGAGATGACAGATTTGGGAGAACTCCAATTCTTTCTTGGGATTGAAATTCTAAGGAGTGATCAAGGTATATTGATTATGCAAAAGAAATTTGCTCTTGATCTTCTAATAAAATTTGGTCTGTTGAACTCAAGATCAGCATTGACACCATTAGAAGTCAATCCCAGATTATCAAAAGATGAAGGGACAGAGATTGATGATCCACGATCATATAGAGAGATGGTTGGTAGTCTTATCCACTTAACAATTTCTCGTCCAGACTTGGCCTATTTTGTAGGCATTGTAAGTCAGTTCATGCAAAGTCCAAGGAAGCCACATGTTGATGCAATTAAGTGTATCCTAAGATATGTGAAATGTACAGTTAGTGAAGGAGTTTTCTACAAAAAAGGGGTACCGATCAAGCTATCAGGGTATTGTGATGCAGATTGGGCCACAGATTCATCCACTCGCATATCAATTTCAGGATTTTGTTTCAGCTTAGGGTCTGGGAGTGTGACATGGGCAATTAAGAAGCAGCCAACTGTAGCTCTATCTTCAACAGAAGCTGAATACAAGGCAGCCATGCTAGCCACATGTCAAAGTGTATGGTTAACTCAGTTGCTTAAAGACCTTGGAGAAAAGGTTGATTATGGCATTCCAATTGCAAGTGACAACATCAGTTCTATAATGTTAGCATCCAATCCCACATTTCATGCTCGTAGAAGCATATAGAAATTCACTACCACTTCATTCGTGAGAAGGTTCTTAACAAGGAAATTGATTTGGTTTACACTGCAACTAAGGATGAAGTCACAGATTTTTTCACCAAGGCCTTGAGTTCAGGATAGTTTGAAAGGTTCAAATCAAAGTTAGGAATGAAGAATGTTGAAGAAGTAAGCAATGAGAGGGGGTGTTGAGATATCATTGCTTAACAGCTTATCTCTGAATAACAGCTGTGAAACAGTTCTCAGCAAATCAAGGAAGACTGGGTTTGCAGGTTGACAGAGTCTAGTATAGGTGTCTTGAATGTGTCTTCCAGTCAGTTAGTAGTGGAGTCTTTGTAGGTGAAGTTGTTAATTTATTTACGAGTTGTAGGAGTCTACAAATAAAATGTTCTATAGTAGTCGATGTATCCAATCTTGAATTGAATGTGTTATTTAGTTAATAGAAACTCTGAAATTCTTTTGCTTCAATTCTGCTTGTTCTTTATTTTTAAGTTGTGGGGCCCATATTTGTTCAACCGGATCATTCATGTAGTTGAAAGTGACGAAATAAAGTATTGACTGTTGAGCAACACAATTATCCAATTACTTTTAGCCAAGAAAAAGACAATCCAATTAGTTAAAAATAAAATGGCTAAAACTTTGAGTCCAAAGAAAATCAATCAACCCATCTCAACGATAACCGAGAAAACAAAAGGCCCGTTGGTTCTTCCTAAACCAAGTGCAAGGTAACTTGGGGTCCGTTTGGATGAAGAGTAGAGAATTTTTTTTTTTTGGTGAAAACTGTCTCTTCACCTTCTCTTCCATCTGTTTTCCAAAAGATGCCCTTTAAAAAGAAGAAGAAGGGGAATATAGAGATGGCCTGTTGGTAAGGCCTCTCACTCCTATCCCTCCCACCGGGGATCGATCCCTGGTGGGAGGTTTGCACTCCTTCCTCCTGGCCCCTGAGCCACAGCAACAAAAAAAAAAAAGAAAAAAAAAAGAAGAATAATAATAATTTAAGAAGAAGTTGAAAGCAAGATTCCTAGAATTCTATTAGCCAATAAGAAAAGAAAGAGAAACTTTAAGAACTTTCTAAAAAAATAACCATTCAAAAAGAAACAATAAGAAGAATTTCAAGAAGCTGGGAAGCAAGATTCCTAGAATTCTAGTAGCCAATAAAGATTAAGAGAGAAATGAAAGAGTCCAACATACAGATTTTGCATTCCCCGATCATGGTTGCTTTGGCAAAATGGAAATAGGTGTTATTCTCCAAAAATCACAAGTACGAGAGAGTGAGAGAGCGATTGTTTGTGAAACCCATTATATGGCAGATCATCGCGTGATTTTGCCGCTCGATCACAGTTCGCTTATTTTCAACACACAGATACTTGTCTTGAGGGAAAGTTCGAGTTTGATTATTGCTCCCCTATGTTTTTAGGACGTTGAGCATACTTTGAGCTAATCTAATTATTTCACACAAATAACCTCCTGAATTGGGAGTGTGGATTCTATCAGGTTTTTCTCCACAGTGAATGTGAGTGGACCTATGATGGTACTCCACGTCAATGTGTGGCCAGCCTGTCATAAAAGTGTGGCGGCTGCGCATGCTCAGGCTGGGCAGTTCATGGTGCCACGGCGCACCTTGATTGATCCACTCACGATCATCATGGGAAAAAGACTTCGATGATCCCGATTTCTGAATTGGTATGCAGCCCAAATTTAATACTTATTTAACTTTTACTTACCGTTGAATTGTAATCACTTGAAAGTGATGCCTTTAAGTCTAAAATCATTGAACTTTGGAGACATGGATGAAGGGGTTAGGATAATCTAATGGATTTTAAGTTTTTCGCATTGGTAGATCTCATCTAGATTATTCCATCTAAGTGACATTTCATGATTGTCATCCAAATAGTCCCCTGTTAGGAAATTAAGTAGGGTAAAACACGCGTAATCAATCACAAGCACACAAGATAAAAGAGATTTACGTGGTTCAGCAATTGCCTACATCCACGGAGCTATGAGCGTTCCACTCGATTTCACTATGCAGGAAATTGGACAACTCGTTACAAGGATATACCTCTAACTCTTAGCCCACTCTCTCCCCCAATAGATCTCAATCTTGCTCTCACAGTCTCCCCCCTTACAATGCTCTCTTGTTTTCCCTTGCTTGCTTTCTACTTTTTGTGTACAAAGAATAACCCTAGAGAGTATATATAAAGAACTAGCCCTAGTTTACTTGAGCCCCAAGTAAACTATCCATCAAGACCTAATGGACCTTTTTGAACCAAATCCAACAATCCCCGCCTTGGCGAAAAATGTCCGACCTTTTGAAGAATTGTTGTGCTGTGTTTATAACACCTGTACTGTGTGGGAAAGCTCTCCCACCATATATTCACCTCACCGAAGATGAGGTGCACCTTCAATCTCAAACAAGAGGAGAAATTAAGCAAGTCCAAGCAATGCCTGAACTTCTCCATAGTGACTGGCTTGGTGAGCATATCAGATGCATTCTCATCTGTGTGAATCTTCTCAACGGAGTTTTCACCTGTAGCAACCCAATCTCGAATCCTGTGATACATAACAACAATGTGCTTTATCCTAGCATGATATACCTGATTCTTCGCCAAACATATGGCGCTTTGACTATCACAGTGTATCGAGATTGATTCTTGCTTAATCCCGATTTCATTCACCAAACCTCTTAACCAGATTGCTTCCTTAGAAGCCTCTGCAAGTGCCATGTATTCTGCCTCTGTAGTAGATAATGCTGTTGTAGACTGAAGCACCGATCTCCAGCTTATCGGTCCACTCGCTAATGTGTAAACATAGCCTGTGGTGGATCTTCTTTTGTCCAGATCCCCTTCAAAATTAGAATCTACATACCCCACTACACTTTCTGGCCCCTGTTTTCTTTCAAACAATATTCCCAAGTCTTTGGTGCCTTTCAAGTATCTTAGAATCCACTTTATTGCATTCCAATGCTCTTTTCCTAGATTCGCCATGTACTTACTCACCACACCGACTGCTTGAGCAATATCTGGTCTTATGCAAACCATAGCATACATCAAACATCCCACCGCATTAGCATACGGTATCTTGGGCATGTCTTCAATTTCATCATCCGTACTTGGACATTGACTGGCACTTAAAATGAAGTGACCTGCAAGTGGAGTAGACACGGGCTTCGCATTCTATATGTTAAACTTCTCAAGTACTTTTGAGATGTATTTCTTCTGTGATAACCACAACTTTTCAGCCTTTCTGTCCCTCCTTATTTCCATACCCAACATTTTTGTGGCTGACCTAAGGTCTTTCATGTCAAATTCCTTTTTCAACTGAGATTTCAGTTCTTCTATTTTTGACATGTTCTTACATGCAATAAGCATATCATCCACATAAAGTAACAACATAATAAATGAATTATTATCATGCACTTTAAAGTAAACACAACGATCATACTCACATCGATAGTAGCCAATCTGCAACATATATGAGTCGAAGCGCTTGTACCATTGCCTTGGTGATTGTTTCAGCCCGTAGAATGATATCTTCAATTTGCAGACATAGTCTTCTTTTCCGGCTTCTCTAAATCCTTCAGGTTGCTCCATGTAAATTGTTTCCTCCAAGTCACCATGAAGGAAAGCTGTCTTTACATCTAACTGTTCAAGCTCCATATTGAACTGTGTTACTAATGCCAACAACACCCTGATAGATGTGTGCTTCACAACTGGGAAAAAGATCTCATCATAGTCAACCCCTTCTTTCTGTGAGTACCCCTTTCCTATTAGACGTGCCTTGAACCTTGGTGTTTCATTTTCATATAGGACTTCCTTCTTCCGAAACACCCATTTGCAGCCAACTAATTTTCTATCTTTGGGTTTTGGAACTAACTCCCAGACAGAGTTCTTTTCAAGATATTCCATCTCATCCATCATAGCACCCATCCAACCTTCCCTTTCACTGCTTTTCATAGCTTCTTGGAGTGTGGTTGGATCACCACTACTGGTGATAAGACCAAAATGGACTTCATCCTCATCCCATCCAAACCTTTGAGGTGGTTTGATGCTTCTCTTTGCTCTTCCTTGTGCTAGACTTATGGGTTCCTGCTGAACCTCAACTTCTTCCTCTCCACCAGATGTACTGGCCTCTATTTGACTCTGCACTGATTTCTTGCCTTTATTGTCTGTAAGAGGAATTATTTCAACAACTGCCTTTTTAGCACTGTGCCCTTTGACTTCACCATCTTGTTCCCTGTTCAGCATAGACTTTTCATCAAACACTACATCTCTGCTGATGATCTTTTTCATGTTTATTGGATCCCATAGCTTGTACCCTTTCACTCCCTTCTCGAATCCGAGGAAGATGCATTTGAGTGACTTGGAATCTAGCTTGGATCTCTCATCACTGGGAATGTGTGCGTATGCTGGACATCCGAATAACTTGAGTGTGGAATAATCAACTTCTTTACCTATCCAGACTTCTTCTGTAACTTTACAATCCAAAGTGCTGATGGTGACCGATTAACCACATAGCATGCGTGATTAATTGCTTCTGCCCAAAAGCTTTTAGTCAACCCTGCATGTAGTCTCATGCTCCTTGCTCTTTCCAAAAGAGTCCTATTCATTCTTTCTGAAACTCCATTTTGCTGAGGAGTCTTTGGAACTGTAAAGTGTCTTGTGATGTCTTCATCCTTGCAGAATTGTAGAAACCTGTGACTTTTGTATTCACCCCTATTATCTGATCTCAGATACTTGACTTTTCTTCCTGTTTGATTTTCAACTTCTGCCTTCCACTCTCTAAACTTGTCAAAGACCTCAGACTTGTGTTTTATGAAGCAAACCCAAACTTTACTTGAAAAGTCATCAATAAAAGTCACAAAGTATTCAGCTCCACCTTTTGACTTAACCGGGGATGGTCCCTATACATCTGAGTGAATGAAGTTAAGAATGCCTTTACTTCTACAATCTTTTCCTGCGATTTTAAAAGACACTTCGTCTGCTTGCCATAAACACAGAATTTGCAAAAATCCAGCTTGCATGTTTTCACACCGTTCAACAACTGTCTTTTATGAAGTTCTAGCATGCCTTTCTCACTCATATGCCCTAGCCGCATATGCCATAACTGAGACTCATCAACGCTGTCTTTGTCTTCCGTGGAAACTGCAGCTCCATCTACAACTGTGTTTCCCATCAATTTGTAAAGGTTATTACCCACTCTGGTACCTTTCATTAATACCAGAAGACCTTTACTCACTTTAAGCAAGCCATCCTCTGCACTGAATGAACAACCTTTGGATTCTAGCGTGCCTAAGGATATCAGATTCTTTTTGAGTGAGGGAACATGTCTCACACCACCCAAGGTTCTAACAACTCCATCTGCCATTTTGGTTTTTATGGTTCCCATTCCAATGGTTTTACATGCAGCATCATTACCCATTAGAACACTACCACCATCACATGGCTCATAAGTATCAAACCATTCATGATTAGGACACATATGATATGTACAACCGGAATCTAAAATCCATGTATCAGATAGATTGTTACTTTGCGAGACCGATAGGAGTTCCACTTCCTTTTCTGAGGCAACGCTGGCGGAGTCACTGCTATCTGATTTGTCCCTGGTTTTATTCTTCCCATCTTTGCTGCCTTGTAATGTCGGCAATCTTTCTTCCAGTGCCTTTTCTTCCCACAATGAAAGCATTATGAATCTTTCTTGCTTTTGGACTTTGATCTAGAGTTGTTTCTTCTTGACTTACCCCTATCCTTGGACCTGCCACGGTTATGCGAGCCTTCCTTTAGTAGGAGTCCCTCTGCATGTGAATTACCTTTGCTAGGCTTTCTTTTGGCAACATTAGAGATGATATCTTGAGTAACCTCCTCAAAATTGAGTGTCTCTTTCCATATAGCAGGGTAGTTACAAAATGCTCAATGGGTCAGAGAGAGAATTCAACAATAGTAGGGACCTATCTTCATCATCGAATTTCACATCGAGCCGCAACAAATCACTGATCATCCTGTTGAAAGTGTTCATGTGCTCCATCAGATCACATCCTTCCTCCATCTTCAACCCATACAAATGTTTCTTCAGATGTAGTTTGTTTGTCAGATTCTTACCCATGTATAGCTTCTCAAGCTTTTCCTATAGGTCCTTTGCAAATTCCTCTTCCACGTTGAACATAACTTCGTCAGAGAGATACTGCTCAATAGAGCTCATTGCTCTTTCATCGATATCCGCCCACTCATCATCATCCATCTTTGCAGGCTTCTTTTCCTTCCCAAGCAATGCTACTTTGATTCCTTGTTGAATCAAGATATTTTTCATTCTCCTTTGCCACAAGCCAAAATTAATTTTGCCAACAAATTTCTGAATTTCAAATTTGATACCTGCTGCTTTAGCCTTGTTTGCCATTATGTCTGAAATCTGCCCCTTTTTCAGAACTTCAAACAGTCAATCCGTTCCATTAACTTCGTAAATCTTGTCGACGCGAATCTGTAGGAAGAAACGGAGCCCAAATCGGAGTCCAGATGGCCCCAAAAACTGTGATTGAATTATGACCGCCAATTTGGTCAACTCTGCTGGTTTAACCGTACTGCTGGCATTTGCTGACGTCAGCCCTCGCTGAATGCTGCTGGATTCCTGCTGCGCTGGGCTTCCTGCTGTGGACGGGTCAGACCTGACCCAAACATGACCTGGCCTGGAAACTGGCCCAATTGGGTATGTCTTCTTTGTTTTCAATTTGGGTTCTTCAACTTCTTTGAGTTCTGTGACAGAACAGAACTCTGTAACAAAACCAGGAGGTACCTTTGCAACTAGTGGCTTCTTGGTCCTGCCTAGCAACAATGGCAGTGGGGAAGTTGGCTGTGATGCCCTTCTCCGTTTCCAGCGACTGCGGCGGCTTGCGCACAAAATCAGCACATTCTGGTGATCCGCAGCTTGAACAGTGGTGATCTGCGTGGCCCACCTTCTGCAGGACAGGAGTCAAACTGCTGTCAGGCAGCAATTTCAGGGAGGAAACGGGCGGCGATGCTCTTCTCTGGTTCTGGTGAGATGGACGTGCACGAAGTGCTAGGACGCTTGTCCGGCGGCGGCGGAAGCTTTGAGGATTATATCCTCTTCTTCTTTACCAGAATTTCTGCAACTTTGGGATTGAAACACGCAGGTCTTCTTCCTGCTGTTCTCTGCGGCCGGCCAAAATCCAAACTTCTGTTCTGTCTGGGTTACATGGACAGAACTGGCTCCCATCGAATGTGCGGATTCCGGCAAGAACTGACGCCCTTGTGCGATCCGATCTATTGAATCTCTGCTGTTGATCACGCGATACAAGCCCTAGCCCTAGGAAAACCCTAGCCTCGCTCTGATACCAATTGTTAGGAAATTAAGTAGGGTAAAACACGTGTAATTAATCACAAGCACACAAGAGAAAAGAGATTTACGTGGTTCGGCAATTGCCTACGTCCACGGAGCTATAAGCGTTCCGCTCGATTTCACTATGCAGGAAATTGGGCAACTCGTTACAAGGATATACCTCTAACTCTTAGCCTACTTTCTCCCCCAATAGATCTCAATCTTGCTCTCACAGTCTCTCCCCTTACAATGCTCTCTTGTTTTCCCTTGCTTGCTTTCTGTTTTTTGTGTACAAAGAATAACCCTAGAGAGTATATATAAAGAACTAGCCCTAGTTTACTTGGGCCCCAAGTAAACTATCCATCAAGGCCCAATGGACCTTTTGAGCCAAATCCAACATCCCCTCCCTTTCCCCAGCTCAAACAAAACCCTCCCACACCCCCCCCCCCCCCCCCCCCCCCCCCCGAATCTCTCTCAATTTGTATTGGAGATTTGGTTATGAAATTCAGATATTAGTAATGGGTCTAATTAATTTTGTAGCTATTATTGATATTTTTTGCTTTGATTTTTTCCATTATCTGATTTTAGTTAATGGTTAAGTTGAATGGAAATGGATTTCAAGAGTAATGAAAATGGATTTATGAAGACTGATATATATGATCCTTAGAAAATGATTTGAACTCTTGCTGGGTGATCTAAACCATTGATTATTGATCTAATGAAAGTACTGCTTAAACCAAAATCCTGGGTCCGCCACCGCAAGGCTTTTTATTTTTGTAGAAAACTCCCTGGAAGTCTTCTGCCCACGCCCCCCCCTCCCTTCTATATATATATATATATATATGAAACGGTAAATTCTCCAAAACGCTCAGTTTTCTGCCTCTCTTTCTTTGTCACGGGGCCCACATTGAGTTAATCTAGTATTTTCATACACACTAAAACCTCTCCCTCTATGAATAGTCACAAGTCCAATTTTGACACTCACCCAACTTTCGTCACCATTAGGTTTAAATCATAGTAAAATGATGCCTCTAAACTGTTAAATTTTATGGTCATGGATAAAAAGGTTACGATGATCTCATGGACTCAAGATTTTGCATATAGGTAAGCCTCATATGTATCTTTTCATCCACTTGACTTCCATGATCATCATGCATGCAAGTAGGCCCAATTAGGAGGGTGTTTTCCCCTAAAAAAATGCTTGGGCGATGTGTAGCGCTCCCTATATATATATATATAAATAAAGACGTTAAATATGTGGGCCACGGATCAAGGGATTATAATGATCTGATGGGCATGAGCTTTTATGTAGAGGTAGGGCCCATCCAGATCTTTGGATCCCCCACCTTTCCCTTGAATCATGGGGCTCCTAGTGGGCCTTCTAATGAGGTGAGCACGGGTGCACGAGATAAGAGGTGCATTGGTGATAAGCCCTGCACAAACAGAACTTTTCATATAGAACCGCCTGCAGTTCTTATGTGCCATCCAACATATTTTACAGGCCACGTGGCCTGCCTATCCAAGTGTTACTTAGTATATTGGATTGAATTTAAACTAAAAAGATTGATAAATTTGAAGGCTACGGATTAATTGAGCCAAGGTTGGGTTTGAGCTGGGGCCTCTGGGGATCAGAATATCAGATTGTGAATTGACTCCATAGTCTTTGTGCTTTCAAATTTGGCCGAGTGTGAAGTCAGAGTCCTTTTGTTGCATTGATCCTTGAGGTGCTTAGGCCCTAAACTCAAACAAGCACGGTCCAAATTGTACTACTTGAGATTGGCCCAGCCCAAGACCGACCACGCGCCAACTACCCCATCCTTCTCCCGCCAAAACCAGCCCCAGCACACCCCCATTTTCCGCCAAAAAAAAAACCCCTAAACCTCAATACTTGTGTGAACCGAGAAGAGATCAGTCATCAGAGGCAAAACCCCAAACCCCAAACCCCAAACGCCAAACGCCAAACCCCAAATCCTCTCTCTCTCAATACTAGTTAGAACTGAGAAGAGATCAGAGGCAAGCCCAAACCCCAAAGCCTCAAATCCCCCTCCCCTCAAACTGAGAAATGGATATCAGCGAAGAAGCCATGGCAGCTCACAAGCGAACTTTCATGGATTTCCTAATCAAGATGTAAGAAGCCCATTTTCTCTCTCTCTCAAGCTATATATCTATTTATCCATCTTTCTGCTCTGTTGGTGATTTTTTCTCTGGTATTCATGAAGGTGGGAAAGGGGATTTACATGCAAGCTGTAAGGTATATGATCCACAACAAGCGCCATCGGCTAATCATTGACATGTCCGATCTCCGCAATTTCAGCCTCGATTTAGCTCGAAGGTTTTCCCAATTTCACAACCCATCTCTGATTCTCTTTCTCTTGTCTTCATTTAATTAGTTATTTAATTAGTTATCTGATCTGTTTATTTGCTAAAGATCCAATTTTTCTTTTTTTCTGTTTTCTTTTTAGGGTGATCAAGATTCCAGGGGAATATATTCAGCCCTTTTCAGATGCGCTGACGGAGGTGACCCGGAATGTCGATCCCATGTACCTCAAGGAAGGGGAGCAGGTGCTCATCGGCTTCGAAGGGCCTTTCGGTTTTCACAGGGTCACACCAAGAGATCTACTATCTGGATTCATTGGTACGATGGTCTGCGTTGAGGGAATTGTTACCAAATGTAAGCTAGCTCTCTCTCTCTCTCTCTCTCTCTCTCTCTCTCTCTCTCTCTCTCTCTGTGTGTGTGTGTGTGTGTATTTATCAATGTTGTAAATGCGGTTATTGGAAAATGCCTATCTCCCCTCTGTCTACGTATTGATGTGCTGCAAATGTAGGAATTGAGGTAATACTGGCAGGAGATAATGTTTGGGTTATTTTAAAATTATGGTTGATGTTGTCACAATAATACTGTGGAAATTAAAATAAATCAAATCATTTAAATGAAATGAAAATCGAGAATCAGTAGGTTGGCTCACTTGCTTGATTGGCCCGTGCATCGATCTTCCTCATTTGATTTTCTGGTAGTAGATGGCAATGGACTTGATGCTAGGCTAAATGCATTGACTTAGAAATTAACATCTAAGGCTATGAATTTAGGTCTGACATGTATTTACTTTCATTAAAAGGATTGGATGTGGTCCTATGCATCCAATGGTTGCAAAAAGGGGACCGGTCGTATGGGATTTTCAAAATCTCACCTTGGAATTCAATTCGGACAATCATCACTATCACCTCCAGGGCGAGCCTTGTGCCCTCATCATACTAGCCTTGACTCTGTCATTTGATCACATATAGCAGCAGCAAATGCTTGGGCTACTCATGCAATTATCGGCATCAGTCGAAGTGAGAAATAGAATATCTGGGTCACATTGTCTCATGAGTTGGTGTGGCAACAGACCCAATCAAAGTAAAGTGTATGATGAGAGGGTTGATGCGATACTACTGCAATTACTGAAGCAACTTGTCCTAGTCCATTTGGTGTTTGATCCATGAGGTATTGTTCCTTGGGCCAATCTATCGACTAAAGATGCAACATGGGAGGATCCACAACTACTACACTAGTGTTTTCCAGATTTTGCCCTTCAGGAAAGGTTAGTTTCAAAGGGGGGCAGAATGTGAGAAGCAATCAGTCCAACTACACTACACGAGTTGAGTCATGGGACAAGTCCACAATGCGGCCCATTATTGAGTGGGCCTAATGCAGAATAGGTTGAGTCTGAGTTTGAATGAAGAGATAAAGATTAAGGCAGGAGTTGTCAGCCTAGTCCTATCCATTAGGTCGCAAGATTGAGTAGGAGTTATCAGTAGAATTTCTTTTCAAGCTAGCAATAATCTTTCCTTGATTAAAGTAATCATTTTGAATTTGCATCTACATATGTAATCAGCCCCTGGCTATTTTGTAAGAGCAGATTAATGAAAAGATATCAGAAGATATATTCCAATTTTGTTCTTGCACAAGGACCAGTCCATCCTCGACTATGGACGGCCTTGAGTCTTAACACTGGTGTTTCTCAACAACCATAAAACAATTGTTCCTTTGATGAATAGTGTTTATAACCAATAAGCTGCATGTAGTCATTCCCTTCCAACTGATGGTAATGGTGATGATGATGGTGGTTCCCTTACAGCGAAGACCAAGGTGTCAATCATGTCAATGAAAGTCCATCACTACCACCAGGACATTGGGAAATGGGAAGCAATGATTACTTCCTTAAGATGAAGATGAATATCCAGTACCTAAGACTGAGATCCACATCCACTGGTCCATAGAAGAATAGTTTATGCTTAGCCTTATTTTTCTTAATACAATGGACGATATTGAATCCCAATCTGAATTCTTTATAAAGTGCCTGCGACAATGTCAGTATTGTGGTAGACAGTAGGATCAATGCCAACAAAACAGTAGTTATTAGTATATGATGATGTTGTCAGTGGAATTGCTAGATAATTTGACGTCTTGTATCCATTTGGTGCCCCAAATTATTCAATTGCAGAGGTCACGGTAATGATGATGAACATATGTTTTTGAGCCATCTTGAAACTCAATGCAGTAATGAAGGATTATTTGCCCTCACACATCATGCCCCAAACCCTCAGTTAATATCATGGTTTTAGGTCTGGTATTTGAATATTAAGTTTTTTGATAAGTAGTATCTTATTATTATTTGCAACTATCAAGCATTAAATTATGATTACGATGTGTCAGCAGTTTGATACTCTATTTTAATTGATTCTTCCAATTGCTACATGAAGCGATGAACGTCATCTTTAAAAAACTAAAAAACTTTGTAAGTGATTTAAGCTGCAAGCAAGTTGATAGCTACATTTCTCTAGCTTCTTTATTATTTTTTTTGTCATTTCTCATTTTTCATATTTTGAGTTTTTTTTTTTTTAATTTTTAATTTTTTAGGACTGGCACAAGTATCACTGGCTTGCTCCAATTTCAATTGACATGTAGACCCGCACTGAGTTTTTTTTCCCTTTCTCAAAACTCCCTCATTGATGATGAATTGATGATGTTATAAATGTATTAGAATGTGTGTCTGAAATACCTTTCTTTCTATGTATCTAACATCCCTTTTGTTCAAAATTTTGAAGGTTCTCTTGTCCAAAGGTTGCCAAAAGCGTTCATTACTGCCCTACAACTAACAATTTCATGTCTCATGAATATCGAGACATTACGTCCAATATGGGCTTGCCTATAGGGTCTGTATCCCACAATGGTAATATTTGGTTCTTCATTTTCTTAATATTTTTCGGTACCATCTTCATTCTCTTGTTGACCGCGCCAGCATCATGCAACTGGTACTTTGTTTATTTGTTGGATTTCATAGCTGCAATATGAACTATTTTGATGGAGAATGACATTTGATCAGTTGAATAACATGCCGGGATGACAATGGTAACTTGTTGGTTACTGAATATAGATTGTGCAAGTACAAGGACCATCAAACGATCTCGATGCAAGAAGTGCCAGAGAATTCTGCTCCAGGTCAACTTCCAAGAGCGGTTGATGTCATTGTAGAGGATGACCTTGTAGATTCTTGCAAGCCTGGAGACCGTGTAGCAATTGTAGGGACATACAAGGCTCTTCCTGGGAAAAGCAAGGGCGGTGTAAATGGGGTATTCAGGTTGATGTGATCACATATGGCTGATGTTCTTCCATTCATTTCTCATCCTTAATCATGAAAAACACATAACGAGAAGGTCTTTGTCACTCTTTTTATAGGACTGTTCTTATAGCCAATAATGTCTCTCTGCTCAACAAAGAGGCAAATGCACCAATATACACAGCTGAAGATGTGAAGAACATCAGAAAAATTGATGAAAGAGATGATGCATTCGATTTACTTGGTAATTCACTTGCACCATCTATATATGGGCATTCATGGATAAAGAAAGCAGTTATTCTACTGATGCTTGGTGGAATGGAAAAGAACTTAAAGAATGGAACCCACTTAAGAGGGTGAGTAAGGTATTCATGTAACTCTGTATTTTCCCCCTAAATTTTGCATCACGTTGATACCTGATAGATCCCGACCCAAACCAACTCGATTAGTACTAATTAAGTGAGTGTTTAGCCTTAAGTGAATTTTAGTATTAGTTGGGTTAGAATATGATTAGATTTAGTCTGGGTTTAGCTTTGGGAATTTTGAGATCGTTAATATTAGTTAGTCACACTCAACTAATCAAGGACGCCTTGAGTGCGCGCGTGAAATGGGTGTTCATCCTAGTTTGTGATTTTAATCGTGATTTTGATGTCATTTACATGATTTTATTAATTGTTACAACTTTTGTTTTCAACCCATTTGTGTTTGAGGCCCATAAACTCAAGTTTTGGCCCAAAAAGGGGTAAATCTGACTATTCATACTAAATCTGGGCACAAATTTCGAAATCTCAAAACCATGTCAAAATTATACTTTTTGAAAACTAGATATTTCGACGATCGTTTTATCCTTCTTCGCCGATCTCATCCGGGGTCTACAAGACCATGTTTTAATCATTACAAGTTTCAACTGCAAGGGACCCACTTTCAAAAGCTATAAGTACTCTCTTATCTCTCACTATTCACTTTCACCTTTACCAAATCCCTGCAACTTTTTCTAACCTAGAGCAAAAGGGAGAAAAGCTTCCTTCTCAACTTTCTTCCTTGGGAATGATCTAGCAAGAAGGCTCCGTTTGCAAAACTAAAACCGTCATTCTCCTCTCATCTCAAGCTTCAGCTGGATCCATTTTGAGCCAAATCCCTACAACTATTCATCTTCTTCTAGCTCTCTTCTTCTTGTTTGACTAGCAAAAGGTTAGAGCTTGAACCCATCTTGTCAATGAATTTCTTTTAGCTCGTGAAGAGCTTGTTTTTCATACTTTCAAACCCATTTTCGAAATGGGGATTTGTAATGGCCAACATGTGATTTTGTTGTATGCTCTATTTTGGGGTTTTTGTGTAGATTTCGTGGGCCAGCCCTTTGATTTGGATTTGTGAGAGATTTGCTTGATTTTTGGCAAAGGCAAGTAAACTTTATAGGATTTCTATGTGTATTTGTGATATGGTTTCACTATTTTCATTAAGGCATGATTTTAATGCTTAGCCTCATAATGTATGTTTTGTTTATGTTCTTTGAATTCATTAGTTTCAGTTTCTTCACTTCTATTGATATTAATGATCTTTCCAAGCTCTTAGAATCATGTTTTAACTTTGCGAATTTTTATGGTTTAATACATGGATTGAGTTTGACATTTTTCAATAGAATGAATGGTTTAGTTGTGAGTGGAATGACTTAGAAATATGTGAAAATTTATCCCTTGGAAAGCATGGTGGCTTAGGGAGTGCAGGTGGTTCAGAAATAAGATTGAAGAAGGGAAGAAAAATGTTGAAATCTGACTTGGAATGCACTGCCCGAGACCTATCGGTCACCTGTCGGTCAGCTTGCGGCTAACCGAAATTCCCAATTCAGAAGCGTGCTTTTTGTCAAATCTCAGCGGTCAGCTTGACGGTCAGCTTGCGGCTAACCGAACTACTCATTTCGGCTAGCCGGCGGCTAACCGAGTCCCATTTCGGTCGCTTTTCCCGAGAGCTACATTTCTCTGTCTTTGATCCAATGGTTAGTTGGCGGTCAGCTGGCAGCTAGCCGACATACCCAATTCGGCTAGCCGATAGGTGACCGAGAAGCTGACCGAAATCCCATATTTCCCTGTTCTCAAAGAATTTCTTAGAGTGAAAACTAGTTTATGTTATAGACTTTTAACTTGATTGTATGCAATTGAAATTTTAAAATACCTTATCAACTTCGGGGGCACCAATTCGTTTTATCTTTCCGGTATTTAGGTTTCAATAACATAAAGATCAATGAACAGTCTTGACATATGCTTGATGAACTTTGTTTTTCGAACTTCAGTTTTGATATAGGGAATATCTTCATATATTCGTTTTGGGATTTCAAGTATAAGCTCGTTTGGAATTTTGTTTTGGAATGCAAGGGGATCACTTCTTAAGCTTGTTATGCATATATCTTATGCTATTTTGCTAGCCATGTCTCGTTTCATTTTTGATAAGTGATTTCCCCTTAATTTTCGATAAGCCTGATAAGTATATTGATTTGTTTTGTGCATTCATGGATTTAAGTGAACACCACTGAGCTTGGACTGCCCCTTCAGTCTGATCCAGTAGTTGGGGGGTCCTTAAACATAAGGAATGTCTGCAGATTAGTCGTGTATGTTATACACATCTTTGCTTTGTCCCGGTTCCGCAGGCGGTTTTCCCCCCTCCCTCCCGCTTCGTGCGGCTTGGGCTCTTTGCTTTGTTTCGTTCAGCTTTGCTTTGTCTTTGCTTACTCTTATCATCATGTATGATAGAGAAAGGATGAGCTCACATGTGGATTTTCTATTCATGATATTACAAGTATTTATAACTCCGCCTATGTTGGGGTATCCTTGACATAGCCGGTCCCAAGCCCAGACAAAGGAGGAGGGTTGTGCGTTAGGTAGCCGACAGCCAGCACAATACTCAGTCGGATTTTTTATGGATTTGAGACCTAATGAAATTTCGTTGGGGCGTCCCCTACTTAGCGACGCGCTGTATGGTCCGGGTACAATGATAAGTGAGCAAGGACCGCTGCATCGGCGTCCGGGTGCAGTGCTAAATAGGCAAGGGTCCTCACACTTTATTGGACGAGTGTGGGGGGGTAAGGAAGCTAGTCCAAAATAGAAGGCTGAGATTGGGCACTTGGAACATTGGGAGCCTAACTGGGAAACTTATGGAAGTGGTGTATACAATGGAAAGGAGACGAATCGCAATTGCTTGCTTGCAAGAGACAAGATGGGTGGGACACAAAGCAAAAGAGATTGAGAGGACCGGGTATAAGTTATGGTATACGGGACTTAATAGATCGAGGAATGGGGTCGGCATAGTGGTAAACAAGGACTTAAAGGAAGATGTAGTGAATGTAAAGCGCTATGGAGATAGGATTATTGCAATTAAGTTAGTATTAGGAGAAGAGATAGTGAACGTAATTAGTGCTTATGCCCCCCAGGTGGGCTTAGGAGATGGACATAAAATAATTTTTTTTTAGAAAAAAAAGAAAGAAGTGCTACTAGAGATACCCCAAGGAGAGATGGTCTTCATAGGAGGTGATTTGAACGGTCATGTAGGACGTGACGTAAATGGATACATAGGAGTACACGGGGGACATGGGTACGGTAATAGAAATGAAGAAGGGAAGGATATCTTGGAGTTTTCAGTGGCTTATGATCTCATGGTAACTAACACATTTTTTAGAAAAAGAGAGGAACATTTGGTGACTTATAAGAGTGGCTCATCGAGGACACAAATTGACTTCTTCTTAACTAGGAAAAGAGACTGTTTAGCTTGTAAAGATTGTAAGGTTATACCGGGGGAGAGCTTGACTTCCCAACATAGGTTGTTGATCATAGATTTGCAGTTACAAAGGTTGACTAGAAAAAAGAAGTTGTATAGATGCTCAAGGACTAAATGGTGGAACCTGAAAGGTGATAAGCAACTAGCTTTAAGGGAAAGAGTACTAGAGGAAGACATTTGGGCGACAGATGAGAGTGCAAATAATATGTGGGATAATGTAGCAGAGTGTATTCGGAGGGTAGGGAAAGAAGTCTTAGGAGAATCTAAAGGGGGTGCTCCGGTACAGAAAGAGGCATGGTGGTGGAGCGAAGCCGTCCAAGACAAGATATGAGTTAAAAGAGAGTGCTTTAAAACTTGGCAAAATGATCGAATTGAAGCGAACTTGGAGAGGTATAAAGAAGCAAAAAGAGAAACCAAAAAGGTAGTTAGTGAGGCCAAGGCAAAGGCATTTGAGGAGCTATATAGGCGACTTGACACTAAGGAAGGCGAAAGAGAGATATTCAAGCTTGCTAAAACTAGAGATCGGCGGACCAAAGACTTAAACCAAGTTAAATGCATTAAGGATGAGGATGAAAAGGTATTAGTAAAGGAGGAGGAGATAAAGGAGCGTTGGAAGAGCTACTTCTACAAGTTATTTAACGAAAGCAGTAGTAGTGACATACAATTGGGGCAGCTTACCATTTCTAGAGAAGAAGCGAATCATATGTTCTATAGGAGAATCAGTAGGGAAGAAGTTAAAGAAGTATTGAAAAGAATGAAGAATGGGAAAGCGGTTGGGCCAGATGGTATCCCTATTGAGGTCTGGAGGTGCTTGGGGGAGGATGGTATTAGTTGGTTGACAAAGCTTTTTAATGTAGTGCTAAAGAGCAAGAAGATGCCTAATGCATGGAGGAAAAGTATTCTTATACCCATATACAAGAACAAAGGAGATATTCAGAACTGTGCGAACTACCGCGGGATTAAATTGATGAGCCATACGATGAAATTATGGGAGAGAGTTATTGAGAGAAGACTAAGAAGAACAACAAATATTTCAGAGAATCAATTTGGTTTCTCCTGAGGAGGTTAATGGAACAGTATAGAGAAGGTAAGAGAGATTTACATATGGTGTTCATTGACTTGGAGAAGGCCTATGACCGGGTTCCTAGGGAGATTCTTTGGAAAGTTTTGGAAAAGAAAAGAGTTTGTGTCGCTTATATTGAGGCGATAAAGGATATGTATGATAGAGTCGTGACATCTATAAGGACGACTGGCGGCGAAACTAAGGAGTTTCCTATCACGATTGGTCTACACCAAGGCTCAGCGTTAAGCCCGTACTTGTTTGCCCTAGTTATGGATGAGATTACAAGACATATCCAGGATGAGGTGCCGTGGTGTATGCTATTTGCAGATGACATTGTTTTAGTGGATGAGACGAGAGAAGGAGTGAATGCTAAACTTGAATTGTGGCGGAAAACATTAGAGACAAAAGGGTTTAGGCTAAGTCGATGCAAAACGGAATATATGGAATGCAAGTTTAGTCAAAGTAGGACACCTGGTAACATAGAAGTAAGTTTGGGCACACAAAAGATAGTAGAAAAAGAAAACTTTAGGTACCTTGGATCTATGGTGCAACAGGATGGAGGGATTGATACTGATGTAAGTCACAGGATTCAAGCCGGGTGGACCAAATGGAGGAGTGCTTCGGGGGTCTTGTGTGATCGGAAAGTTCCCCTCAAGGTTAAAGGAAAGTATTATAAGGTGGCGGTACGGCCAGCGTTGTTATATGGATCAGAGTGTTGGGCAGTAAAGCATAATCATGTCAAGAAGATGGAAGTTGCGGAGATGAGAATGCTAAGATGGATGTGCGGGATCACAAGGAGAGATAGGATTAGGAATGAGGAGATTAGGGGCATAGTAGGAATAGTACCGATTGGAGATAAAATGAGAGAAAATCGACTGAGATGGTTCGGCCATGTTAGAAGGCGTCCAACAGAGGCACCTGTTAAAAGGTGTGAAAGCATGGAGTTTGCCAAGAGTAGGAGAGGGAGAGGGAGACCCAAGAGAAGTTTGAAAGAAACTATTAAACATGATCTTGCTTACATGGATCTAACGGAAGACATGGCCCTAAACAGATTTGATTGGCGTCATCAAATCCATATAGCCGACCCCACCTAGTGGGAAAAGGCTTGGTTTGGTTATATTACAAGTATTTATGTTAGTTTTGTATATTCGAAAGGTATATCTTGTTCGTGAATTGTTACAACCTTATTAAACTGTTTTAATATCGTTTTCATACTCATGTCTAAATTGTTTATTTGCCAAACCGTCGTGTTTGATACTCGTTATTTTGGTGTCAGGTACAGGAGGTTTTACCTTTGAGGAGTGCCCGGATGAGGCTATTGAGCCACCCCCAGCACGAGAGTGGCAGCCCGACGACGTCATCTAGACATTGGACGGGATCTTGATATCCGTTTCACCTTGTTTTGGGATACTTTTGGGAATTTCAGATGTATTGGCCTTTGTTGGCCTCTCGTTTTGGGGATGTATTAACTTACCTTTGATTTTGTAATTTAAACTTTGTTGGGAATGCCATATTATGATTTCTCTTTCTGATATTAAGTCTCGATGTCATCTTATTCATGAGATTAGTTAAAGTGTTTATATCGTGATTGAACATGTTCTTCTACACGCTTCCGCATACTTATACACGTGAGTTAAATCGCCGTGTCTTAGGATCTTCACCGCGGGAACCTGTGGGAAAACAAACAACAAGATACCTATTGAGCAATCACCATTGCGGGCCCGAGTCTTAATCCTTGGATCTCGGTCCGGCCGTCCGGGGTCGCGACAATACCACTTAATCAGTTTTTAAAATCTTCAATTGTCTTATCCCTTTCCGATTAGGGACATTAACATGATGATGGTTGGGGATCCTTCAGTTGCTAAATCTCAACTCTTAAGAGCAATAAATGAATATTGCCCCTTTGGCTATATCAACCATCGGTCGTGGCTCATCTGGTGTTGGCTTGACAGCTGTTGTCACTTCTGACCAAGAAACTGGTACGGCACCCTGCTAAAGATTCTTGAATGTTATTATTATCTGCAGTCTGTTCAAGGATATACTCAGTTGGTTTATGTGATCAGGTGAAAGAAGGCTCGAAGCTGGTCCAATGGTTTTAGCAGATCGTGGTGTTGTTTGCATCAATAAGTTTGACACGATGAATGATCAGGATCGTGTTGCCATACATGAAGTTATGGAGCAGCAGACAGTTACAATAGCAAAAGCTGGTATTCATGCATCACTAAATGCTAGATGCAGTGTAGTTGCTGCTGCAAATCCTATATATGGGAGTGTATGTTTGTTTCAACTTAAGTTCTGAAACTTTACTCTTACAGTTGGCTTGCATAGGCAACTTATTTTTCTGAAGAGTGATAAATGTATGCTTTGGTTTAATTTGAAATTATATGTTGGTTATAATGAATTTACAGTACTATTGTTCTTTGAATTTACAGTACGATCCTTCTTTGACTCCAACAAAGAATATTGGTCTTCCGGATTCATTGCTTTCTCGATTCGACTTGCTATTTATTGTTTTGGATCAAATGGACCCAGAGGTTGACCGTCAAATTTCTGAGCATGTCTTACGCATGCACCGGTATTGTTCTGCATTTGATGATGGAGGTAAGAGCTAAAAGAATCCATTACTGCAACCTTTAGTATCTATAATAAACTTGGCCTAAAGGAGTCAAATTTGAATAGGAGCTACTATAGCTGACAATTCAAGTTATGTTGAAGAAGAAGATGATGCTGATGCCAATGCATCCATCTTTGTTAAGTACAACAGGATGCTTCATGGGGAGAAACGGAAAAGGGGGCAAAAGCGTGAGACACTAACCATCAAGTTTGACAGAAGTCAAACTAGAGTATATCCCTTCCTCAGAACAGGTTGCAGATTTCTTCACAAAGCCTCTACCAAAAGAAGTTTTTGAATATCTTCGAAAGAAATTGGGGGTTATTGTGAATGGTTGGTATCTTAAGGCATTGAAGCTACAGTTGAGAGGTATTTGGTGTCTTCGGAGTTCACTTGTTTAGAAGCATTGTTTTTTGTTGACAACAATTCCAAAGGGGGAGATTGTTGATCATACTCTGGTTTGGAATTGTCGTTGAAATTGTTGTCAACACAGCATGGCAATTTTAGTGGGTCAGCCAACTTGCAGCCCAGTTGTGCAGAGGCCCAATCTAGTGGGAATGAAAAAGTCTTCATAGAGGCTCATCAATGGGGCCCACAACTGTTGGGTATGCACTTATGGAAAGGGACACTTGTATAGAATCTCTGATCCTAGTTTTTAGGATCCGAGGCCTAAGATTAGAAAGGGTGACGTGTGTGCAAAGGATCATTCCATTCATTGTAGAGAGGAGAAGGATCTTGTGGAAATAGGGCTTGCTGGTAGTCTCTTTTTGGTGCGCAAAAATTCGTTGCTTTATTGACTGTAAGAAGAAAAGTCTTGGATGGTGACAGGAATCAAAGCAGGGCTTTACACAAACAAAAAAAATCCAGGTAGTGTTTGGTGGCTGGGATGTGTGCTTCACCATTTCACTTCTTCAACCTTTGTCTTCGTACCATTTAAAAGCTTGAAGATCCAAAGGTTTCAAGGAAGCTTTCCAAAGGAAGGTTGACGACAATGCTGTGTCTCTGTGGGCGTTCAAGGCTGAAACAGATTCAAACCGGCTTGGTTGAAGGAGTTGCAAGAACCAAAGTGTGCACCGGATCTGCAGTTGTCAAACTGGATGGGTTGTGATTTTTTAATGTGTTGAACATGTTACAGTTTTATGATATGCTTTCTGAAGGTGTTCTTCAGTATATGCTGATCCGTTCTTCATCTGTGGTAAGGTCATCCTACTCTCTACTTCACGTGGATTTATGTTCCTACTTGTAGTCTTCCTCAGATTATGTTGGTGCGGGCAAAGGGTGTGACTAGAAATGAGTGTTTGTGGTTGACAAGAGTTTCAGGGAAAATTTAATTGAGAACTAATCTCGGTGAAATTATTTACGTAATTGATATTTTCTTGACACCTGTGTGTGTCATAAATTCTTTATATCCTTGTAATCGCTCAAGTGGGTGCTTGAGTGTAGGGGTTGGTGCTCTTGTCCGTTGGTGCGGGCGAAGCTGTAAGGGGTTGGTGCTCCTAGCAGTTGGTGTTGCTAAAATAGTGGAAGTGCACTCTTTGTGCACTGTGGATGTAGCCTGTCACGACCCAAATCCTGGGGCCCTGTCAGATCTCTGGATCGTGATAACTTTGGTAATATTTACCAAACATTAGTCAAATAATTCACATAAGCATTTGGCATTTAAAATCAAATAATAATTTCATTTAATCAAATAGTTCTCAAACTTTACTATGTTCGGTCTGCATCAATAATGTACTAAAACATCAATTAATATCCCTAAACCAGGCTAATCCCTTTATCTACTAAATTATCTTTTCTCGTGCACTCTTGTCAGCCACGCATATTGAAATTCACGTGCTGATCATCGTTCCGCTCTATCCCGCCCGCAGCTTGATTACCTGAAGGGGGTAAAACAACATCAGTATTACTGGTGAATGAATATTCCTAATTACACAAATCACATAAAATATAACATCACATGCTTTAACAAGTCTAAATCAATAATTAAATATTATTTAGATTCTTTCACGCACAATCCGTGCCCATGCACATCACCACGCCTCAAAGGCCTTATCGTATACATGTATACCGGTCACCATGACCCTGTCTCATCAGACACGTCCACTAAGGACCAGCCATCAAATTGGCTCATCACGTCCATTAAGGACCCGCCGCTATACCGGCCATCATGGCCCGAAGCCATCCATCATCCGGACACAAGTCCAACATATGAAACCCAAATACATTGTATCTCATAATTATATATATCGACTGAAAACATAAACAGCAACTAATAGAAATAAATACTCATGTATAGCAACGTGGGCCCAACCCTAACACCATTCAGATTGATCATTGCCCCCATCTAAGCATAATTGTCATTGATTGGTATAGGGGTATCCCATATTCAACATTAATTAATTACTGTCCGTATAATCAATCACGATCTACATAATTAATCATAATCATGTAATTATTCACAATCTACATAATTAATCATAATCATGTAATTGATCACAGTCTACATAATTAATCATAATCATGTAACTAATTACAATTAACTATTCAAAGTTCTTACAATTATATTCAATTAATCAGTTCCCTTATATCTTCTATCTGTCCACTTTCATATCATCAGAATGACCCAAAATAAATTGGTTCACGTCTGAGAGCCATAGGTAATAGAATCAAGTGGGTCCCACTATCTAAATCCATGATCAGTCAACTAGGCTATGGTCGACCAAAGCTAATGCATCAAACTGATGAATCTGATTCACCATTGGATCATTTAATGGGGTCCACAAACATCAAAACATGATTTACATCTATTCACGCCTGTAATCATAGGGTGTTTACTGTACAGTGGGTCCCACCATCCAATTCCATGATCAGCCAACTACACCTTGGTCGACTAGGTATCCTTGAACAGATGTGTGATCTTGATCCATCATCCAATCACAACGTGGGGTCCACAAATCAAAATCGGTAATATACTGATTTGTCTCCAATTCACGCCTGACATCTTTGAAACACATTGATCAGTGGGTCCCACTGATTCAATTCTTAGATGTCCATCTACACAGTGGTCGACCACCACTCCTCTTACAGATGTGGGGTCTTGATCTTAGATCAGATCATAGAGTGGGTCCCACAACTACAAAGTGTCCATTCTGCTGTTGACACCCAGGTCTGTTTACATGAAATCCAGATCTGATGTTCATAATACTTGAAGATTCAAGAGAAAACAACACCTGATAATCATCTACCCATGATAGATAATCATCTACTAATGATAAAATAGGATTTACATGATCCCTATGACTCAAAATATAATCTGCATCTAATCCCCGAACACAGTAGCTTTGTACAATTAGTTACAGCATATTATCAATCACCCGATTCAATCATCTAGGGTATTTAGGAAGATCCACTCACCTCTTATACACAATTGTTTCCTTCGAACTCGAACTTGACATCAACCGCTTTCTCCTTCTTCTCCTAATTTGAAATCCACAAGATTCTCAGACTTTCTCCAATGATTCACAAAGGGTCGTTGGTTCTCATATATAAAGGGGAAGATGGGAATTCCAATCACTTTCAAACTTTCCTTTTAGAGTTGTTTTACAACTCTCTTCTTTCCCAATTCTCTCTCACGTGGGATACTTTCTAAGTCATACTAAAAATCTAGACCTCTATTTGCATTATAACTTGGGCTCAATATCATTACAACTTGGGCCAAGCTATAATTAAAATACTACCTGGGCCAGACCAATCCTAGGCCCAAGTACTCAGGATATTACATAGCCTGAGGGCGAACCACGTAAAAACTTTTGTGTTGTGGTTGTGTGGTTGATTGTTTGCATATAAGAATTTTAAGACAGACATTGATTCAACCCCCCTCTCAGTGTCCGTGTGGGGTCAACAATTGGTATCAGAGCGAGGTCCCATTTACAAGCATAATCTGCTTTGGGTGATCTTGTTACAACCCACATGGCTTTAGGAGAAGGTTTCTCTTCTAATAAGGCACCACTATTTGATGGGACAAATTACTCCTTTTGGAAAGTCAGGATGCAGACTTATCTTTCAGCATTGGGGTATGACATATGGGACTGTGTAAGAAAAAGATACAAAGGAAAAGAAGATTCTACTGATGTGGCTGGGAAGAAATTGTTTGAGAATGATTCAAAAGCGAGGAATGCTCTTATGTGTGGCTTGACAGACAGTGAACTTGTCAAAGTCATGAACTGCAAAACTGCGAAAGAAATATGGGATAAACTAAAGAGTGTACATGAAGGAGATGAGAAGATCAAGGAGGCTAAGCTCCAGACTCACCGATCACAGTTTGAAATGCTCAAGATGAATGAGGATGAGAACATTGACTCTTACATGCTTAGAGTTAATGAAGTTGTTGACGCTATCAGAGGGCTTGGTGAGGAGATTAAGGAATCATCACTTGTGAAGAAAATACCGAGGTCTCTTCCCCCCAGATTTGACTCAAAAGTATCAGCTATTGAGGAGGCCAAAGACTTAAATGTCTTTAATATGGATGAACTGCATGGATCTCTTACGGCATATGAGATGAGAATAGGCAATACCAAACCTACTGAAAAGGAAGTAGCATTCAAAGCCCACAAAAAGACCAAACGGGTAGCACGGTCCGATGATGAGTGATCGACACTTAAATGTGCAACTTTTAACCGCAAGACTACGGTGTCTTCAAGTAGTAGAGGACTCAAGAGTCCGGATTATCGATCTCACGAAGAGAGGATGGAACAAGCAATGAATCCAATTTGAGTAGAATTGAACTAAGATATAGCTAATTTAGACAATTGAAGTAAACATTTAACACTATTAAACTATGCAATGTGAACAATTAATTAACAATCTAAAATATGAAGTAAATTAGATCTAAGCTAATCTAACAAGCTACACTAAACTAGTGTGTAAATATGGTGGTGGAAATGGAAGAGTTAAGGTAAGAATGTGGTGTGAAATGTGTAGGATTTTAAAACAAGTTATGTAAGATGTGTATCTAATAATCTAAAAGTGAAAATAACAAATCAAAGAAAGATTAAAATTAACAATAATCAAGATAAGAGATTAGGCAATCCAAAATCCACTAAGTATGTAATTAATTCAAACAATGCATGTTGTAATTCAACTCCCAAATCTACAATCCAATTAGTAATCTCTTGCCTAATTGGATTGGATGATATAACAATGAAGATCAAAGTAAAAGAAAATCAAAGGCCAAGATCCTAGATCATGATCTAGCCACCCTAGCAATAAATCATCAAAATCAAGCTACAAAAGATCAAAGATAAGGGCTCTAGAGCATGCTATGTGAGAGAACTTAATCAAACTACAAAGCATCAATTAAGATTATCCGAGCATCAAGTGTAGAGATAGAGCATGAGAAATGAGAGAGATTAGCACAACTAGATCTAAAATCTATTAATCAATTAAGGCACAAGTAGGGAATTTAAACTAAAACATGCATGGAATTGAACTAATCACATTACTTAGCTTCAAAAGGAGAGCCTAATCCAAGAGCTTTAGCCACTAAACATCAAGAAAGAGCTCCAAATCTTCATTAATGATCTTCAATTACACACACTCTCTCTAGATTAGTTACAAAGAAGCTCCTAATTACAATCTAAAAGTATAGAGAAGGTAAAATAAAATTGCTAAAAGACTAACTTGCCAAAAGATCTCCCTTTCTCTACAAAAACATTCCAATTTATAGAAACATTGAAGACATTTGATTGGCTCATTTTCATTCACAAGGATTGCTTCCATTTGATTGGTTGCAACTTGAAGGCTTTTGATTGGCTCTTTTGCTTTCACATGGATTGTGAATTGCTTCCATTTGATTGGTTGCAACTTGAAGGTTTTTGGTTGGCTATTTTGCTTTCACATGGATTGCTTCAATTTGATTGGTTGCAACAAACTTTCCTTCCAAAAGGATATGTGCTTTTTGCTTTTGTGGTCCTTCATTTTGGAGGCTTTTGATTGGCTCATATCCTTTCACATGGATTTGTACCATGGCAAGCTTTGATTGGTGGAAAGGTTAGAGTTGGATGAAATATCTTCTATGTAAAAAAAATGTAATTATTAGGATTTGAACCCATAACCTATTTCATACCAACCAAAGCTCTAACCAATACACCAACCATTCCTTTGCGTTGGAAAATGACTTCTTCTCAGCTTATTTTGGAATTCTTCAACACTACTGATGCCTTGGGACATTAGCCAGAAGGTTGGGGTAGTCGCGGGGTCCACCTACACAAGAGAAGTTACATAAAAATGCGCTATAAATCATCGGTTTTATGGATGATAATCCGATAATCCGTTTAATGTGATAGAATGATAAAAATCTCTGTGTAAAGCAAATGATATGCATATGATATGCTGATAAAACCCGAATTAATGAGGGGTAAAATATGCAATATTTAACACTCATCAATGAGGACTCAGATGATGAATTGACAGCTACTTTTGTACGAAAGCTAAGAAAGGGAAAAGGGAAATTCAAAGGAAAGCTCCCATTCAAATGCTTTAATTGTGGAGGTATTGGTCATTTTGCAGCCAAGTGCCCTCTTGCTAACACAGATGAAAATGACAATGACTCTTACAAATCAAAGAAAGATTATTTTCGTAAGTCATATGTCAAGAAAGGGAAGTCAAAGAGTTATATTTCAAAAAGGATAGAAAGTTCTTTAGAAGATGGTTCAAATGAGAATTCTGAAGAATCAAATGAGATTCTGTTTATGGCAGTCCTAGAGGAATAAAAGGAAGAGGAAAAATATGATAATGAGGAGTTTGAGACTGAGATTAATTTGGAAGAGGAGCTTATAACAACTTTGGAGCAGTTGAGTACACAGCAAGAAAGAAAAACAAAAAGATTTCAAAGAAGATGGCAGAAACCTGAAAAATAGCTGAGACACTCAAGGTTGAAATAGAAGAAGGGAGGAAAATTAAAGAAGAGCTTGAGTCACAAGCTATCATAATGACAAAGGAGTGTAGCAGAATGGAAGAGGAAATTACAGGTTTGAAAGCTTAAGTTGACAAGACTAATCAGAAACTGAAGGCATAGAAGGATCAATCAAGTTGAATGAAATTCTGAAAAATCAGCGACCTTCACATATAAAGTTTGGTTTGGGTTTTGAGAAGGGTGAGTCTTCACCTAAACAAGATAGTTCACATGTTGAGAAGATTCAGAAAGTAATTGCTCAGCCTGCTCAATCTAAACTTGTGCAACAACCAAAGAAACATGTAGCATCTATGGCATAACAATCTCACACTACGTCAAAACACACCATCAACGACTCCACTATGCTTGATTAATCGACGCCTCAAGCCAGTCGTCATTAAGCTACCCTTTCACTCAAATTAAGACCCACATCATCCGTCGTTTTTCAATAAAACAAAATGGGTCCCCAAGTCCCAGTTTCACTTCCGTCGTTTTACATTCCCTTTCGCCTTTTCTTTCTTTCCCTCCATTCCCCGCCATTTTTTTTTCACTTCTGTCGTTTTACATTCCCTCCCGCCTTTTCGTTCTTTCCCTCCGTTCCAGCCATTTTCTTTCTTTCTCAATCGATTGGCCTTATTTCTCTTCCTCGGCTCTCTTCCTCATCTCTCTTCCGGTCTATCTGTCACACCAGGTTTCTCATTCCGATCTCATACATAGGCAGCGACGCATTGATGGTATTCAGTTTGCAGAAATGAAGGTTGGAGAGGAGGGCATTCAGTTTGCTTGGTGCAGGCCAGGTCTCCCTCTGCTCACTGTTCTTTGTAATTGTTCTCTCAGCTGACTTCTCTCTGCAAAAATCTCAAGGTGAAATCTCACACCTCTGATTTATTTTCTATTTCCATGCTTTTGAGGGTCTCAAATCAGGGTAGGATTTTGGGGATTTAGGTCATATGACTGCTCGTATGACATCTACTCCCTCCTAACATCATTTTCTCTTCTTAAAAAAGGCACAACAGCAAATATCCTGCTCAGAGCTATCAGCGAAGGAAGCGTGTTCCGTAACCGTACAGTGAGTGGAAAGGAAATCGGAACGTTGGGTTTCCACCCATTCCGCTGAAGTGGCTCCCTGATCTTTCACCCGCGGTCATCTAATTGGCGACCCCATCGAATCAGAACGTTCGACGTCCAGCCTAGTCGTGCCAGCCAATATATCCCTGCTTTCCTTAGCCAGCCCTGGCATCTAGACGTGATGAATAGCCCGGAGGAGTGAGCGATGGGGATAAAACCGTCCGGGATGAATCCCTTGCATTGCCTTCTCATCGCTCGATCGGGCAAGTCCCTATTTTGCATTTCCACCGGCCTTAGTCCGATACCGGATTAACGACCCAAGGCCCTTGTTACTGTAGGATTCGACCACTCCAACAGGGGATAGGGCCGATAGACAAAGACAACAACCTCCATTTTATTTGCATTCAATAATCATCTCCTCATTCTCCAATACCTTTGTCGTCCATTCAATCCCACTCTTTTCATCTCTGAGCTGGTCATACAGGCACGTTTCCCTTTTAATTTAATGAAGTGGGCTGGTTTTCTGTTGATTTTATTGATGTTTATTAGTTAAAAAAATCTTTCTTTTATATTTCCTTAAAGTAATTTTGTGTACTAGTTGAAGGTGTTGATATCTTTAATTTAAAATGGGAATTGGTTCTTGTACTTTCATTTGGTTTTTTTTTTTAGCTTTGTTTTTCAGTTACATGGAATTGGATGTTTATGATTTTTTTCTGCAGTTGAAATGAAAATGGGTTTATTATTATTCTCTGAATTTATTTTCTTTGAATTTATTGTTTTATGTGGTATGGATAAATGGGTTTCTGTATGTGTTTTCTTTGGGTTCAATGAGTGATCGATGGTCATATGGAAAACTGGAAATTACATTTCTTTTCAAATATATGGGGACACGACCTCCAAGCCCTCATAGCTCGTGTGCCTGAGACATTAGATAGTGAGGATAGTCACTTGCCCTTGTTTGCATCTTTGAAGCTTATGTTCTTGACAAACATTCAATTCCACAAGACCTAATCTACAATCTATAAATTATCATGTTCTATGCTCACTTATGATTAGGACTTGTGGATTGATCAATAGATCTTTTCAAGCCCACTTAATCTACAATCTATGAGCAATCAGTTACTGTATCCTAGGAGTGAATCTTATCCATCAGTTCTTTCCTGAACTTAGGCATATTCTTTTATTCCTTCTGGTGTCGATCCACTCATATTTCGTGGGGGCTAAGGGCTGTATAATTCTTGTATTTATTTGGTGATGACAATATCTTATTATGATGATAGTGATATGTATAAGGCGTGAATCTTATCCATCAGTTCTTTCTCCATCACTTGTGCCATCTTTGTTTGGGGTTTCTTTTTCGTGCACTATTTTGGGATCACTCTTCTCATTTTTCTTGTATGTTTGATGCTCAGAAAGGATTACACTCTTTGGCTTTTCTCATCTGTAGGTCTCTATACCTCTTATCTCTTTCATTGACGATCGCTTCAATGGGTTAATTTTTTTTAAATATTTGTATCTGGTTTCAATTGTGAATTTCTGAACTTGGTTGCTTTTGTTTTGCTGTTTGGTGAATCTCTGTCCATAGATTTATTTCAACAAATCTTCAGCCAGATCTGAAAGCTTTCCCAGAACGAGAATAACCAAGTGATAATAGTTTTTTTTTTTTTTTTTTGTTTGAAATTGGGTTTTTGTGGTTTGTAGAAACGAAGGTTGGAGTCAAGGATATTCAGTTCTCTTGGTGCAGACCAACCCAAGTCTCTCACTGCTAACTATTCTCTCAAATTGCTCTCTCTGCTTTTCTCTCAAAAAATCTCAAGGTAAAACACCACAATCCTGATTTATTTTCTATTTTATTGCTTTTGAAGGTTCTCAAATATATGAATAGATATGGGGATTAGGGCTGGATTTTGGGGACGTAAGGGATCTAAGGTTTCTTTAATTTGGGGATTTTAGGGATTTTGTTCCATGATGATTGCTAAAATTCTTCTGTTCAATAAATCTTGTTTTTTCAATATTTTCTTCTTCTTCTTCTTCTTCTTCTTCTTCTTCTTCTCTCTCTCTCTCTCTCTCTCTCTCTCTCTCAAGTAGTTAGCCCCACCCAAATTGGTTTGGGATCAATCCAGGTGAGATGCTTCTTTTAAGCATACTGATAACGTGTGGAATGAAAATTGTGTGGATAGGTGTATGTGCAGCGGATTAAATGATCTTAGCAGTTAGTTTTAGTCCTTGTGCAGAATGGTTATACATTGTGCCAACTCATTGTAAGTAAAATTCAAGGGCCATTAATATCTAGATCAATGTCAAATTATAACCAGCGTCCATTAAAGGTGGAACAGTGTGTAAAGAGATTCAAATGATCATAGGCAGGTCCTTCATATTAAAATGAAAAAAAAAAGAAAAAAACACCAATATAAGTTTTGGACCATTTCCATGGATGAAAGCAGCTCCATTACACTCTGGAGTGGAACAAAACTACTGGGGGCAGGGGGCTTTCTCCACCTTCAAGGAAGTTAAATAACAGTGTGAGTCTAAATGATTTTGCTGCACAAACTTTATTCCGTTGAATTTCATTGTTATGTTTGGCTTCCTATAATTTTCCTGTAAATGTACTGATGTATTATATGATATCATGGTACATATTCAATAAAAAGAATGAGAGTGAAATGAAAGTAAATTCTCCCACTCTCTATTTCTTTAGCTAGAAAGAAATAGAAACATGATTGAAGAACAGAGGATAACAGGGGAAAAGAAACATGCTTTACTTTTTGTATGTTAATAAGATAATATTGTCAAGAAATTCATTTGGTATTTCAAAGTTTGATATTTATTTATTTTTACATAGGGCAAAAATGGTTTCGCACCTATAGAAAACATATGCCTTTTCTTCTCCTCCATTAATTGTAATATTCTTAGGACCATAATTCTTTGGACCCTTGATATTTTGGGCTAGCACTTGCAGTTGCAGATGAATGACCCAACTGTAAGGGTCTTGCCCAGGCCTCAATAAATCTCATGATATCGCTGAACAAGAAAGCTCCAAAAGGCCAAGGACCCCTCCGGCTCATTGCAGCTGCTCCAAGTGCTCAATTGATGGAAATTCATGAGACTTGAGTGTCCATAGGCATTTTTACTAGTAAGCCACCACCGATGTGGGTGCTCATCCCACATATGATATTCATGTCATCAGGGTCAAAACTTTAAGCAACATGAACAATCAAATTGCTTGGAACATTGAGACCCCAAAAGGTTTTTGTAGCTTCTTGCAACCAAAGGGATTGCATCTTTGAGACCCCACTTTTCGTTTAGAATAAAAGAGAGTGGATTTGCTTTCCAAGCAGTTGAATTAGGCATGAGAGACACCAATGAAACAAGGAAAGACCAATCATTCCCTTTAGAAAGGAGTTGCATTATTAAAAAGAACATATTGCAAAAAGTAGCGAAGGAGGGGGATTATTAGGTCATCTTACCATTTGAACATGCACTTTATATCTAATCATTCATCACACATGCAAGTTGTTGATAGTGATCTAGAGTATTGTTCTGAATTGGCCATATAAATTGGTATGATTACTTTCAGATAATGTCACCATTTCTCAAAGTTTATTACTTCATTTACACTCATGTTTCAGGAAATTGTAGAATGCACTATTGGTAAGATGTATGCATCATGTGGCAGAATGCGCTATTGCAGGCAATGTGGGAAGAGAGCTAGGAAAGAAATGAAAAGTCCTCACACCTCCGGCAGAAAGGGCCAAGCTCGTGTTGCAGAAGACTTGGTGATCTCCATTTCTTCATCATTTGGTTGCATTTTTCCATTAAATTTAATGTGCACTTAGAATGTGTTGCCTGTACTTTTAGAGAAAAAAGTTTCCAGATAAAGAGATTAGTCGGACGGATGTTTTTGTTGAGACCCATACTAGGAAGGATGGGTCTGCCATGTGCGAACAGTTGGTGAGAATATTATATTATTCATTTTTATGGTGTCATATAATATAGTATAATCATGGAATCTATTTTATAGTTTTTAAGGAGTTGCTATACATTCTTATTGTCAATTAGTTTTGCAAGACAAGATTAAGAAAACAGTTATGGATGACCCCTCCAGTGCATACAACGATCTTGAGAACGACGCAGTTGTACAGGTATATATGCAGATTATGGATGAGCGCTTCTTGCCTATTTGCTTGCACCAAAATAGTGCCTTTGAAATCCTCATGGTTGAACTAAACAACTTGTCCTTGAATGCCACTTGGCTCTTTTCTATCAATAACTCCAATGTGCAGGTCGTGACACCCAGACTCATGTAAATTAGGCTGTTGACAGTTCTAAACAAAAGCATATCATCTGAGTCTAATGCTCTAGCATTCTTCAACATTGCTAGAGATGTTGATCTAGAGTTTGATGTAAAACCAAGCATTTGCATTGTATAAGGGTACAACAATGTACACTATCTTTGGTTTCAGGTTGGTCGGTACTAATTTTACATGAACCCAAGTCCTCCTTTTGGTACTTTGGCTGTGATCTTCCAAATTTGTGAGCGTGATCAGTCAAAGTTCTGTTTCAACAAAGTGCTTGGCTACCATCAGGTTAGCGCAGAATTTTCATTCAAGCTCAACTGGTAATTGGTGTTTCATCCTTTGCCTTCCTCAAACAGCCAAGATATAAAGAGCGAACTTTGTCTTGTGGGTTGGGACTGTTACCAACAATTCACATGATCTCCTGTGATTATTTAACCACAAGTTCGGTAGTAGTAGCTGATCTGGTCAGTTGTGAAGTCTCTTTTCCTTTGTTCCAATCCTGTGTAAGGGTGATTTTGTTTCTTTGCTTCTTTGATAACTTAAGGCTTCTTTCATTCCTCTTTTCATTAAGCCTCTTTTCTCCAGATCCAGCAGCAACCGACTTAATGTAAGGTAGGAAGAGAGGAAACGTGTCTCTTTTCACCATCACAAGCATGTCATCACCCTTGTTTCTAAAGCCTATAAATACATATGATACCTGCCTTATCTGTTGTGTGTGGGTGAGATCAGAGATGTGAGAATCTACGGGAGTGGAGTATGCTTAACTGGTCAAGTGATAGTGTGATGTGTGGAGTGTAGTACTCATGTGTTCAAATGGTTGCCTGTGCTACACGTGTGAGTTAAGTTGAGATGTGTTGCAATGAATGTAAGTTCTATCAGCTGGTTTAGTTGAGCCGTGGGTGAATTATACAGTAAGTGCATCGTGTATTATATCAGGAATGCTTTTTGTATCAATTGTATTAGTTGAAATCAAATGCTCTGTTTTTGGAAATAGTTGTGAGTGTTGCAGTGAGGTTTGTGTTGTGTTGAGTGTTCACTGTCTGTCTATTCACTTATATGCAAAGTATCATATAGTAATTTTATGAAATGCATGAATGGAACATGTACAAGTAAAATTGGTTGATCAAATGATAAAGCATTCGCCATATGACATGGTGGCGAATGACCCATTAAGTGAACAATTAATTATATAATTTGCATTGTTTTTAGATGTGATTTGGTGTCGTTATTGTTGATTTTATTTATTTGGTTATTTATGAATATATTCTCTTTCTGGCCCATACGTTTGCATGGATTTGAATTCTTAGATTAGAAAGATTAATTTCTTTGATAAACTTCTTGTTTTGAAAGAAGTTACCAACCGTACGTTGCTATAAAGTTGTTGCCTAATACTGAAGCATATCTATCTTGAGGTAGAGAAATCAAGGACATCTGTATTTCAGCATCAGCTGAACTTGTGAAAATTGGAGGCGAATTGTGTTGTTTTCTGTCACACTTGTTGGTTGAATGGCTGGCTAGGTTGCATGAGATGGTTACATGAGCACATGCATGATACAATCATCCATTAACTATAACACATAAGTGCAATTAATTTGTTGGACAACCAGTACATGCCTCTTATGTTTTTTTTTCTTTCTTTTGTTAAGACTGACATGTGTATTATATATGATATTGAAATTCCTAGGTTAGCTTGTTGTTTTTCCTTTTGTTAAGACTTATATGTGTCTTATGTATGTTATTGAAATTCCTAAGCAGGTTATCTTGTTGATCCACTCAAGTTTTTTTTTTTTCCACATAGGTTCTTGGTCCTGATACTTGAGGATGTGTTAGGGGATTGGGTTTGGGTGTTTCAAAGACTTCCATGCAGCATACGCATCCATATAGGATAGCCTTACGAGAGGAGCAAGCATCGAGAGCAACCATGCAGACCCAAATGGACAAGTTGAAGGAAATGCTAGCAATGCGATTGGCGGAGGAAGCTAGGCAACGCAAGGAGGACATGGAACGTTTCTTTACTTCTTTTTTCTCAAGGTGGGTCACAGGTTCAAACCCCTACCGATCATGGGAGTTCCTCTCAGGTATAAATCAATTTTACATAAATAATATCTTTCTCAACAATTTTTGTTGGAGTTATGGCCCTGTCTATGTTTACGGGGGGCTGATGTTGGGATGGGCGTAACATTTCAAAACAATAAGCAAATTAGGAGTTAACTTCAAACTGATAATAGAACAGCTCATATATATTGTTGTATTGTAACGGTTGTGAGGAATTAAAATAGAACTACCTCTTAAAATAGGAGGGACTTTCTGAAGCCTTTTGTAGCAAGGATGGGTGGAATTAGAATAGGCACTGCTCTTGGAAAAAAACAGATGGGTGATGGAAGAAGGGAATCAACACCCAAAATTGCTGAAAGTTCCACACCACCAAACTTCATAGATGACATTAACCATCTCTTTAAGAGGCTGGAAAAAAAAAAAAAAACGAAAAGGAAAAAGAGCAGTTGGTTATATTTTGCCTATTAAACTATTAAAAACAGTAATTTAAAGTATCAAAAACTAATTGGAAAGTAACCTAAAATACAACTAGTATGAGAATTAAAAAACAGTAATAATGAATGAATGAACTAGGGTTTCATCTACTCCCCTAACCAATCCTATGCATGTCCTTTATTATCTTTTAATAAAAAATCAGATTTTATTAGTGACATCTATCAACATAGACCATGGCATATGCGTCTAGATTATTATTTCCCTAAACCTAATTCATGAGTGACATACTACAGGAATTGCTCATTATAATGCAAAAACTAAGCATGGCATATATCCTAGTCAAAACAAACATAATGCATAAAATAATGGGAAAGATAAATGCATGAGTCTAAGCATGGCATATACTTAGATTATTCATGGTTCTAAACCTTAGATGCATAACATCAAGATCAATCAAAATTAAGTTAGCTACTCTTAAAATTAATTGAACATCACATGGTTGGCATGGCATATACACAACTCATCAAGTAAAAACATGGTTTAGAATCTCATCTAATAAACTGAAATCTGAATTAAAAGATGCCAAAAGAGACTGCATAGAACTAGGCTAGGGTTTCAATTACACCATAGCCCTAAAAAGTTAGCTATTCATGTCTTTAATGAAAAATAACATAGAAAAGAGGTTCATGATAAAAACTCTAAAAGAGGATGAAGATGAAGTGATCGGCCAGTAGCCTTTCCCTTTTATTCCTCCTCCAAAAGCTCTCCAAAGATGGCTTCAAAGATGCTCCAAAGGTGCTGTACGGCTGCTGTATTATGGCTGGTTATATGGCTGGAATATATGGGATGAATGGTGGCTGGACGTGGCTGGGTTGTGGCTGGGTTGTGGCTGGAATTATGGATTGATGGGGCTGGAATTACTGTTCACGTTCATTCCCTTGTATGCTATTTATAAGTCTTGCAACAGCCCCTTTTAGCAAGTAGTTCCCTTGTAGAAATAGATCTTCAACCTTCCTTATAATTAGGAAACCTAATTAGATTGAATAAGGAGTCTTCTTTCTTGTTTTAGTAAGCTTTTTAAATCTGGTCCCACTTGTATCTTCTAGAAACTTATTCACATGGACCCACAAATCTGAGATTAATTGCAAGGAATTAAATCTGAACTTTTGACATAAAAGTGGGTCCTATTTCTTAGACTTCTAACTTTACTTAAACTCTTGCTCCAAATTTTCCTTCTTTCTCTCTTTGTTTTTCTCCATCATTGGGCTCCACTTTAACTTGAATAGGACTTTCTCAATTCTGAAATTCTACTTTGTTAATGGATGTGGTCCCCACCTTGGGCGTGTGACCCTAGATTGGGTTTCTTCTTTTTTTATTCTTTATTTCTTTTACTCTTTTTCTTTGATTAGAATTGTAAGTTGTCCAAATAATCAGAAAGTCTTCTTGAAATCTGGAATATCTTGAATGGGACCCACCTTAGTCCTTCTTTGGGATTCACGCCCATCATCCTCTTCATTAATTACTCTCTTTTTGCTCTTTTTGACCTTAGCATAAAAATTAACAAAAACTATATAAAACCAAATAAGATAACTATGACTAGCACAAGAGTAATCAGATATTAGGGCTTAGATTGCAAACAATTAAGCACTTATCAAATTTCCCCAAACTTACCTTTTGCTAGTCCTCGAGCAAAACAATAAAATAAAAGTAAGAAAATAAAACACTAAAATATGAAACCTATCCTTCCACCATTTGTCTCAGAGATGTATGATCAATACATGATTCAAAGAAGCAAGAGTCTCAACCAGTTCACAATCCACATGCTCAAAGGGTTGTATGTAAAACAATACCAACATAACTTTTCAGTTTAGGCTTTCACACAACCAAACAATCATTTTTGCAAATTAGTTTAACTTCAATCCTCACCATGCATACACTCACAATAAAAAAAAAACTCAATAATTGGCTAAGATTGAACAAACAATGATCTCATGAAACTTATTACATGCTTGAAGTGAAATCACACACCATAGGCTCCCATTCCATCTCATCTCCACACTAGGACTACACTTCACCTAGAATCAAGTAGGACTTTTACACATAGGTTATCATGGGGCTAGGGTGAAGGGTTAAGAATGAAAGGAAATGGATAACAAGATCTAAGGAATTTGTGTAGAATCACACTTCAGGTTCCTTTATATACTTCTGATTTTGGCGGCGATGACTTGCATTTTGAATTTCCATCTTGTTGAGTCACGCGTGTATCCTCCTTTATTCTTTTTTTTTTCTATTTTTTTATATGTTTTTCTCTTTTCCTCTTTTTTTTATTTTTTATTTTTTTACAATAAAAAAAACTGAAACTATGGAGATATAGAGTAACGACAACTTTTTTTTTTCTGTCTCAAGCCTTGCACACATTTTGTAATGAACCTTAAATTCATCTTTATACTAGGTAAGGCTGTACATATGGTAATGTAACTCCGTCAAACTTAGGGGTTGGTATGGGTGCAATAAGTGTCTTAATTAAGGCTCAACATGGATAACTAGCGGTAAACATCAAAGGGGATGGATAGAAAAGTACAAACTAGTCAAACATGGCCTAAAATCATCTCCTATGGTTCATGTACTCGAAATTTGCCTCAATCGTATAAAAATGAGAGTTCTAGCATGTTTTTCCATATAAAATTCAGAACATGTGATCAAAGAATGAAATTAAAAGATCATAACACTCAGCATATAACCCTATCAAGAATAAGCATTTAGGCTCAAATCTCACTAGGTTGCACAAGTTTTCACCAAAAGCATCTAATCATTCAATTATGCACGAGCTTTCAACCTCATACTATATCAGCATTGTAATCCACAAAGTGATAGCTCAACATGGATTACGATTTTTAGCAATTGAAATATAAATAACCGGCATAATAAATTTCAATGAACCATGCAAGACAAATTATCATTTCTCATCATTGTGGTAGGAAGGAACTATGACTCAAAGAAAAACAAATATTTTTTTATTTTCGATTTTTTTTAAAAATTTTTTATGTCTTTTTGGACTATAATGACTCTATTAATGACTCTATCTTAACTAAGACTCTTCCCCCAAACTAAAAGTAAACATTGTCCCCAATGTTGTAAAATAAAGTAAGAAGAAAACACTAAAAACATAAAAGAAAAGTAAGTAGAAACACAAGCAAAAGGGTAAAAGAACTCAGCTGGATATGGAGTAGATTGTCAGCTCTGAATTACCATGCTCAATTTTTCATTGCAAAGATCTAGGCTACCTCCCAGTAGTGCTTGCTTTAGAGTCTTCGGCCAGACTGTGCTTCTTTATCAAGCGGAAGGGGAATCTGTGAATGTAATCACATCAATATCCTTGTCAAGAATCTGCTCCCAATAGGGCTTGAGCCTATGTCCATTGACCTTGAACTTGTTACCATTCTTTGGATTAGAGATCTCAATAGCCCCACGCTCAAATACCTGAGTGACCTCAAAGGGGCCTCACCATTTGGACTTCAGCTTCCTTGGAAATAATTTGAGTCTAGAACCAAAGAGTAATACCTTCTGTCCCACCACAAACGTCTTCCTTAATAGCTTCTTATCATGAAATATTTTAGTATTCTCTTTATACACCTTGGCATTCTCCTATGCTTCATATTGTAGCTCTTCAAGCTCATTTAGCTGTAACTTTCGCTTCTCACCTGCTTCCTTCATATCAAAATTAAATTTCTTGATCGCCCAGAATGCCCTGTGCTCCAATTCGACCGGCAGATGATATGCTTTCCCATAGACCAAACGATATGGAGACATGCCTATAGGAGTCTTGTAGGCTGTCCTATATGCCCAAAGCGCATCATTCAGCCTTAAATACCAATCTTTCCTGTTGGGCTGCACCGTCTTTTCTAGAATCTGCTTGATCTCTCTATTACTCACTTCGACTTGGCCACTTGTCAGAGGGTGGTACGGAGTAGCTATCTTGTGAGTTATCCCATATTTCTTCATTAATGCTTCAAAAGACCTGTTTTTGAAGTGACTACCACCATTACTAATCATGGCTCTGGGTGTCCCAAATCTGGCAAATATCATGTTCTTCAGAAGTTCCAAAACCACCTTGTGGTCATTTGTCTTACTTGGGATAGCCTTCACCCATTTGGACACACAGTCTACTCCTACCAGAATGTAGAGATAACCATAGGATGATGGGAATGGTCCCATAAAATCAATCCCCCACACGTCAAAAAGCTCCACCTCTTGTATGCCTTTCAGTGGCATCTGATTTCGTGATGAAATGTTCCCCATTCGCTGGCACCTATCACAACTTAAACAAAAAGCATGTGCATCTTTAAATATAGAGGGCCAAAAGAAACCAGATTGAAGTACCTTAGCAGCTGTCTTTTTTCCTCCAAAATGTCCTCCACATGCTTTGTTGTGGCAATGTGCTAAGATGCTTTGAACCTCTTCTTCTGGTACACATCATCTAATGATCTGATCGGAGCAATACTTGAACAAATATGGGTCATCCCAATAATAGAAACGTGCCATGTGCACCATCCTCTTCTTGTCTTGATTAGTAAAATGTATTGAGAACTCACCACAAACCTTGTAATTCACCAAGTCAGCAAACCATGGAAGCTTGGTAATCTGAAAGAGATGCTCATCTGGAAAAGATTCATTGAGCGGGATTTCGTCTCCTTTGCTTACTTTCTTAGTCAGCAACCTAGATAAGTGGTCTTCCACCACATTCTCACTGCGCTTTTTTATCTCTGATCTCAAGGTCAAATTCTTGTAGTAAACAACACCCATCTGATTAGCCTTGGCTTTGCATCCTTCTTGCTCAATAGATAGTTCAATGCTATATGATTTGTGTAGATTATTACCTTAGACCCAACAAGGTAGGACCTGAATTTTTCTAGTGCAAAAATTACAGTAAGAAGTTCCTTCTCAGTAGTAGAGTAGTTCAGTTGTGCATCATTTAGAGTCCTGGATGCGTAGTAAATCACATGCGGAAGCTTCTGTACTCTTTGGCCAAGCACAACCCCTAAAGCATAGTCATTGGCATCACACATGAGCTCAAATGGCAAACTCCAATCAGGTGCCATGATAATAGGGGCTGATGTCAAAAGCTGTTTTCAGCAGCTCAAATGCTCGCAAACAATTCTCATAAAAAACAAACTCCACATCTTTCTGTAATAATGAACAAAGTGGTCTTGCAATCTTGGAGAAGTCCTTAATGAATCGGCGATAGAATCCCGCATGCCCAAGGAAACTTCGTACTCCCTGTCAGATTATGTGGAAGAGAAGAAGAAGAAGCAGAGAACAATATGGGAGAAGGTCGTGCATTTCTCATAGCATCGACTAATCTTTTATAATCATAATATGCCTTAATCAAGGCTGTAATAAAGCAACTGTTACAAATCATAATATTACACAGAAGAAAGAATCAATTAGATACTATACAAAGGGAGAAAAATCAGAGGAGAAAAATCAGGAATTACAAAACGTATCCTATACAGATTCGGGCCTGCTGGGCATGATGGGCCTATTACTTCATGAGTCGGGCCTGCTGGGTCTATTACTTTTACACTCCCCCTCAAATTGATGTGGGGAGATTGAAAACATCAATTTGGTAGTTAGATCATGATGACGGTGTTTGGGAAGTGCTTTGGTGAAGATATCCGCCAACTGGTTAAAAGAAGATACATGAGGCAGAGATATCTTCTCAGTAACGACATGTTGACGGATGAAGTGACAGTCAATCTCAATATGCTTTGTCCTTTCATGGAAGACGGGATTGTTGGCAATTCTGGTAGCACTGGTATTATCTCCATGGAGAGGTGTAGAACTACCAACAGGAATACCCAATTCACACATAAGGCGACGAAGCCAGATAATTTCAGCACTGGCAGAGGACATCGCTCGATATTCTGCCTCAGCGGAAGACTTGGAGACAGTGGTTTGCTTCTTGCACTTCCAAGAAATCAAAGAGTTGCCAAGAAACATACACCAGCCAGTGGTAGACCTCCGAGAATCAGGACAGCCAGCCCAGTCAGCATTCGCATAAGCTGATAATTGCAGAGAATTATCAGAAGAGAAGAAGAGACCATGATGAAGAGTCCCTTTCACATAGCGGAGGATGCGTAATGTAGCAGCAAGGTGCGGTTTGTGGGGATTGCTAACAAACTGACTAACCGTATGAACTGCATGAGAAATATCCGGCCGAGTCATAGTTAAGTAGAGTAAACTCCCAACTATTCGCCGGAAAATAGAAGGATCATCCAGGGGAGTGCCATCATCGGAACTGATTTTGGTGTTCAATTCAAGAGGTGTATCAAAAGAGTTAGCATCATCAAGCCTGGCTGACGTGATCAAGTCTTGCGCATATTTTCGCTGAAGAACCCGAATGCCTGATTTATTACGCACAAACTCAAGCCCCAGAAAGTAGGTAAGAGGACCAAGATCCTTCATTCGAAAGTGGCGAGTTAGGTGGTGTTTGAGAGCCGTGTGCCAGAAGTATCATTGCCACTGATAATCATATCATCAACATAGACCAAGAGGAATGTGTAGCCCTTCGATGTCCATCGTAGGAAGAGGGAACTATCAGAGTGACTTTGACGAAACCCGGCTTGAAGAATTGCTGCACGAAACTTATCAAACCAAGCCCGGGGAGCTTGTTTAAGCCCATAAAGAGCTTTCCGTAATTTGCACACATGCTTTGGAGGACAAGCATATCCCGGTGGAGGTTTTAAATAAACAGTCTCGCGCAAGTCCCCATGTAGAAAAGCATTTTTGACGTCCATTTGCCATAGAGGCCAGTTGCGGGCAGCCGCGACACCAAGAAGAGTACGAACTGTGGTCATTTTTGCCACCGGTGCAAAGGTTTCCTCATAATCAATACCATATTCCTGCTTATATCCCTGGGCAACCAATCGGGCTTTGTAGCGATCAAGACTCCCATCAGAGTGTACTTTGATAGAGTATATCCATTTGCTGCCAATTATAGAAGCGCCATCTGGAGTCGGGACCAAATCCCATGTTTGGTTGGCTTCAAGAGCAACTAATTCCTCAGTCATAGCATCCTGCCAGTAAGCAATCTTGGAGGCCTGTGAATAGGAAGTGGGTATGGGAGTGCTATCTAAGGAAGTAAAAAGAGCAGGAAAGCCATAGCGGTTAGGAGCAACAGAAGGACGACTAGAGCGTCGCAAAGAGATGGTGCTATCAGAAGAAGTGTTATTACCTGAAAACTCAGTAGGCGGCAGTGGGAGAGGATCAGGAGAGGGAGTTGCCAGAAGAGGGACCTTGTTCCGCCGGACATAAACTTTGAGAGGAGGTGATGAAGAAGGAGATTCTGAGAATTGTGGCAGATAGGATACAGCAATAGGATGATGATCCAAATGTAAAGAAAAGAATGGAATATGTTCCAAGAAAACAACATTTCGAGATATGCGCATGCGTTTTTCCAACTGATCATAACATAAAAATCCTTTATGTTCAGGACTGTAACCCAAAAAAATGCATTTAGCAGCCTGTGGAGATAATTTTGTGCGTTCATTAGGAGGAAGATGAACGAAACACAAGCAACCAAAAACACGTAAGTGAGAGTATGAAGGGTTTTTACCAAAGAGAACTCCGTAAGGAGTAGTCTTGCCTAGAACAGTGCTAGGAAGACGGTTGATAAGATACACAGCAGTCTGTGCAGCATCACACCAAAATTTTGGAGGAACTAAAGATGCAATCAACAAAGTACGAACAGTTTCAAGAATATGTCTGTTCTTGCGTTCCGCAATCCCATTTTGCTGAGGAGTATGTGGACACGATTTTTGGTGAATAATTCCTTTATTAGACAGAAAGGCAGAGAATTCATGAGACATGTATTCACCACCGGAATCTGATCTAACAATTTTGATAGCTCTCTGAAATTGGGTTTGGACCATGTTATAGAATTTTTGAAAAATGGAGAAGACTTCAGATTTCATGCGCATAAAGTAAATCCAAGTATAACGAGAATGATCATCAATAAAAGTCACATAGTATTTAAATCCTGTCCTACTCAAGGTAGGAGCAATTCCCCAAACATCTGAATGAATGATATCAAATGCTGCTAAAGCACGAGTATTATGAACATGAAAAGGCAAAATATGACTTTTACTTAAACAACAAGTTTCACACTTGGATTGAGAGAAAGAAGATATCATTTTATTATCAAACTTAGAATCCAAATCACCAAATTTAAATAAGGAAAGCAAATTTGCATTGTTGACATGACCAAGACGTTTATGCCAAACAGTCCACAATTGTTTGAAATCAGAATAAGAAGCAAAAAAAGAATGTTGTCCAATATCCAGCAAGAACAGGCGCCCATATTTACTCCCCGTCGTGATCACCTTCCCAGTTTGTCGCCCCTGTATAACACAACCAGAGGAAGAAAAGTGAACAAGATAGCCATCATCGATAAGTTGACCTACAGAAAGAAGATTGGCTGATAATTGAGGAACAAAGTAAACATTTGAAAGAGTGAAGGACTGGCCAGAAACACTGGACAAAGTAATGTTACCAACTCCCGAAATGAGAAGTTGATCACCATTAGCAGTGGTTATTTTCTCTTTTCCAAGATAAGGGTTAGAATTTGTAAAGCTATGCTCGACAGATGTCATGTGATTGGAGGCTCCTGAATCTAAAAACCAGGTGGAAGATGTAATAGGGGAAGAAAGGTAAGCAGATGAATGAAACACAGGATATGCTATAGGAGAAGGAATTTGGTACCGACCACCAGAGATGCCCATAGATGCATATGCAGAAGTGACTGTGCTCTGAATCAGATCTTGAATCTGGGCTGGAGTCATGGATACAGTCCCGGAAGAAGTGCTGCCTGAGTCGGGAAAAGGAGCTTGAACTTGGAATGCAGCTGGAGTATGTTGTCTGGACGCAGTAGGAGGATGTTGCTTCTGCTGGGGTCCATTCTTCCTTTGTAAACTACGACAATCATCAATAAGATGACCAGAGCGTTTGCAATATCTGCAAACCAATTTCTTCCGACAGTTCTTGGCGAGATGACCAAAGCCTTTGCATTCATAGCATCGAGTAGGCTTCTGATTGGGGGTTGCAAGAAGAGCAGTCTCAGCCTGAAGAGAAGCCTTTGGTTCGTCAAGGATGACACGCTGAGAGTTCAGGCGAAGTTCTTCTCTAAGAACTTCTTGGAAGCATGTGTCCAGATTTGCTGTGACTTCTCTATTCATAAGGGCTGAACGGACAGATTCAAATTCGGATATGAGGTTCATAAGAAACTGACTAATGTGAGTTTCTTCTTGTAATTTGAGAGCCTCAGTCAGAAACCCAACAGATACGGACTGAATTATCATAGCATCCCTCTCTGTCCATAATGTGAGAAATCCATTGTAGTATTCTTGCACTGTTTTATCACCTTGACTGAATTTCGCAATCTCACTATCAAGTTGAAATTTGCAAGCTTTATTGGTTTGGTGATAAACATTCTTTAAATGACCCCACATATCACAGGCAGCAGCATAAGCTTGAAGAGCAATAGCAAGAGAAGGATCAATGGAATTAAGAATCCAAGTGATAACCTTAGCATTTTCTTTAGCCCAGGTGGCTAAGGCTTTGGTATCAGTTGTAGCAGGTTTAGGTATCGACCCATCAAGATAACCAAACAGTCCTTGACCTTCTACGAAATTCTTCAGGTGAAATGACCAAGCCATGTAATTATTTCCATTGAATTTAATGGGAATAACATCATATTTCTCCATATTAAATTATTATGAACCAGCAGCAAATAACCAACCAAGAATTAGCAGCAAGAGAAGATAACTTGTTCAGCTTCTAATGAGTTGCCAGTAAAGCATACACAGCCGGCTATCCACACCAATTCCAGCACAAAAAAAATAACTACCAAGAAACAGTGCTCAATTCCAGCCCCCAGACAGAGGAGGTATGTGTACCCCACAATCTGATCTAAGTCCAGATCAGATAATTCACAGCAAGTAGTACAATCAGTAGTAGTGGGACAGCAATCAGATGAAATTAAACTGCCAAAGAAGTCTGAAATATGGTTCAGATCTGTTGCTGGAGCAGGAGAACCCAAAACAGACAAAAAAAAAAATTTGTAAAACAGGCTGACGACCCCCTTTTTGGCTTCTGGAGTGAACACGTGGGGCCCAAAGAGTGATCAAATCTTTGATCAGGGAACACAGACCTCTGAGTGATACTTCTGAGTGACTTTCAGATCAAGTTGCATACTAATCTAATGAAAATCCGCAAGACTGGACGGATCTGATGAAAACCTTTTGAGAAAATAGTCGGATGAAGAAGAGATGAAAACTACCTCAAAGATGATGCCAAAAATCCAGAAAAAATCACTACAATTCCCAGAATAATCAGTCGACCAAGTTGGGAATGATCGTTGTTAATTTTGTGATCATCACAGGTGGGCCATAGTGACAATAGAGAAGAACAGCGGCAAACAGACGTTAATACGTCAATGTCGACATGGTTCGACAGTGAGTCGATCTCCTTGTGAGATCTGAGTAGTTGATCGCGGCCCGATCAGGGGTATGGAATGGAAAGGACGAGTTATTTTCGCAACTCCAGGCCAAAGTTTCACTCAAAACGGATCAAAATCCACAAATTTGGACGGTTTTGATGAAAACAGAGGCAAGAAATAGAAATATCACAAATGTTGCTGGAAACCTCACCTCTGATGGGAGAAAAAATCCAGAAAAATGCTCATAAATACCAGCGATGCTGGTCGACCAAGATGGAGGTGATCATGAGAGATGTTGAAAATGATCCGAAGTGGGCCACGTCTTGATCAGGGATGATCAGACACTATCAGGGATGATCAGACACTCCAGGAAGAAGATCCAAGTGACTGAATCAAAGAGAGAAAGCAATTATGGCTCTGATACCATGTCAGATTATGTGGAAGAGTAGAAGAAGAAGCAGAGAACAATATGGGAGAATGTCGTGCATTTCTCATAGCATCGACTAATCTTTTATAATCATAATATGCCTTAATCAAGGCTGTAATAAAGCAACTGTTACAAATCATAATATTACACAGAAGAAAGAATCAATTAGATACTATACAAAGGGAGAAAAATCAGAGGAGAAAAATCAGGAATTACAAAACGTATCCTATACAGATTCGGGCCTGCTGGGCATGATGGGCCTATTACTTCATGAGTCGGGCCTGCTGGGTCTATTACTTTTACACTCCCTTCACTGATGTGGGTGGTGGAAGTTTGCTGATCAAGTCTATCTTAAGCCTTATCCACCTGTATCCCCTTGCTTGTCACCACATGCCTAAGTACAATGTCATGCTTCACTATGAAGTGGCATTTTTCCTAGTTTAACACTAAATTACACTCCTCACATCTCTTTAGCACAAACTGCGGATGATACAAACAATTATTAAATGATGATCCGAAGACAGAGAAGTCGTCCATGAATACCTCAATAAAGCGCTCCACCATATCGGAGAAAATACTCATCATGCATCTCTGAAAAGTTGCTGGTGCATTGCATAGTCTGAAAAGCATCCTCCTGTAGGCAAATGTCCCAAATGGACAAGTAAAAGTGGTCTTCTCTTGGTCCTCTAGAGCAATAGGAATCTTATTGTATCCACTGTATCCATCGAGAAAACAATAATGTGAATGCCCAGCTAGCTTCTTTAACATTTGATCAATGAATGGTAGTGGGAAGTGATCCTTTCTGGTAACTGTGTTAAGCTTTCGGTAGTCTATGCATACCCTCCATCCAATGGTAACTCTAGTAGGAATCAGCTCATCATGTTCGTTCTTGACCACTGTCATTCCACTCTTCTTGGGAACAACTTGCACTGGGCTAACCCACTTGCTATCTGAGATTGGGTAGATGATCCCAACGTCTAATAGCTTAAGAATTTCTGCTTTGACAACCTCTTTCATATGAGGGTTGAGTCTTCTTTGTGCTTCCCTTGTAGGTTTAGACTCTTCTTCTAACAAGATACGGTGCATACACATGGTTGCGCTTATACCTTTGATATCTGCAATGCTCCACCCTAATTTTATCTTGTGAGCTTTTAACACTTGTAACAACTTGCTCTCCTCATTATAACTTAAATCACTGGCTATGATACATGGCAAAGTCTCATGATCTCCCAAATAGGCATATTTGAGATGTTCAGGTAATGACTTTAATTCTAACTCAGGTGCTTTTAAAACAAAAGGAACAGGTTGCTTTATGGAAGAACCAAAAATTTCAAGAGAGTTAGAATAGTTATCTAGGTTGGAGGGGAGTACTTCTAGTTGATTTACAATCTCCATAAGTGCCGCCTCAAGCTCATCACAATCATGCTCGATTTCAGATTTGGTAAGGCCTTGCTGAATGCATGTGTCCAACTCCTCCTTGCACCAATGTGCTCTTGGAAACACATATACTATAGCCTGCTCAATTACCTCAATCTGAAAGCAATCTTCATCTCTAGGCATTTTCATAGCTTCGAACACTTGAAACTCAATTTTCTGCCCATTGACCTTCATTTCAATTGTGCCTTTCTGTACATCAATCTTTGAACCCGCAGTGGCCATGAAAGGTCGGCCGAGTATAATAGATGGTGGTGAGGCAGTGATACACTCTCCATGTTAAGTACCACAAAGTCAGCAGGTAATATGAATTCTCCTACCTTCACCAAAATGTCCTCCAGAATGCCCCGTGGGTGCTTCATACTCCTATGTGCCAATTGCAATGTAATTGAAGTTGGTTTGAACTCTCCCAAATCCAAATACTCATAGACTGAGAATGGCAGCAAATTGATACTCGAACCTAAGTCCAGTAAGGGTCTCTCAAATGTATGATCTCCTATCTTGCAAGGTATAGTAAACATGATTTTAAAAATCGGCCGATACCGGTTCAACTCGGCCGATATGAACCGGTATCGGCCTTACTGGTCCGATATTTATCCGAGATACCGGTATCGGTGTCGATTGGCAAAAAATCGCCAAAATATCGGATAATATCGGCCGAGTTGACGAAAATCTCAGTTTGACCGATATCTGGTTGATATTTCGATGAACAGTGCCATCTTCCCCAATCTCTTCAATCTGCACACAGTGGAGGGCTGAGGAGGAAAAATTGATGAGTCAGACCCAAATGACTCAATCCATGAGGATGAAGCTCAGGTCCAAACCCACGAAGAGACCAAGTCAAGGCAGCCACGTATCCCGCTCCTACCAGGTCCTGCGGACAGCGAGATGGCAGTTCCTCACCTGCCTCGTACAGCGCGATGGCAGTTCCTCACCTGCCTCCTCCAGCGCGAGGGTAGTTCGAGTGTTCCAAGGACGAACGTTGCTGAAGAGTCGTCCCCATCTGTTAGGGGAGGACTATAAATCAAGGAGTCCCACCAGCACTTGAGAAGGATGGATCTCTCTCTATTCACTTCGACGCTTGTATTCCTCTAGTTTGTAATAATCATTGAGGAAGTAAAACACCACAGGCAATCTCTGCCTTTATGAAGTGGACGTAGGTCATCTTGACCGAACCACTATAATCCCTTCTCTCTCTTCTTTAATTATTGCATTTACTGCATTTATTACTTGACCGGTGGTGTCCGAAACCCAATTTTGGCATCATCAGTTTGGCGCCGTCTGTGGGAAACGAACAAAAGTTCCCATCATCTTCTTCAGAAATTATGGTGATTACCACAAGATCAGCAAGACGACCGGAGGATAATCTCACTCAAGATGGGCGCCCAACAGGCCTAGGCCCTTCCGGGCGTCCAGGCCCTTCCAGGCGCCCAGACTCCCCCAGGCGGGGAGAGGATGTTCCTCCACCGAATGACCATACCTCGAATGCTCCTGCTCCCACTCCTCAGCAGATGTTGGAGACCATGCAACAGCTGGTAGCCGCCCAAAACCAGCAGATATTACAACTCGTGCTGGCAAGGCAAGGTGGAGCACAATTTGGAGGAGTACCACAGGGAGCATCACGCCAGGGACTTCCAAGAGCTCCACGCCTGGGAGCTCCCCATCTGGGCACCCATCCTCAGCTGGGCGCGCCAGGAAGCTCCCCATCAAGCTCTCCACGCCCGGGACCTCCCCATCTGGGCGCCCATCCTCAGCTGGGCGCGCCAGGGAGCTCCCCATCAAGCGCTCCACGCCCGGGACCTCCCCATCTGGGCGCCCATCCTCAGCTGGGCGCGCCAGGGAGGTCCCCATCAAGCTCTCCACGCCCGGGACCTCCCCATCTGGGCGCCCATCCTCAGCTGGGCGCGCCAGGGAGCTCCCCATCAAGCGCTCCACGCCCGGGACCTCCTCATCTGGGCGCCCATCCTCAGCTGGGCACGCCGGGGAGCTCCCCATCAAGCGCTCCACGCCCTGGACCTCCCCATCTGGGCGCCCATCCTCAGCTGGGCGCGCCAGGGAGCTCCCCATCAAGCGCTCCACGCCCGGGACCTCCCCATCTGGGCGCCCATCCTCAGCTGGGCGCGCCAGGGAGCTCCCCAACTGGGCGCCCATCCTCAGCTGGGCGCGCCAAGGAGCTCCCCATCTGGGCGCCCATCCTCATGGCGGCGCCCAGGGAGTTCCCCAGGGCGCCCATCCTCTCAATGCCATTGTTGGGCACATTTCTGCTCCAGATACAAGATGACCCCGCAGCAATAAAAGCATCAGCAAGGCCATCCTATGAGTCATTATCAGCCAGGACAACCCTCTCCTCAGTTTGGGAAGCTCAATCCCGTGCTGCCCTCTAATCACTCTTAAAGTTGTCCTCGGCATCACCATAGACATCATCAGTTTGGCCGAGGCATGCTCCATGGCGAGAAGCACCTCACCGGGCGCCCATCACCATGGCGCCCAGGGTAGAGGAGCACCTCACTTGGGCGCCCATCATCATGGCGCGCCCAAGGTCGAGGAGCACATCACCATCGACATCATATATAAGAGCTGCCACTACAATCATCAAGCCCCTCAGTCAGCACGAAGCCTATGAGGACAATATCTGGGAAAGCAGTTCTCTCATGTACCGCCCCAGTCATTGTCTCCACAACGGTCTCTCTGAGCATCACCCTCTCACGGGTCTGTACAAGCTCAGCCTCATTGAGCGAAGCCCTCTCGCGGGTCTTCAGAAGCTCACCTCACTGAGCGAAGCCCTCTCGCGGGTCTTCGGAAGCTCAGCCTCATTGAGCGAAGCCCTCTCGCGGGTCTTCAGAAGCTCACCTCACTGAGCGAAGCCCTCTCGCGGGTCTGTACAAGCTCAGCCTCATTGAGCGAAGCCCTCTCGCGGGTCTTCAGAAGCTCACCTCACTGAGCGAAGCCCTCTCGCGGGTCTTCGGAAGCTCAGCCTCATTGAGCGAAGCCCTCTCGCGGGTCTTCAAAAGCTCACCTCACTGAGCGAAGCCCTCTCGCGGGTCTTCAGAAGCTCAGTGAGCCCTCTCGCGGGTCTCCAGAAGCTCAGCCTCACTGAGCGAAGCCCTCTCAAGGTCCTTCACAAGCTCAGCCTCTGCCTTGGCCGCCCTCTCATAGGCTACTAAGAGTTCGGTCTAAAGCCTGGTCGCCCTCTCGCGGGCCGCGGAAAGATCAGCCTCGGAAGTTCTTCCAGCTGGCGCAGCCCTCTCCTAGCTGGCACGCCCTCTCCTCAGCTTGAGAAGCCCTCTCCTAGCTGGCGCAGCCCTCTCCTCAGCCTGAGAAGCTCTCTCATTTCTTCTTCTGGGATGACCCATCAGAAGTTACCGAGGGGCAGAGTCTTGGAATTTACATATGTAAAGGGATATATCATGCGCTATGCAGAGGGGGTCCGGGGGTGTCCCCCGGCGGGGGTCGAGCTGACCGGTCAGCTCGCGGGGGATCAGACGTCCGCCACGGGATCAGACTCCCCCGGGCGCCCAAGTCCCTCGGCGCCCAAAGCATCCCTCGGGCGCCCAGGACTCCCCGGGCGCCCAAGTCCCTCTCTCCCCCTCTCGCCAGGACTACTCCCCGGGCGCCCAAGTCCCTGGGGCGCCCAAGGGCCTCTCCACGCCCCAAGGAATCCCCCGGGCGCCCAGACCCTCACTCCCCGGGCGCCCAGACACTCACTCCCCCGGGCGCCCAGGCCCTCACTCCCCGGGCGCCCAGACACTCACTCCCCGGGCGCCCATACACTCCCCCGGGCGCCCAGGCCCTCACTCCCCGGGTGCCCAGACACTCACTCCCTCGGGCGCCCAGGCCCTCACTCCCCGGGCGCCCAGACACTCCCCCGGGCGCCCAGACCCTCACTCCCCGGGCGCCCAGACACTCACTCCCCAGGGCGCCCATCACTCCTCAGGCGCCCACCTCCTCCTCGCCCTGCGCGGCGTCGCCCTCGCCCAGGGTGATGTCGCCCAGCAGCGCAGGGGCGCCCACCTCCTCCTCGCCCAGCGCGCGTCGCCCTCGCCCAGGGTGATGCCGCCCAGCAGCGCAGGCGGCGGGCGCCCACCTCCTCCTCGCCTAGCAGCGCAGGGGCGCCCGCCTCGTCCTCGCCCATTGCGGGATTGCCGGAGGCGCCAGCGTCGCCGCAGGGGCGCCCGCGGCCTGACGGACGCCCAGCGCAGATCACGTCCGACCGCCGACTGGCGAGTGTCCAGGATGGAGCCACTCGCGCCTACGCCCAGGAACTTGTCCCCCGGGCGCCCAGGCCTTCTCCCCCTGGCCGGTTCCAAAGCTCGCCCATATCAGGATTAAAACCGGAAAAGAGGAAAAAGATTTTGGAGGGAGAAGAGACCTGAATCTACCAATGCCCCCTTTCAAAAAATTATTTGGGCACGGGGCATTGAGGGGCAAATGATGAGTCAGGCCCAAATGACTCAATCCATGAGGATGAAGCTCAGGTCCAAACCCACGAAGAGACCAAGTCAAGGCAGCCACGTATCCCGCTCCTACCAGGTCCTGCGGACAGCGAGATGGCAGTTCCTCACCTGCCTCGTACAGCGCGATGGCAGTTCCTCACTTGCCTCCTCCAGCGCGAGGGTAGTTCGAGTGTTCCAAGGACGAACGTTGCTGAAGAGTCGTCCCCATCTGTTAGGGGAGGACTATAAATCAAGGAGTCCCACCAGCACTTGAGAAGGATGGATCTCTCTCTATTCACTTCGACGCTTGTATTCCTCTAGTTTGTAATAATCATTGAGGAAGTAAAACACCACAGGCAATCTCTGCCTTTATGAAGTGGACGTAGGTCATCTTGACCGAACCACTATAATCCCTTCTCTCTCTTCTTTAATTATTGCATTTACTGCATTTATTACTTGACCGGTGGTGTCCGAAACCCAATTTTGACATCATCAAAAATAAAAAATAGAAGAAGAAGAAGAAGAAAGCAATAGGGAGGCTGCCGGAGTTGAATTTCAGCAGGCTGGGAGTCGGAGTCGCAGCACAGGTAGGGTCCTTCTTCCTCCTCTCCCTCTTCCTTTCCTCTTCCTTCCCCATTCTTTTCTTTCGTTTTGTTTTTCTCTTGGTTGCAGCCGCCCCATGCCCCCTTCTTCCCCTTTCTGTATCGATGATACAAAGTACCAAGTGAGACTTTTTTCTACCATCATCTATTGGGTTATCCAACAGGTGTCATCCATCTGGGTGGCTCTGAGGACAATCCACAGCCAAGTAATGCTGCCCATGGACACATCTAACTGCACGTGTCACACAACGAGGTGATCGTTGGAACTGTTGGCCCACTCTAGTTGTACTACCTCGATTTTATATCCCGGCTTACTTTTGTTCACTGTTATCTCTTTACTTTCCATATTACTGTTGCAGCACTATGTACTGATGGGTTACACAAACCCGTCAAAAAAACAGTCATTAATATGATAGTTCCTTTACCAAAAAAAAAATAAAAATAAAGGGCAAAAGTCTCCAACAGTCTTCCTACCATTTTCATATTTTTTTAAGTTATGGGTTATAACATTCATATAACTTGTAAGGTTTTGCCAATCAATGAACTCCATTGTGTGGCCCATTTGTAGAAAATCAAAGTCGCTCAAAATAATTGTCCTCCTCTTATATGAGTTTTGACCGAATTTCATTTTAATTGGAGATGTGATACTATTAGATTGATCGATTTTTTTAAAAATCGATCAACTGATCAATTTGACGGTGGATCAATCTCTTATTAGACTGAAACTTGTCCAGCACCCATATAAAAGAGAGACAATTATTTTGAGCCGTTTAGACTTTGCGTAGATGGATCCTACTATGAAGTATGAAGCATTGAAGCCTACAAGAATTTTAAGATATCCTTATGCTTCTTTTAATTGTACCATATTAATAACTAATAAGGCCCACTTAAAAAGTCTAAACTACTCTAAAACAAATGTAAACTATGAAATCTATTTTTTTTGTGTGACTTTGATAGATGACTAGATTACGAAGTTATGCATATGAATAGGCTAATGATAAATGATTGTAATAATGTAACATGACAAATTCAATTATGGGCCTAACTTCAATTAGAGTGAATTTTTTTACAAGCTAATATAAGAGGTGATAGTTTATTTTGAATGATTTGGATCTCAAGTATGGGCCGCATTAATGGATTTATACATTATAAGGACAAACACAAATTTTGAACTTGACATATTTAATAGTTATAGATTAAACAACGATACATGTTTCTATGACTTTAGGGGATCGATATTTTGGTTTATAGCTTGTACTATTGGAAAAAAATATTATTTTCCAGCATTTTCTAATATTATGAATTTTTTGGATATTTTTGCGATTTTTTTTATTAAAAAAAAATTCACGCCAAGAGGACCGCGACGGACCGATAACTGCGACCGATACCGATATCATATCGGTTTTTCTGCCCGGCCGATACCGTGACCGAAACCGAGATTTTAAACCATGATAGTAAAGCTCCCAGGGTCCTTCAGTTTTGGAGGAAGCTTTTTTGAAAGAACTGCACTGACTTCCTCAGTTAACTTAACCTCTTCATGATCTCTAAATTTCCTCTTATTTGTACATAACTCTTTGATAAACTTTGCATAAGAGGGTATTTGCTTGGTAGCATCAATCGGCGGAATGTTAATCTCCACCTTCCTTAGGGTCTCAAAGATGTCCTGCGTGAACTGGCTTTTCTTCTCATGTCGCAGCCTCTGAGGGTAAGGTGGAACTGACTTATAGACCCTCTTCGGCGCTATAGAAGTTGTTTCCTGAATAGGAGTGGCCGCAGTTCTGTGCTCTTCTTGGGGAGGGAATCCACTTTTGTTAATGGATGTGGACCCCACCTTGTGGCTTTTGTGCACTGTTCTGAGAAGAGTTGTTATTCTGGGGGTATTGGTAGCTTCTCTACTGTCCTTGATATTGGTTCTGATTCCATTTATTTCCTTGATTGTTTTGATTTTCTCCCAAAGAAAAGTTTGGATGATTCCTCCATCCAGAATTGTAGGTCAATGCTGTAGGGATTGTTTTGCTTAGGAAAAGCGTTACCCACATAGTTGGTATGTTCCTGGTCTGTAAAAGATGACATGGGGCGGCATTCAGTGGCATGGTTTGTGTGAGAACATATAGCACTTATAAACCACTAATGAGGTGGACAAAATGTTTAGAAGTTTCTTTTGGGGTGACAAATCTGACAAAAAGAATGTCCACACCATTAAATGGAAAGAAATTTGTTGCCCCATCGAAGAAGGTGGGCTTGGAATTAGAGATACCAAAGAAAACAATTTAGCACTCCTAGCAAAAACATGTTAGAGGTTCCTAACTAATGAAGAATGTCTAAGCTCAAGGATTCTGAAAGCAAAATATTGTCCTAACAAATCTTTATGGGAGGCAAGATTTAAAAAGGGAAACTCTTGGTTTTGGAAAGGATTTGTAGAAGCAACTCATTTTATTAACGAAAGGGTAGCGTGGATCATAGGTAATGGGGAGCAAATCTCGGTCTGGAATTGTAACTGGATTCCAATGGAGAGGGGTCTTAGGAAACCTTTATCCAATATGATTAATCAAGAACTTGTCATTAAAGATTTGTGGAGCCCAGACAAAAGATGGAACAACTTATTAAAAACATCTTTAATAACTCTACTGACGTGGATAGTATATTGAAAATATATATTCCATGCACTAGTAGAGACGACAAAAAAGTTTGGCCCTATTCAAAAGGGGGTGAGTTATCTACAAAAACTGCCTACAAAATTATTCATGAAGAATGCAGGGATGGCCCAAGATCTGCCTTTAATTGGAAGGCATTGTGGCGCCTTCCTCTCCCCCAAATAATTCTATTTTTTGGTTGAGAATGCCTTAATAACGCAATTCCGGTACGCAAATGGCTTTATGACAAAAATATCTCCAATGAAGCCCTATGCACTATTTGCACAAAAGCAAAAGAATCGGTGGAGCATGCTCTCTTTCTATGTGATCATGCTAGGGCGGCTTGATTTGGATCTGACATCGGAATGCTTTCACATTCCATAAATCCTACTAAAATTAAGGATTGGTGGATTTCCTTTATGAATTTTTGCCAATCGATGAGCCCTCCAACCCATCCTCAAACTAAATCCTGGGTTTTGGCTCTCTAGTGGGCCTTGTAGAAAACCAGAAATGATTTTTTTTTCAGGGGCATAAAAATTAAGCCCATGTCCACAATCCTATATGCTCGCAGTTTGATTTGTGAACCAATGAGCAAGGCTAAAGAGGATCATCAAGAATCCTCAAAACTTCACTAGGATTTGAGTTTTTGGTACACTACGGGCAAGGCTAAAGTGTTCACAGATGCCTCATTTAGAGCCACGGATGGAAAAGCAGGCTTTGGCTATGCTATTTGGTTTGATGGTTCTTGGGTGCATGCAGGATTTATCGATGGTCCCAAGGTTAACTCCCCAAAAGAAGCCGAGGCAAGAGCAATTCTTCATGCGCTAAAGGAAGCTACGTCGCAGGGTTTCAGCAAGATCCAACTTTTGTCAGACGCCTGTGAGGTGATTCTAGCCATAAATGGGTTGATGGATTAGTCAATCCATCCTATTTTGTTGGATATCAAAGACTTCATCTCTAAGTTTGAAGAGATCTCCTTTGCCCATGTTCCTAGAAATGTAAATACTCCCCCTCACGTGCAGGCCCAATTTCGTGGACGGGCCTGCCATGTGGGCTACACAAGAATGACGGGATCGAAACCCGCTCTGACACTATGAAAGGATTTAATGATCCAAAGCATAACTTGTATCTTTGTATTGAGTAACTATTTATAATACAACATTGGAGATCGATTAGATCTCATATCCTACAAGTTAGGGATTATACAAATGAGAGGATGCTACATGCAAGGGATAGATACAGATGAGAATATCCTACAAGAAAAGGATGAGATCAATATAGAGAGGAGATTTGCTATCCAAATCATCTATCATGATTGGACTAAGTGGGCCACAGGTAACGTTTGATTAGGTTCGCTAACAAGTTTCATATTTAGATACCCACCTTGGAGTTGGTGGAGTGGCATAAGGCATGAGTTTTCTCCCAATGTCTTGTGTTTGTGGGGGATTAGTCCTATTGGGTCAAAGGCCTAAGAGATATTGATGTCGTCAAAAAAGGAAAAAAAAAAAACAAAGGAGTTTTATGTTTAGATTGAAATATACTTTTTTTTAATCTAATGGCGGACCTAATTGGATAGCTTGAAATATACTTGTAGTTTTAATTTTATTTATTGGAGGTTTGAAGGGTTCAACATGTGAATTCCAGAATTTTAGAATTCCAAAACAGTGCCGATTTTTGTCAAAACTATAATTTACTACTAGCTGATGATTGTAAATTTGTCAACGTAGAAGATAATTAGTGCAAAGTTGACCTCACCTGATGAACATTGGAGAATTCTTCTCCAAGAGATTTTGCTATATTATCTACTAGTTTACAATGTAATCTATTTACCTAAAAAAGAGGGATTTGGATAACATAGAAAGTATCTTACCATATCTCACTTTCTTCCAAAAACCTTCATATTACATTATTTAAGGATATATTGTATAAAATAATTTAAAATTTTTTTTTTCTAAATATGAATGGAGAGTTTGAGTAAAAACCATTGGAGAGTTCACGAGCAACCATTAATTATAAATGCCCACTATAAATTCTAATATTTATAAATCCCACTATTAGATTGGCCCCATAGTACTTTCAAATTTAATGTGGGGTCCTATAGCCATATCACGACTATATAGCCCTGGTTAATTATCAATATTAGGTAGGTTCTACAAATGTCACACTCGAGGCTTTCATTGTGATTGCCAACATTAGGTGGGTCCCATACTACCAAAATTAGCCGGGTCCCATGATTACCAAGATTGAATTGTGTTATTATAATTATCAATTTGCCATAATTAAATGGGTTCCACTATTTGATAGCTCTCCTAGTGTTAATATGACTATCGACATCAAATGGGTCCTACAATGATTTCTCATAAAAAAAACTGGATAGGGCCATTCGTGATAATCACCATTAGATGTATTATATTATAGTTACTAACGTTTGGTGGGTCCACTTTAATTAAACAACATTACTTGGACCTCATGATTTAAATTTAGTCTTAAATTTATTATACATTAGATGGGTCCTACCATGATTATTAACACCTGTGATTACTAATTAGTGGGTCATGTATTGGGTTAATTAATTATATTCTCTCCATTTCTTATTTGGTATACCATCTTGTGAGGTTTTTTTTTTTTTTTGTTTAAATTGTCAAACACTTCAAAGGTATATTAAAATCAGTGAAGATTTTCAAACACCATAAGTGACACAATATAATAATATGACACTATTTTATTATATGATAATGAAATCTCACAATATTTAAACTTATTGATATTATATTATGCACTTATCCAAACACCCCCTTATTGAAAATATTGGTCTAAGCCACTATTACAAGGTGAACATATATTTACCTTCAGACCTTTTTAGTCATGGAAATAGTAATATTGACATGCTTAGTTTTCTCCTTTGCTGCCAGGTGTTCTCCAACATTATCTGCATACTTTCTAAACAACTTTTCTATTATCTCCTCTCCAAAGTGATTTGCAAGCATGGGTTCAGTTGCTGCCCTTGTGCACTTGGCCACATTTTGACCACTGGCTATCAAAGAAGAAGCCTTCATTATCATCATTGTCATTATCATCCCAATTTATTTCAGTAATTTGGAGCTCATCAAGAACAAATGAACCCTCCATAATGATTACAGCCTTCAGTTCCTTGGCAGAAGGGGAGTAATACGGTAGATCAAATGAATCTACTTTTGCCCTTTGGATGACTCCCTAATTTCAATGAAATTACATGGTCATTTCAGCAATATATCCCAGTTCAAAGCTTGAACAAGTATAAAAATAAATTCTAACTTGCAAAGATGCAGGACTAAAATTGGGTCCACATCTACCCTAAAACTTGAAGGACCTAATTGAATAAATAAAATAAAATCAAGTATGAGTCCAAGAATAGGTTCCCCTTCAATTTGGGTGCGCTAAGGTATGCTCCAGGGACCCAAATAGAATTTGGTTCTAGGTCCATCAGTCATGAGGACCCAAACACCCAGTGCCACCATGGGACCATCTAAATATTATCTTTGTTTGTGAATTGATCAAGGGACAACATCTGATATTCAATGTTACATGTGAGACCATTTCCATGAGTTCCTTCGCTAATAGTTCCCAAAGGTAACAACAATCTCCACTGGACGGTTCTTCACCTTTTCTCCCTAGTAGTGTTAGGACCATACGCCCTCTACAAGTCATTTCTTCCGACTGGAACTTGAAAAACAATGAGAAATCTCTTTGGAATTGCTTTAAGTAAGCTTTAAATGCAGCAGGAGGGCTTGACTTAGCCATGTAAATGTTTTCCTTGTTTAGTGCAAGACCCATTTCACTTTGAAGTCCTTCAGGAACCTTCACAAGAATTATGAAAGAAATTGTGTGGCCTGCATGACACGGGAGTCACATCAGATCAAGCAGATAATCGTTGCAAATAGAGAATAAGAGTCCCACTATGATAAAAGACTTAGATCTGTTATAGATAAAATAGAGATCCGCAGTAATCCGAGATTAGCGGATCAGATCTTATCCCCACGTAGGAAACTCCTACTAGGGGTAGGGGACGCAGGGTTTTTTTCACGGAGAAGTCTCTAGTATACGTGACTCCTCGGGGTCATCTATATAAAGGAGTTAAGAGCCCTAAGTCGAGCACTATTTTGCATTGAGACCCAGATGCAGTACATCCGTGTAGCTTTCCATTTGTTAAGAATACACAGAGATATCTCGCGACATCATTATACATGGGCTCCTAATTTCATTTGGGCTGTATTATTGGGCTGATAATTTTGGACATCAACTATGGGCCAACCTCAACCAAACCATTCTAATGATCCATGTAACTGGGCCATGTTTCACCAAGTCCCACTGAGTTTTATAACTATGCCTACTATTGAAATAAGAAAATGCTCACCTGAGAGAGCCAATGGACACTGTTGGAAGAATGAGCAAAGTCCTGCAGGCCCTTCTAGGGAAAAGCCTCCCATAAAAGGAACCAGGAACCCCTGCAATGAAACATGTCCCAGGAAGTAGGCCCTTCTCTTCATTAAGTGTATCATAGAACACTGGCAGAGACCTGAAAATTGTGTTGAAATCATTACCTGGAAGGTCATTTAAGAACATTCTCAACTCGTGCATGTGACGCCTTAGCTGGTGGCATCTCTTCTGGATTACATCTATGATCTCTCTAATCACCAATAAGGTGTTGGGTCCTGAAGAGCAACCAAAGTCTGCCATATTTAAGATCTCTGGAAAGCTGGTGCAGTATAGATCTAGGATACAGTCTTGTACACTAGGCCTTGATTTGCATATTGCTATTCTCTAATTACACAAGCAAAAAGTTAAGAAATTCTCAATTCAATGATGCAATCTAAGTTCCATTCTAAAACATCAAGTCTTCAACAATTTCTCAGTCCTATCAGTTTTGGGCTATTCATGGGTTGAGTTCTGATTGACCCAATTGGATTGAAATGCCTTCGAGTAGGGTGGTTGCTTGAGTGATCTACAATTAATTAGACTCTTCCCAAGGGTGTTCATGGGCTGGACCGGGCTGTTTTTTGGCATATTTAAGCCCGGTCTGACTTTAGAACACATGCTTGTATCTGGCCTAACCCTGACACGGGTGATAAAGGTTAGGCTCAAGCACGCCCATTTAATCAATTTGGCTGGCTAAACCGGGCTTTCTTTTATGAGTCGTACAGGCTTTATAGCAATTATATCACTAAATTAGAAGTAATAAGTGTTCCTCATTCGAGCCAGGCCGGTCTGGTCCTGTGTTTGGGCATTCTAGCAGTATCCTTGCCCGGCCCAATCATTAAATGGGCCCATATTATTTATCCAGGCTTGGCACTGTTGGAAATAGGGTGGGCCTCTAGGATATATTTCAAAAACTTTTGACCCACTTGACGCAGGGATTAACTATCCAGAAGGCTATAAAACCCAGTCCAAGATCCATGTCCTCAATCTCAGCCATCATGATCAGTAAATACAATCTATCTAGAAGATAGAAACAGTAACTAACAAGCATCCATAATAATCTACAACATGCAAGGAAGTGGATTATACCTTTGGAGCTCGGTTGTGCTCTAATGGAGAAGTTGCGTCTTTCTTTGATGATGAAACGCTTTCACTAATCAAATAGGGATCTCCAAGACCTCTTGATCTTCCACGCTATGACCCGTATCAGATTATCCTTTTTCTCAAGAAGATGGTGGGATCTCCAAGAGAAAACTACTAGGAACTCTAGGGAGGAACTAGAAAGAGAACTAGAAGAGGGAAGAGAGAAAAACCATGTGCAACTCTTGCACTAAGGGCCTTGGGCGTGAATCCCTAGATTGGGATTATTCATGGACGTCCAGGCTCCTTTTTCTCCTCTATATTTATAACTTTTAGTAACCTCTTCTTTACTAATTACAATAGAAGTCTTACTTCCATTAATTAGTAACTTACTATATCATAATTAGAAGTCTCACTTCAAATATGATTAGTAACTTTCCAATTCCTTTCTAATTAAAATAGAAGTCTCACTTCTACTAAAATTAGTAAGTCTACTATTACCACTATTAGAAGTCTCACTTCAAATAGAAATAGTAACTTTCCTTTTAGAGTTCAACTAGAATTAGATACTTTCTAATAATTGGGCTAGCGTGGGGACCACTAGGGATTCCTTAGAAAGCTGGCTCCAACTGGGACACGTGACCCCACATCTCATGTGTAATCCGGGCCCACAGTTAATTGCGAATAACTCCACTATATAAATGCAATTGAACTCCAGTCTTAGGAATATTGCATAGAAGACCCTTAACTTCCACATTACCATAAGTAGACCCCTCTATCAATATCCATGGATCAATTGGACCTGTCTTCCAAACTAGATCCATATCTTATTATCCTTGAGTCCCAATTAATTATAATGATCATAGGTACCTTTCCAATTAACTTTTAATCGGAATGGGTGCGCACTTACCAATTATAAATCCATTAATTGGCACAAGGGATATTAGAGATAGATTCCATCTTGACCATTGAATGTTCCCACAGCTCTATTACCACGTACCCAAATCACCGAGGTGTTGACCTACAGTTGGCCTCACTCATTGGTGACTCAAAGCAAATGAATAGATAGAAACTCGAGTTCATTAATGTCTCAGGATTGAGAGCCTATTGCTAGGGAACTATAAGAGCAGACCTTAAAGTAAAGATAGTATTTATAAGGTGCTTCTCACGGTCCTTCAATACATCCAATGTACCAGCACTATGATCCAGAATCTTGCATTCTGATGATCGAGACAAATCACACTATCTCATATATAGTGATCAAAGTGCTGCAACCTTGTCAGTATGAGATGTCCAGTCTCATCACTGGTTATGAAGATATTTAAGTATAAGATTTGTCACACATGTCTCCCGTATGTGGATCTCATCCAGACACATGTGTTACATCTAATATACTTGTGGACCCCGGTTCATCTCATGAACCATCATGTCATTCGTATTGGTTATGTGCAAGTATATAATAAATCACCATTCATCTCATGAAAGGAAAGCATGAACATAATGATAAATAAAGAAATTAATTAATTTATTATATCATCTACTGGATTGAGTCCATAAAACTAACAATCTCCCACTTGGGCTCAATGCCAGTTAGAGTTGCATCTCATGCACATCCCGTCTACTTATAGCTCAAAGACTTTGGTAGTCAAAGGCTTAGTAAAGGGATCTACCAGATTGTTTGCAGAGTCTATATTGGTGATCGTACATCACCTCTCTGCACAATCTATCTGACCATGTATAACTTCCTTTGTACATGCTTTTTGGCTCTTGGATTCCTTGGACTTAATGACTGCCCTGCTGTTATCACAGTAAACTGTGAGCGGTTGTCTTGCCAAAAGTATCACTCCAAGTTCCATAAGAAATCATTTTAGCCATTCTGCTTCCGTAGTTGCTTCTCAAGCGACTATAGCAAAAACATATACCCTGAAGTTGATTTCCTGGAATCCTGATCTGACCAGAAGCCAGTATCTATCTAACCGACTGAAATCAACTCATCACTGCTGTAACTCAACATGTGATCTCTAGTTCTTCTCAAGTATTCGAGAACACATCTTACAGCATTCAATGATAAAGACCTGGGCTAGACTGATATTTGCTAACTAGTCCTACTGCGTGACAGATATCCGGTCTAGTACAAATCATAGCTTACCGTACAAGAACCTTATCTATGTACACATCATTGGGATAAGCCTATCATCCTATTTTTCCGGTCTCAATGGAAATTTAAACCTAGGATGTACCTGGCTTCCCCAAAGTCCTTTATTATTTAAAGTCTTAGCCAACCAAAATTTTTACTGTTGACGATATCCTTATGTCACTCCATAGGAGAATGATGTCGTCGACATATAATACCAGAAAAAACTACCCTGCCTTCTTGACTTTTCATTTACACACATGACTTATCCGGATTCTGACAAAAATCAAATGACTTGATTTCCTTGTCAAAACGGATGTTCCTGTTTCGGGATACCTGCTTTAATCCATAAATGGACTTATGCAGCCTGCAAACTCTTCGCACTTGGTTATTAGCTATAGAACCATCTGGCTACATCATATAGATGTTTTCCTCAAGATTGCCGTAGTGAGATGCTGTCTTGACATCTATTTGCCAAATCTCGTCATCGAGATGAACCGCAATGGATAAGAGTATCCAGATGGAACTCTTCCATCTGGTCCTCTTTTTCTTTTGGAGACTCATTTGCACCCAATAGGTTTGCTATTGGCAGGCAAGTCCACAAGTATCCAGACCTGATTAGAGTATAAAGACTCCTCCTCAGCTTTCATAGCATCTAACCAACGTCCTGAAACTATGTCATTAACTGCTTTATCATAGTTACAGGGATCTTGTTCCGGTTCCTCCGGGATTGCCTCGTAAGACTTTTCCAAAACCGAGAACTTGTCAAGGGTCCTGACAATACTCCCACTATGACAAGGCATTGGTGTAACTACTGGGTCTGTTATGGGCGGATTTTCTTAAAGTTTGGTTATTCTTGGATTTGGAATTGATTTCTCTTGAATTTCTTCCAAGATAACCATTTCTAAAGATTTCCAGTTAATCTTATAATCTCCCTCCAGAAAAACCGCATTGGTGCTGCGAAGCACTTTTTGCTCTCTGGGATTATAGAGCAACCAACCTTTAGTTCCTTTTGGGATAGAATATAAACATATATACTTCCGACTTCGATTCCAACTAATCCGTCTTATCATTCAGCACGTGTGCCGAACAACCCTGAAAACGTTGTAGACTAGGCTTTCGCCCTGTCCATAACTCCCTGGGAGTCTCAAGTATAGACTTAGATGGAATGGGGTTTAGTATATATATGTCAGTTTTCATATCCCAAAATATAGGCAATCCGTAGAAACTCATTCATAGACTTGAACATATCTAAAAGAGTTTTGTTCCTTCTTCCTACTACTCCGTTCTGTTGAGGCAAACCAGGAGCAGACTACGGGGATCAAATCCCATTTTCTGATAAGTATCCCATAAAATTAGCGGAGAGATATTTGCCTCATCGATCTCATCGAAGAGTATTTATACTTTTACCTAATTGCTTTTCCGCTTCCGCTCGAAACTCTTTGAACTATTCAAAAAATCTCGGACTTGCGGTGCATAAGGTATATGTATCCATATCTTGAGTAATCATCGGTGAAAGTGATGAAATACTCGTATCAATCTCTCGCTCTAATATTATGGGTCCATACACATCAGTATACACTAACTCCAATAAATCTTTGGCCCTACTGCCCTTAAATGAATAAGGGTCTTTTGGTCATTTTGCCTTCCATACAGGATTTACAGACAGGCATTGATTCTACCACCAATGAAGGCAAGATACCATCTTTCACTAGCCTATCAATCCTGTTTAGGTTTATATGACCTATCCTCTTGGGTGCCAAAGTTTGTTGGATTAGATGAAGGTGACTACCTCTTTAATGATGGTCTATTATTAACATCAGTGTCATGTATCTCATACATTGTGGGAGTTAACAAATAAAAGCCATTGATTACCTTGTCAGAATATATAAGAGTACCGTTCCTCTTTAAGACAATTTAATTACCAAAAGTAACAGAATAACTCTTATTCATCATACTAGAAATTAAAATTCCATCTTAAAACGGTACATATAATGTATCTGACGAAATCAACTTAATATCTGAAAACAACTAAGTTACAACTCCCACTGACACTGCTTCTGCCTTGGCTTCCGATTCCAGGTTAACAATGATTTCTCCGTCATTAATCCTCCTGGTTACCTGTAACTCCTACAACATATTACTGATGTAATTAGTTGCACCGAAGTCTACAAACCAAGATTTCTAAAGTACTAGTTACAAAACTAACTTCAGAAATAAGTGACTCAATCATACCTGAGGTCTTTTCCTTTGACAGAAATTGTGGACAATTCCTCTTCCAATGTCCTGTGATACCACAGTGGAAACACTTCCCTTTGCTCCCTTATCCTTGACCTTGGCCACACCACTAGTGGAACCATACTCCACCTTAGGACCTTTGATGACTGATTTCTTCTTGCTATCCCGGTCTTTGCCTTTCGACTTAGACTTAGCAAATGACTATTCTGTCATGAGGGCAGTTGGTCTTTTCTTCATGATTTCCTCAAACACTACCAGCTGGCGAAACAGCTCAGCTATTGTCATTTCCAATTTATTATAATTGATCTCGAAATGTTTGAATAAGACCGGTAGTGATTGAATGATCATGTCGATCTACGATTCTGTATCAATCGTAGTCCCCAGTACATCTAACTCGTTCAATGCCAACTTCATTTTTAATAAATGTTTTTGTACTGGGGTTCCCTCATCCATCTTTGTCTCCATCAGCACTTTAATAGCAGCCTGCCTAGCAGGCCTGACCTGGTCTCCAAACATCTCCTTTAAGTTCGATATAATATCGTATGCTGACTTATAGGATTGATGTTGTTCTTGCAAAACAGTAGACATGGATGCTTGAATAAAACATCTGGCCATCTCATTGTCTTTAGTCCACTTGGTGTAAAAGTTTTTCACAATCTGTGGTGCATCAGGCTCAGGCTCAGGAAGGGAGGGTATAGTAAGGACACATTTGCATCTTGAAGCTGTCAAGATAATATCCAGGTTCCTTTTCCAGTCTACATAGTTGGATCCCATCAACTTGTTCTGGTTGAGGATGGTCGCAAGTGGATTGAAAGTATTCGAATTCATGCTGTATAAATTAAAGCACATAACCATACATTCAATGAAAGAATATAAATGACATTAGGGCTTAGTATTCTACCAAACTCATATGGGAATCCTCATAAGCACTGAATTTAGAATACATCGGAATCCCAATCCCCTAGGGCATGCCTCCTTGGGGAGTGCGAATGTCCTTGGATTGGTGCGGATCAAAGTTCGTCAAAATTGGAATTAAGACTAACTATCCACGATCCCCATCATTCATTATCATCTAGGTATCTCATACCAAATAATGTATGACTCCCGATTAGCTTTGGTTTCTAAAATACATGAGGCAAATCCTAGGGGATACTACATCATTATTTTAGTTAAGTGTGACCCACTAACTAGCATTGCATGACAACCGTTGTGAGCAGCTCCTCCTAGGGGAGTAAGCCCCCACTCCGTCTCACCAACACTATCCATAGGAGATCCATATCTAGTAACTAGACAAGTAAAAGCCCTCCGAAGGAACGGCCACACTCTTGGTGGCGCGAGGCTAATACTTTCCTTACAATGGACCTATGGTGGAAAACCATGGGGATTTCTCAATTTAAATGCCCCGCTCCCACTTAATATTTTAGAATTGAGGATTTCATTTTAAGGTATTAGGGCCCACATATATAAATATATGAATCATCAAATCATCTCATGATATGATCTAAAATTGGTTCCAAGTCCAGTTATTTTAAGGAAAGTCCAGTTTCTTAAATTAGTGTTACCAATTGTCCATCTCATGGGTCATCGGCACTAATTAGAACTCTTTCCAAAAATTAATTTGATTTGACCAATATTAGTAACTTGCTATGTTTGGATCAGATTTGGAAACATTCTAAATCAAGCATTCAACTATAAATAGAAAATGCTAAAATTAGAAACTAGTCCTCTCCTCCACATGGCCCAAGCGGAATACACTTCTTGGACTTCTAGACTTTCCAAAAATTTGGAATTCCTCAAACACTTTGGGAAACTCCAAAACACCTTGGTAATCTTCAAACTCTTTGATTAGGAGTCCAGCTTCACTTTCCTTCTTCGTCTCAGACATCGCTAGAATTTACAAATTTAGAAATTACATAAATTCCTACGTCTCTATGATGAGACTTACATGATAATCTATTAATAGAAATAAAAGGCTCATAGGGAATTTCACCATGCCTTGCCCTAAACTGGGAAACCAAGGAAACCATGATGCCCTTTACAATTTTCCAAAAATAAACATTCAACCATAAAAGAAAGTAAAAGACTTGTGGGCCATATGGAGAGGACATGATAACCTGCATGTTAGTATCTCATACTAGCAAAGCAACTCACAAAACTGGGTTACCAAACAACAATGGAACGATAAGATGCCAAAAACTGCCACTACTATAATTCATGCGCTACGCAGAGGGGGTCCGGTAGTGTCCCCCGGCGGGGTTCGAGCTGCCCGGTCAGCTCGCGGGGGCCCAGGGGGCAGCGCCCCCGAAACAAAAATAAAAAACTGCGATCTGCTGTGTCAGTGTCTTCGGTCGACCGACCAGAGGGCTCGGTCGACCGACCTCAGTGTTTTCGGTCGACCTACCAGAGGGCTCGGTCGACCGACCTGATGGAAATCTACAGGTTGGGTTTTTCTATTTCGTGTCCAAACATCTCCAGAACTCTTCTAAAGCCTCCCAATGGCTTCCTACCATCATTCCATCATTGTTAAACCCTTTTGTGACTATCCAAACATGGATTTACTAATTATCCAAGTAAAACCATAAAAAATGATCCGTACATAGCCCTTGATCTATCCTCTTCGCATCTCATGCAAAGATTAGATCAAGCTTACTGATCTAATATGATTAGAGATGAGGTAAGGCTCTGATACCAATTGTTGGAAAGAGGGTGGGCCTCTAGGATATGTTTTAAAAACTTTTGACCCACTTGACGTAGGGATTAACTATCCAGAAGGCTATAAAACCTAGTCCAAGATCCATGTCCTCAATCTCAGCCATCATGATCAGTAAATACAATCTATCTAGAAGATAGAAACAACAACTAACAAGCATCCATAATAATCTACAACATGCAAGGAAGTGGGTTATACCTTTGGAGCTCAGTTGTGCTCTAATAGAGAAGTTGCGTCTTTCTTTGATGATGAAATGCTTTCACTAAATAAATAGGGATCTTCAAGACCTCTTGATCTTCCACGCTATGACCCGTATCAGATTATCCTTTTTCTCAAGAAGATGGTGGGATCTCCAAGAGAAAACTACTAGGAACTCTAGGGAGGAACTAGAAAGAGAACTAGAAGAGGGAAGAGGGAAGAGAGAAAAACCATGTGCAACTCTTGCACTAAGGGCCTTGGGCGTGAATCCCTAGATTGGGATTATTCATGGACGTCCAGTCCCCTTTTTCTCCTCTATATTTATAACTTTTAGTAACCTCTTCTTTACTAATTACAATAGAAGTCTTACTTCCATTAATTAGTAACTTACCATATCATAATTAGAAGTCTCACTTCAAATATGATTAGTAACTTTCCAATTCCTTTCTAATTAAAATAGAAGTCTCACTTCTACTAAAATTAGTAAGTCTACTATTACCACTATTAGAAGTCTCACTTCAAATAGAAATAGTAACTTTCCTTTTAGAGTTCAACTAGAATTATATACTTTCTAATAATTGGGCTAGCGTGGGGACCACTAGGGATTCCTTAGAAAGCTGGCTCCAACTGGGACACGCGACCCCACATCTCATGTGTAATCCGGGCCCACAGTTAATTGCGAATAGCTCCACTATGTAAATGCAATTGAACTCCAGTCTTAAGAATATTACATAGAAGACCCTAAACTTCCACATTACCACAAGTAGACCCCTCTATCAATATCCATGGATCAATTGGACCTGTCTTCCAAACTAGATCCATATCTTATTATCCTTGAGCCCCAATTAATTATAATGATCATAGGTACATTTCCAATTAACTCTTAATCGGAATGGGTGCGCGCTTACCAATGATAAATCCATTAATTGGCAGAAGGGGATATTAGAGATAGATTCCATCTTGACCATTGAATGTTCCCACAGCTCTATTACCACGTACCCAAATCACCGAGGTGTTGACCTACAGTTGGCCTCACTCATTGGTGACTCAAAGCAAATGAATAGATAGAAACTCGAGTTCATTAATGTCTCAGGATTGAGAGCCTATTGCTAGGGAACTATGAGAGCAGACCTTAAAGTAAAAACAGTGTTTATAAGGTGCTTCTCACGGTCCTTCAATACATCCAATGTACCAGCACTATGATCCAGAATCTTGCATTCTGATGATCGAGGCAAATCACACTATCTCATAGTGATCAAAGTGCTGCAACCTTGTCAGTATGAGATGTCCAGTCTCATAACTGGTTGTGAAGATATTTAAGTATAAGATTTGTCACACATGTCTCCCGTATGTGGATCTCATCCATACACATGTGTTATATCTAATATACTTGTGGACCCCGGTTCATCTCATGAACCATCATATCATTCGTATTGGTTATGTGCAAGTATATAATAAATCACCATTCATCTCATGAAAGGAAAGCATGAATATACTGATAAATAAAGAAATTAATCAATTTATTATATCATCTACTGGATTGAGTCCATAAAACTAACAGGCACAAGAGCACCCTTAAATTTCCTCGTGTGTCAAAGCCATTTGAGATTGAGATTTGATAAAAGCTCTTAATAGTGAATCCAGTAGTAGGATCCATTATGAATGTAGTGAAATTTGTGCCTGTGCCAATTGAGTTTGGATCCCCAGATTGGTCTATTTCGCACTTCCCATGAGTGGGATATGTGTTACTGCCAGCCCACCTACTAATGAACCGCACCACCTCCAGTGGCATATCTTTATATTTCACTTCGATATGATTTGTTTCCACCATAAGATTGATTACATGATTAAAGCACAACAGTATGTATAATTAATTTTATTCTTTGATATATTATCAATCATGTGTTCAATCTTAAGGTGAGACCAAATTATACCAAACCAAGCCTTTTCCCACTAGGTGGGGTCGGCTATATGGATTTGATGACGCCAATCAAATCTGTTTAGGGCCATGTCCTCCATTAGATCCATGTAGGTAAGGTCATGTTTAATAGTTTCTTTCCAACTTCTCTTGGGTCTCCCTCTCCCTCTCATACTCCTGGCAATCTCCATGCTTTCACACCTTTTAACAGGTGCCTCCGTTGGACGCCTTCTAACATGGCCGAACCATCTCAGTCGATTTTCTCTCATTTTATCTCCAATCGGTGCTATTCCTACTTTGACCCTAATCTCCTCATTCCTAATCCTATCTCTCCTTGTGATCCCGCACATCCATGTTAGCATTCTCATCTCAGCAACTTCCATCTTCTTGACATGATTATGTTTTACTGCCCAACACTCTGATCCATATAACAACGCTGGTTGTACAACCACCTTATAATACTTTCCTTTAACATTGAGGGGGACTTTCCGATCACACAAGACCCCCGAAGCACTCCTCCATTTGGTCCACCCGGCCTGAATACTGTGACTTACATCAGTATCAATCCCTCCATCTTGTTGCACCATAGATCCAAGGTACCTAAAGTTTTCTTTCTCTACAATCTTTTGTGTGCCCAAACTTACTTTTATGTTACCAGGTGTCCTATGTTGATTAAACTTGCATTCCATATATTCCGTTTTGCATCGACTTAGCCTAAACCCTTTTGCCTCTAATGTTTTCCGCCACAATTCTAGTTTAGCATTCACTCATTCTCTCATCTCATCCACTAAAATAATATCATCTGCAAATAGCATACACCACGACACCTCATCCTAGATATGTCTTGTAATCTCATCCATAACAAGGGCAAACAAGCACGGGAGCCTTGGTGTAGACCAATCATGATAGGAAACTCCTTAGTTTCGCTGCCAAGGAGTTTCCTATCACGATTGGTCTACACCAAGGCTCAGTGTTAAGCCCGTACTTGTTTGCCCTAGTTATGGATGAGATTACAAGACATATCCAGGATGAGGTGCCGTGGTGTATGCTATTTGTAGATGACATTGTTTTAGTGGATGAGAAGAGAGAATGAGTGAATACTAAACTAAAATTGCGGCGGAAAACATTAGAGACCAAATTACATCGAACTAAAATTGGAGGGATAACATACAATTTTAATGGTTCAATTCATCCTTAGGTGGGTCACTCGGCCTCCGGTCATTATTCATTTATGAACATGCCGTCCATCTAGTCATGTGCAGTAACTCAATTTTAAATAAACAAACTTTTAAAAAAAAATCACAATCAGAACCCTGCTCTTTAATTAACTTTTAGGCCGCTTCTGGAGTATAACTCTAATGTCAGGGAGATGCTCTTTCATCCTATCAAATATTCATGCCAATTGTATAAAATCTTATGCCAACTAATGCACCCTCCTTGAAATAAAAAAAGAAAAAGAAAATATTTTATTCAGTTGGCATGATTTGATAGGACGAAGCAGTATCTCATTGTTTCAGCGAAATAGGGGATATGGACTCTTTAAAAACCCTTTCTTCAGAAAAAGAGGAGAAATTTGAACTAAATTTAGGAGTGTCAAACGGGGTGGGTTGGTATTGTCCATGGGTCGAAGTCCAACCCACGTATGACTTCATTTTAAAATGTGCCAACTGTTATGTAATCCCTATGTGGGTTTACCAAACTTGACCCACATAACCTGCATCCAATGCAGGCCAACCCGTTTAATCGAACCTGAATCTAACCTATTAGGGGTGTAACGGCTCGGTTAAACGTTCATTTTGAGAAAACCGTTAACCGAACCATTTTTCACGGTTTTTGGTTTTTAAAATCCGTAACCATAGCCGAACTGTTAAAAACCGAACTGCGGTTAACCGCGGTTAACGGTTAATTGTCACTTTAAAAAAAACTTGTGAAAATTTTGCCATTTACCAATCAAACTTACTGTGAAAAAAAATCATAGTTGGAGAATGGCATAATATGTTACTGTAAGAAACTAATAATCTTAAACTAATAATCTTCATTTAGACCCTTAGGTTTTTTTTCTTATTAGCGAAACGGTTCGGTTAACCGTATGTTTTGGGAACACAGTTAACCGAACCGCAGTTAACAGTTTAGTTCAATTAATAACTGTAGGTCGAGAAAAAAATCGTAACCGAACTGTGAAGTACGGCCTTTTTATTTCAATAACCATAACTGTAACCAAACCGTGAAACACGGTTATTAACTGCAGTTCAGTTTGGTTCGGTTAGACGGTTTTTCGATTTTCTTTTACACCCCTATAACCTATGGAATCTTGGCACAAGCCCAATCCATTTCAATTGTTATGGCTATATTTGACTTTGATTATAGGATGAGAAAAGCCCAACAAAACTCAGCCGATTACTATTTAACATAGAGAGCCATTCTCTTGATCTTAGCCAAAAGGACGAGGAAGGAATACCATATCGACCCATATAAATTCTAGGATTGCCACAACAAAAGCCACTTTATTAAAAAACTAATCATCCATTGATGCCTATTGGATTGGCTTTTCAAGTCTAGTTCATATGTCAAATTAAGTGTGGAGGGTGGAACATTATACTAGCCTACATATAGAAAATTTGAACCGGTCAAAATGAATGTCTCTGATTCAGTAAATTGTCCTTAAATTTCACTTCAATAGGAGTTGCCCCCACCATAAGACCCAACAAATGATTAATAATTTGATTTATGCATATGATTAATAATGCTTAAGATTGTCTCCCAATTGTAGCTCAGTCAGTCAGAGGCATCATGCAAAAAGAATGCATGAGAAATAATAATGGATAGCATTGTGTTAGTCACATTATTAATTATACGCTCAATCTTATCGTGAGACCCAAGGATGAAAATAGCGGTTGCGGCGGGCGTAGCGGCCCGCCGCCAAAACGCTACGAAGCGGGGGATACGTAGCGTAGCGGGGATACGTAGCGGCGTAGCGGTGCGATTTGAAATAATCGCCCAAAAAATCTAAAAAAATTCCAGAAAATCCAGAAAATTGTAAAATGAAAGAATATGTGGTTCTTTTGCAAAAGTAAGTAAGAAAAGTGGGTGTAGCGGTGCCCTCAATATATGAAGTCCTGTATCGCTGAATAAATAGAAAATAGTAGTAATTATTAGTTTTTTCACATGTATTCATGTTTCTTAGTCATACTAACTTAGAAAGTAATGGAAAGCTCATAAAAAAAAAAAAAACCTAGAACATAAAATAAAGGCATAAGACTTAAGAGTTAGGTCATTACTCATTAATGAACATTGAACAATTAAATATCAATACTTCAACATTCTAGGTTCAAACTCAATCAAGTGAATGAACTATGAAGTGATCAATAATCAACATTCAACACCAATTTAGAAATGACAGAGTAGAGAGTTAGTGAAGGAAATAGGAATACCTTAGTCACCAGCACAATGAGGGTTCTTTATAAAACAATTTAATTAAGACCAGTTTGAAATCTAGTAGTAATAGGTAACTATATCTTTACTAATATACAATTTCAAACATAATTAAACATGTTTAATATCTTATCTAGCAAGTTATGATAATAATAGACATCCAAGCACAAAAATGGAAAGAAAACCAGCAAAAGAGTCTTAGCTATCATGGTCAAGTATGATCCTTTTATTTTCTTGATTGCCACTTTTTTCAAAAACATGCGCTTTGCAGAGGGGGTTCGGGGGATTCCCTTGCCACGGATGCGACGGCCGATATTTCGGCCGTGGCGTGGCGGTATCCCCCGCCACGGCCGATATATCGGCCGCCACGCTACGTGGCGGCCGCTATTTCAATCCATGGTGAGACCAACTTCTATTGCAGTAAAGTGTGGAGAAATCCCACTTTAGGAGGGGGTTCACTTTGAGTAGTTTCCCAAAGATGCCCCCCCCCCCCCTTTGTAGTTTCTCTTCCCTCACTTTGATTTCCTGTTTTTTCAAAAAGGCCACATTATTTTGAAGTTAACCTCAAAAGGGCTCTTGCATTTTTTTTATACTAATATCTACATTGATTTGTATAATTCGAATGACTAAAAAGGGCCCATAATTTGTCTTTTTTGTCAAATACTTGAAGAAATAACCACTTTTTAGTCCTTATTAAGAAATGTGAAAATAAACAATTTTTGTATAAATGGATATCCCAATTAAGGGGAGGGGTAAAAAATGGGTACCAAGTAATTGAAATGACAAAATTGATTATAGATCCGAATAAAACCTGTGTCAAGATTGGATCCATAGACTTGAGCACACAATCTCATTACAATAAAATTTACGTCAGCAATGTGATTAATGAACAACTGTTTAGATTTATACAGCTTGTTATTTTCTTTGTGTACATTACTAATGCGTAAATATTATGCATATTCACTATTTACGTATGTAAATGGGTGTAGACAAACGACCCCTTAGTCTTATTATCCCCTTCTTAATGAATTCAATTGATTTGCATTGTCATTTTATAGTAAATAATTAAGTGCATGAAGCAGTTAATGACATTATTGGTTGACCATAATTTATTCGTTTGCCATTGATCATTAGTAACCTATTACCACCACTGACAATTAATTTGTTATCCAGGTTATGTGGCTGAGCTTAAACTAATTAACTCATTTAAATATGTTTAAGGTTTTCTTGACCTGACCAAGTAGCAGATCAAATCTGATTCATATATGGGTCAGGTCAAGTTTTGCCACCTAACCTAACTAGTTTCATCATTAGGTGGGGAACCTTTCCTTAGAGGGAAGTTGAATCTGCCTTTCTGTGACCATGAGGAAATGACTTTTTGCAGACTGAACAATCAAATCCATGGCGAGACTTAATAGATTGTATGATTAAATCTGTGTCATTAAATATTTTCTTGGACTACCACAGTGAACTATTTTCTTCACATGTGCGAGCCAACAGTTGTGTGTGTGTGTGTGTGAGAGAGAGAGAGAGAGAGAGAGATTACCTGTAAAGAAGAGTTATTAGCATAGCTAGTTTCTCCAGCTCCTCCAACCATGTGAAAAACTTTTTCTGTGTCCATAACTTCGTTTCCTTCTTAGTATCGGCAAACAACTTCCTTTATTACAGTCGTTCTCTCTATTAGTGTTATTTATACAGACTCCAGGACCATGATGCCCCACGTCTTAGAATTTTTTATTGAGTGGGTCATCATGTAATATAAGTAAAAAGATTATCTAGCTAAGGTGGCCCACCTTAATGTCTAGCACCAAGCTCTCTTTTGAGAGAAGTAGATTTCGTGTGAGATGAGCCATGTAGACTTCAGATTAAGAATAACAACTCTCAAACGAGGGAAGATGGTTGCCCAGTCTCGAACCCTGGGCACTGATTATGGCTAAAACACATGTTTTGCAAGCTGAGTGTCATTCATCATTTTTCATTTTTGTTCATGCAATTTTATTATTATAAGCGAGGAATTGTGTCTCTTGTTCACGTGATTCTCGATTTAGAAGCACGACAGCAACTAAAAAAATTGCTCCATCTAACAAAACACTGTTTGGCGTGCTATGGTCCCTTTTTTTTTTTTTTTATAGGGATGGCAATATGTCAGATTAAATGAGTAACTAGGCTTGGCCCACTCCTACTAAAGATGGGTTGGTAGTGGCTTAAACAAGTTACCTAAATTTTGACCCAAGTTGAAATTAGAGTGGATTTGGGTATTGACTGTGGCTAATTTGCATGTTCTGTTATTCATGTACACAGAGTATAAATATTACAAGTGGCAGTGGATGGGGGCATGTTAGTTTTATGGACTCAATCCAGTAGATGATATAATAAATTGATTAAATTCTTTATTTATTCATATATTCATGCTTACTTTTCATGAGATGAATGGTAATTTATTATATACTTGCACATAACCAATACGAATGACATGATGGTTCATGAGATGAACCGGAGTCCACAAGTATATTAGATGGAACACATGTGTATGGATGAGATCCACATACGGGAGACATGTGTGGAAAATCTTATACTTAAATATTATCACAACCAGTGATGAGACTGGACATCTCATACTGACAAGGTTGCAGTACTTTGATCACTATGAGATAGTGTGATTTGTCTCGATCATCAGAATGGAAGATTCTGAATCATAGTGTTGGTACATTGGATGTATTGAAGGACCGTGAGAAACACCTTATAAACACTGTCTTTACTTTAAGGTCTGCTCTCATAATTCCCTAGCAATAGGCTCTCAATCCTGAGATATTAACGAACTCGAGTTTCTATCTATTCATTTGCTTTGAGTCACCAATGAGTGAGGCCAACTGTAGGTCAACACCTCGGTGATTTGGGTACGTGGTAGTAGAGCTGTGGGAACATTCAATGGTCAAGATGTAATCTATTTCTAATATCCCCTTGTGCCAATTAATGGATTTATCATTGGTAAGTGCGCACCCATTCCGATTAAGAGTTAATTGGAAAGGTACCTATGATCATTATAATTAATTGGGGCTCAAGGATAATAAGATATGGATCTAGTTTGGAAGACAGGTCCAATTGATCCATGGATATTGATAGAGGGGTTTACTTGTGGTAATGTGGAAGTTTAGGGTCTTCTATGTAATATTCCTAAGACTGGAGTTCAATTGTATTTAGATAGTGGAGTTATTTGCAATTAACTGTGGGCCCGGATTACACATGAGATGTGGGGTTGCGTGTCTCAGTTGGAGCCAGCTTTCTAAGGAATCCCTAGTAGTCCCCACGCTAGCCCAATTATTAGAAAGTATCTAATTCTAGTTGAACTCTAAAAGGAAAGTTACTATTTCTATTTGAGGTGAGACTTCTAATAGTGGTAATAGTAGACTCACTAATTTTAGTAGAAGTGAGACTTCTATTTTAATTAGAAAGGACTTGAAAAGTTACTAATCATATTTGAAGTGAGACTTCTAATTATGATATGGTAAGTTACTAATTAATGGAAGTAAGACTTCTATTGTAATTAGTAAAGAAGAGGTTACTAAAAGTTATAAATATAGAGGAGAAAAAGGAGCCTGGACGTCCATGCATGAATAATCCCAATCTAGGGATTCACGCCCAAGGCCCTTAGTGCAAGAGTTGCACATGGTTTTTCTCTCTTCCCTCTTCCCTCTTCTAGTTCTCTTTCTAGTTCCTCCCTAGAGTTCCTAGTAGTTTTCTCTTGGAGATCCCACCATCTTCTTGAGAAAAAGGATAATCTGATACGGGTCATAGCGTGGAAGATCAAGAGGTCTTGGAGATCCCTATTTAATTAGTGAAAGCGTTTCATCATCAAAGAAAGACGCAACTTCTCCATTAGAGCACAACCGAGCTTCAAAGGTATAATCCACTTCCTTGCATGTTGTAGATTATTATGGATGCTTGTTAGTTGCTGTTTCTATCTTCTAGATAGATTGTATTTACTGATCATGATGGCTGAGATTGAGGACATTGATCAGCTCGACCCCCGCCGGGAGACACCCCCGGACCCCCTCTGCGTAGGGCATGAATCATAGTAGTGGCAATATTTGGCATCCTGTCTTTCCATTATTGCTTGGTAACCTGGTTTTGTGAGATGCTTTGCTAGTATGGGATACTAACATGCAGGTTATCATGTCCTTTCCATATGGCCCACAAGTCTTTTACTTTCTTTTATGGTTGAATTTTTATTTTTGGCAAATTGTAAAGGGCATCATGGTTTCATTGTTTTCCCAGTTTAGGGCAAGGCATGGTGAAATTCCCTATGAGCCTTTTTGTTTCCATTAATAGATTATTATGTAAGTCTCATCGTAGAGACATAGGAATTTATGTAATTTTCTTAATTTGTAAATTCTGGCAATGTCCGAGACAAAGAAGGAAAGTGAAGTTGGACTCCTAATCAAAGAGTTTGAAGATTACCAAAGGTGTTTTGGAGCTTCCCAAAGTGTTTTGAGGAATTCCAGATTTTTGGAACGTCTAGAAGTCCAAGAAGTCTCTTCCGCTTGGGCCATGTGGAGGAGAGGACTAGTTTCTAATTTTTAGCGTTTTCTATTTATAGTTGGATGCTTGATTTAGAATGTTTCCAAATCTGATCCAAACACAGCATGTTGCTAATATTGGTCAAATCAAATTAATTTTTGGAAAGAGTTCTAATTAGTGTTGATGACCCATGAGATGGACACATTGGTAACACTAATTTAAGAAACTGGACTTTCCTTAAAATAACTTGACTTGGAACCAATCTTAGATCATATCATGAGATGATTTGATGATTCATATATTTATATATGAGGGCCTAATACCTTAAAAAGGAAATCCTCAATTCTAAAATATTAAGTGGGAGCGGGGCATTTAAATTGAAAAATCCCCATGATTTTCCACCATAGGTCCATTGTAAAGAAAGTATTAGCCTCGCGCCACCAAGAGTGTGGCCGTTCCTTCGGAGGGCTCTTACTTGTCTGGTTACTAGATATGGATCTCTTATGGATAGTGTTGGTGAGACGGGGTGGAGACTTACTCCCCTAGGAGGAGCTGCTCACAACGGTTGTCATGCAATGCTAGTTGGTGGGTCACACTTAACTAAAATAATGATGTAGTAGGATTTGCCTCATGTATTTTAGAAACCAAAGCAAATCGGGAGTCATACATTATTTGGTATGAGATACCTAGATGATAATGAATGATGGGGATCGTGGATAGTTAGTCTTAATTCCAATTCTGATGAACTTTGATCTGCACCAATCCAAGGACATTCGCACTCCCCTAGGAGGCATGCCCTAAGGGATTGGGATTCCGATGTATTCTAAATTCAGTGCTTATGAGGATTCCCACATGAATTTGGTAGAATACTAAACCCTAATGTCATTTATATTCTTTCATTGAATGTATGGTTATGTGCTTTAATTTATACAGCATGAATTCAAATACTTTCAATCCACTTGAGACCATCCTCAACCAGAACAAGTTGATGGGATCCAACTATGTAGACTGGAAAAGGAACCTGGATATTATCTTGACAGCTTCAAGTTGCAAATATGTCCTTACTATACCCTCCCTTCCTGAGCCTGAGCCTGATGCACCACAGATTGTGAAAAACTTTTACACCAAGTGGACCAATGACAATGAGATGGCTAGATGTTTTATTCAGGCATCCATGTCTACTGTTTTGCAAGAACAACATCAATCCTATAAGTCAGCATACGATATTATATCGAACTTAAAGGAGATGTTTGCAGACCAGGTCAGGCCTGCTAGGCAGGCTGCTATAAAAGTGCTGATGGAGACAAAGATGGCTGAGGGAACCCCAGTACAAAAACATTTGTTACAAATGAAGTTGGCATTGAATGAGTTAGATGTACTGGGGACTACGTTTGATACAGAATCGCAGATCGACATGATCATTCAATCACTACCGGACTCATTCAAACATTTCAAGATCAATTATAATAAATTGGAAATGACCATAGCTGAGCTGTCTCGCCAGCTGGTAGTGTTTGAGGAAATCATGAAGAAAAGACCAACTGCCCTCATGACAGAAAAATCATTTGCTAAGTCTAAGCCGAAAGGCAAAGACTGGGATAGCAAGAAGAAATCAGTCATCAAAGGTCCTAAGGTGGAGTATGGTTCCACTAGTGGTGTGGCCAAGGTCAAGGATACGAGAGCAAAAGGAAACTATTTCCACTGTGGTATGACAGGACATTGGAAGAGGAATTGTCCATGATTTTTGTCAAAGGAAAAGACCTCAGGTATGATTGAGTCACTTGTTTCTGAAGTTAGTTTTGCAACTAGTACTTCAGAATCTTGGTTTGTAGACTTCGGTGCAACTAATTACATCAGTAATATGTTGTAGGAGTTACAGGTAACCAGGAGGATTAATGACGGAGAAATCATTGTTAACCTGGGATCGGAAGCCAAGGCAGAAGCAGTGTTAGTGGGAGTTGTAACTTAGTTGTTTTCAGATATTAAGTTGATTTCGTCAGATACATTATATGTACCGTTTTAAGACAGAATCTTAATTTCTAGTATGATGAATAAGAATTATTCTGTTACTTTTGGTAATTAAATTGTCTTAAAGAGGAGCGGTACTCTTATATATTCTGACAAGGTAATCAATGGTTTTTATTTGTTAACTCGCATAATGTATGAGATACATGACACTGATGTTAATAATAGACCGTCATTAAAGAGGTAGTTACCTTCATCTAATCCAAGAAACTTTTGGCACCTAAGAGGCTAGGTCATATAAACCTAAACAGGATTGACAGGCTAGTGAAAGATGGTATCTTGCCTTCATTGGTGGTAGAATCAATGCCTGTCTGCAAATCCTGTCTGGAAGGCAAAATGACCAATAGACCCTTATTCATCTAAGGGAAGTAGGGCCAAAGATTTATTGGAATTAGTGTATACTGATGTGTATGGACCCATAATATTAGAACGAGAGATTGATACGGGTATTTCATCACTTTCACCGATGATTACTCGAGATATGGATACATATACCTTATGCACCGCAAGTCCAAGATTTTTTGAATAGTTCTAAGAGTTTCGAGCGGAAGCGGAAAAGTAATTAGGTAAAAGTATAAATACTCTTCGATGAGATCGATGAGTCAAATATCTCTCCACTAATTTTATGGGATACTTATCAGAAAATGGGATTTGATCCCAGAAGTCTGCTCCTGGTTTGCCTCAATAGAAAGGAGTAGCAGGAAGAAAGAACAAGACTCTTTAGATATGATCAAGTCTATGATTGAGTTTCTACGGATTACCTATATTTTGGGATATGAAACTGAAATATAAATACTAAACCTCATTCCATCTAAGTCTATACTTGAGACTCCCAGGGAGTTATGGACAGGGCGAAAGCCTAGTCTACAACGTTTTCAGGGTTATCCGGCACACGTGCTGAAGGATAAGACGGATTAGTTGGAACCGAAGTTGGAAGTATATATGTTTATATTCTATCCCAAAATGAACTAAAGGTTGGTTGCTCTATAATCCCAGAGATCAAAAAGTGCTTCACAGCACTAATGCGGTTTTCTGGAAGGAGATTATAAGATTAACTGGAAATCTTTAGAAATAGTTATCTTGGAAGAAATTCAAGAGAGATCAATTCAAAATCCAAGAATAACCAAACTTTAAGAAAATCCGCCCATACCAGATCCAGTAGTTACACCAGTGCCTTGTCGTAGTGGGAGTACTGTCAGGACGCTTGACAAGTTCTCGGTCTAAGGAAAGTCTTACAAGGCAATCCCGGAAGAACCGGAACAAGATCCTTGTAACTGCGATAAAGTAATTAATGACATAGTTTCGGGACGTTGGTTAGATGCTATGAAAGCTGAGGTGGAGTCTTTGTACTCTAATCAGGTCTGGATACTTGTGGACTTGCCTGCCAATAGCAAACCTATTGGGTGCAAGTGAGTCTACAAGAGAAAAAGAAAGCCAGATGGAAGAGTTCCATCTGGGTACTCTTATCCATTGCGGTTCATCTCGGTGACGAGATTTGGCAAATGGATGTCAAGACAGCATCTCACGACGACAATCTTGAGGAAAACATCTATATGATGTAACCAGATAGTTCTATAGCTAATAACCAAGTGCGAAGAGTTTGCAGGCTGCATAAGTCCATTTATGGATTCAAGCAGATATCCCGAAACAGGAACATCCGTATTGACAAAGGAAATCAAGTCACTTGATTTTTGTCCGTATCCGGATAAGTCATGTGTAAATGAAAAGTCAAGTAGGCAGGGTAGTTTTTTCTGATATTATATGTCGACGACATCCTTCTCCTATGGAGTGATATAGGGATATCGTCAACAATAAAAGCTTTGGTTGGCTAAGACTTTTGATAGTAAAGGACTTTGAAAAAGCCAGGTACATCCTAGGAATCAATTTCCATTGAGACCGGAAAAATAGGATGATAAGGCTTATCCCAATGATGTGTACATAGATAAGGTTCTGGTACGGTAAGCTATGCTTTGTACTAGACCGGATATCTGTCACGCAATAGGCCTAGTCAGCAAATATCAGTCTAGCACAGGTCTTTATCATTGACTGTTGTAAGATGTGTTCTCGAATACTTGAGAAGGACTAGAGATCACATGTTGAGTTACAGCAGTGATGAGTTGATTCCAGTCGATTACATAGATACTGACTTCTAGTCAGATCAGGGTTCCAGGAAATCAACTTCTGGGTATGTGCTTATGTTGTAGCAGCTTGAGAAGTAGCTAAGGTAGCAGATTGACTCAAAAAATTCCTTATGGAATTTGAAGTGGTATTTTTGGCAGGACAGTCGATCACAGTTTACTGTGATGACAGCAGGGCAGTAACTAAGTCCAAATAACCTAAGAGCCAAAAAGCATATACAGAGGAAGTTATACATGGTCACATAGATTGTGCAGAGAGGTGATGTACGATCACCAAGATAGCCTCTGCAGACAATCTAGTAGATCCATTTACTAAGCCTTTGACTACCAAAGTTTTTGAGCTATAAGTAGACGGGATGTGCATGAGATGCAACTCTAACTGGCATTGAGCCCAAGTGGGAGATTGTTAGTTTTATGAACTCAATCCAGTAGATGATATAATAAATTGATTAAATTCTTTATTTATTCATATATTCATGCTTACTTTTAATGAGATGAATGGCAATTTATTATATACTTGCACATAACCAATACGAATGACATGATGGTTCATGAGATGAACCGGAGTCCACAAGTATATTAGATGTAACACATGTGTATGTATGAGATCCACATACGGGAGACATGTGTGGCAAATCTTCTACTTAAATATTATCACAACCAGTGATGAGACTGGACATCTCATACTGACAAGGTTGTAGTACTTTGATCACTATGAGATAGTGTGATTTGTCTCGATCATCAGAATGGAAGATTCTGGATCATAGCGCTGGTACATTGGATGTATTGAAGGACCATGAGAAGCACCTTATAAACACTATCTTTACTTTAAGGTCTGCTCTCATAATTCCCTAGCAATAGGCTCTCAATCCTGAGACATTAATGAACTCGAGTTTCTATCTATTCATTTACTTTGAGTCACCAATGAGTGAGGCCAACTGTAGGTCAACACCTCGGTGATTTGGGTACGTGGTAGTAGAGCTGTGGGAACATTCAATGGTCAAGATGGAATCTATCTCTAATATCCCCTTGTGCCAATTGATGGATTTATCATTGGTAAGTGCGCACCCATTCCGATTAAGAGTTAATTGGAAATGTACCTATGATCATTATAATTAATTGGGGCTCAAGGATAATAAGATATGGATCTAGTTTGGAAGATAGGTCCAATTGATCCATGGATATTGATAGAGGAGTCTACTTGTGGTAATGTGGAAGTTTAGGGTCTTCTATATAGTATTCCTAAGACTGGAGTTCAATTGCATTTATATAGTGGAGTTATTTGCAATTAACTGTGGGCCCGGATTACACATGAGATGTGGGGTCGCGTGTCCTAGTGGTCCCCACGCTAGCCCAATTATTAGATAGTATCTAATTCTAGTTGAACTCTAAAAGGAAAGTTACTATTTCTATTTGAAGTGAGACTTCTAATAGTGGTAATAGTAGACTTACTAATTTTAGTAGAAGTGAGACTTCTATTTTAATTAGAAAGGAATTGGAAAGTTACTAATCATATTTGAAGTGAGACTTCTAATTATGATATGGTAAGTTACTAATTAATGGAAGTAAGACTTCTATTGTAATTAGTAAAGAGGAGGCAACTTGCAAAAGCTATAAATAGAGGAGAAGAGGGCTGGACGTCCAAGCATGCTCCATAGCATTGGGATTCACGCCCAAGCCTCTCTAGTGCAAAAGTTGCACGAGTTCTTTCTCCTCTCCCTCTTCTAGTTCTCTTTCTAGTTCCTCCCTAGAGTTCCTAGTAGTTTTCTCTTGGAGATCCCACCATCTTCTTGAGAAAAAGGAGAATCTGATACGGGTCATAGCGTGGAAGATCAAGAGGTCTTGCAGATCCCTATTTGATTAGTGAAAGCGTTTCATCATAAAAGAAAGACGCAACTTCTCCATAAGAGCACAACCGAGCTCCAAAGGTATAATCTACTTCCTTGCATGTTGTAGATTTATTTGTAGCTTATATGTTGCTGGTTCTATCCTTTAGATAGATTGTCTTACTGATCATGATGGCTGAGATTGAGGACATAGATCTTGGACTGGGTTTTATAGCCTTCTGGATAGTTGATCCCTGCGTCAAGTGGGTCAAAAGTTTTTGAAACCTATCCTAGAGGCCCACCCTATTTCCAACAGGACACTTTTACACTGGTCCTTGCGCAAGAAATTTCTTTTATATTCTGAAATAAAAAAGTCAAATCCAACAAGAGTCGTGATGGATAGGATGAGTTTGGTGTCCCAGACTAGGGGTGCACATGGGCTATTCGGATCGGTGTAGCGGGGAAATTATCAATCAAATCGAATCCATCGGTTTTTTATTTTCCCAAATCGAACTGAACCGCCCATGTGCTCAAACCGAACCGACCAGTTTTTATTTTTATTATTTTTCACCGAAAAACTACAGTTCAAACTTGGTCCATCAAATGGAATGAGGAGAAGTTGTAATGAACACTAAAATATATTTCATAATTCGTTTCAACCAAGAAAGTATACATCAAAAGATGGATATCTTTCCATCCATTATCCGGTCGCGTGATTGAATGGACCAGGCCAGGTTTGGCCAACTTTTCAGGCCAATGAACTGAAGCAGTTCAAATCTTCTGATAAATACACCAACAAAATGGTCCAGCACGTATCTATTTCTCTCCATAAAACCTGGACTAGATTGCATTGTTTGATCCAGACCAATGAATTCAACACAAAAAAAGAACTATTTTTTTTATTTTTTTATTTTTTTTTGTTTTGTTTTTGCCAACAAGATAGGTTTCGAGTGGAATGTAACCCCAATTTTGAACTAATTGAGATGGGCCTCTTCATTGTTCACTTTCTCTTAGGTCAGACCAAACCCCTAGGCAGTGCTACTAATAAAATTCAAAATGCATACTTCTTGTAGAACTTTCAACAAACATGTAACATGCAAGTAGAACATACAAGTGCTTTCCCTAAGGCTAAAATAGTAAAAACTCGATACTCAAGTTAATACATACGGTCGGTTCAGTTTAGGTGGTTAACCATGGGTTCAAACCGATAATCGACTGATGTAAGGCGGTTTCTATGATTCTCAAACCGTTGACCGAATCGATCTACATAAAACCGATCCGAACCGCCCGGTTCGGCCGTTTCGGTCTGGTTTTGCAGTGATACTGGATTTTTTGTGCAGCCCTATTCCAAACTATAAACTTGTTGCCAATATTGAAATTGGATATATATATAGGGCATAGTATGTGTTAGTTGGGTCAAGTTCCCATTTTTGCCAATACAAAACTTGGCCCATTGCTATCCCTATTTTTAGGGATGGACCACACCTACTTGTCTTTAAAAAGGGATGAAAATCGGTGTTCCATGTTGTTCCCCCCCATTTTATCAATATATATTTTAATTTTTTTATAGTATTGTCAGGCTTTTCCTAAGCTTGAAATGGTCTTCGGATATACCTTAAGGCAATTTTGTTTTTCAAAAGCAAAAGTAAAAATTGTGGGAAAGTATCGAACGGTCGGATTTTTTACTTTACCCTTATTTGGTTGGTCACAAGTAGAAAAGTAAAGTCCCAGCAAACAAAAGTTTTACTTACTATACACAAGTAAACTGAGTAAGTTACAATTGTTAACTTTTCATCTCACTTTCAATTACTTTAATCCATTCCATGGTCATTATCTTAAAAGTATATATATTTCTCCATTCCATGGTCATTATCTTTTCCACTGATTTGACATTTACTTTATATTACTTTCTAGCTCAAATAAAGATGTGTAGCTTTAGTCACTCCATATTTGCACCTCTGCCAATTGATGACAATGCTTCATTCTTTGACTTTATTAAGTTGGAGATGATATTGAATGGTTAGATCTTGCTATATATGCATGCCATTGGATTGCAAAATATATTATCTACCCCCATCTGGCGTTGAGTGTATCAAAAATAGAATTGGAACTCTCAGGTTTAATCACTTTGTGCCATTTCAACTTGAAATCAGAATCACAAAATTTATTAGAAAAAAAAATCACAAAATTTATGAGAAAAAAAAATGAATTCTGTCTTAAGTTTGTAAGTAAAAAGATTTCAACTTTTGTGATTCTGTTCACAACCATGCAAACATAAATTTAGACATCAAAATGCAAACTTACAATGATTGAAATCAGAATAGCTATTACTCGAATAGAATGAAGACTAATCAAGGCTAACGTTTGACGCTATGTCCTTAAGACAGATTCGCCCTCGCTACGGTGCTTACGATTCTTGAACGTCTGTTTCCCAGGATACAATGATCACGCACGCAGAAGCAACACTATAATATGGGTGCCCAACGAACCAAAACAATGTTTATACTCTCTCAGCGACTTAGTGTGTGAAATTGATGATGCTTCCACCTTCCATCCAAGGATGGTATATATAGATGTAATTGTGGCTTTTCACAAAAGTCACAAACCTAAAGGACATGTCTCTTCACGACGAAGAGTTTTCTATGAATAGACACAACTCTATAAAACTTTAATCCAATTTCATTCAAACTATAGACACAATTTCCTAACACTATTAATATAATTTCAGCTTGACTTCATTACAACTAATCTCTCTTTTATCTCTAATAACCAAAACCAATCTCATCTTATCAGCGACGGCTTATTTCTAACCAGGGACAGGCCTCTAGCTCATAGCCTCTTTCATGATTTTCCAAGGTCCGCGGGGGAGAGTGCCCCCGATACCCAATATTTTTTGATGCATTTTTATAATGCAAGTTTATATGCTACATTTTTCATGTGAAACATTATCTTCCAATTTTCGTGAGTGAATCTTCCTCCATGATTTCAATTGAGGAATTCAAGCTATAAATCAGATGCATGAGGAATTCAGTTTTGTGAAATTGTTATAAGTAAAGTTACTACAGTAACTGACGGCACACCCAGGCCTTCTTTGAGGTGAATGAATGCTCTGATTTCTTGGATATGCTTTGAAGGATTGGTTTTTCTTTAGTATTGTTCCTAGGTAAGGGAACATGTTAACATGTTAATAGAGTTGGGTTTTTTTTATAATAAATCTGTGCAGAATTTGAATTCTGCTGTGTCTTTATGATACCAATTTCTGCAGGGGCTGTGGGACCCCATGGCCCACTTGATGGGGAATCTAGATCGTGGATCCAAAGGAGGACCCAGGGTCGATCAAAGAGGACCTGGACCAATGGGAGGTCGGCCACGATTGGGCCACCATCCACATGATTAAAACAGAAAAGGCGTGGTTGAAGGGGGTATTGGGGCAGATGGTCGACATCTGTTGTGGGACCAATCAATTGACTTGATCCAAGATCAAGACCCCTCATCTTACAGGGACCAGGCACAACCTGGTTGGTGGTGGTCCCATGTGGAGTGGGCCCCATCTGCCCAACCATCAAGAAACTACAAATCTGGGAATTGTGAGGTCCAATTATGGAATTGTTTAGGCTGCGGGGCCCAGTAAGCTACATGATGTTGAATATGAGCCGTGGGATTTATTGTGGGGCCCTGGGCTACCCTTGAGATCAGGTCAGGTCAGCGGGACCCACTGTTTAGTTTCTTTTAATTGAAAGAGTTCTGTGTATTGAAGGTACCTGATGTATTAATTACACTAAGATTCTGCTGAAACATGTCAGAACCTTTATGCTAACTATTTAATTGTATTGAAATTGCTTTTGGACTCCACTGTTTTATATTAAATGTTGGGATTTTTACCAAAAAAGTGTCCCTATACACTAATACGGCGGATTTAATCAGAAATACACGAAAATTACCATTTTAGTGTTCGTACGGTGATTTTTGATACATTTACCCATCCTTGTTTCGAACGACATCGTCATCTACATTACATGTAGGAAGAGAAAGATCAGGTCAATTCACTTTATTTTCTTCGGTGGATTTTGAAGAAGAAGAAGAAGGCGGCAATGGAGGAAGTAGATCACCTTGCATATGAAAGGAACAAAGCCCAATTCGATGTGGAAGCCATGAAGATCGTTTGGGCCGGTTCTCTGCACGCTTTTGAAGTCTCCGATCGGATGTCTTGCCTCGTTGCAAGTGATCCCGTGAGCTTCTTTTCTCATCCGAATTTGTTTTCTAGGTTCATTGGCACGATTTCACATCTAGGTCTTGGTTGTTTTCGTGTCTTTCTTTGTTTTCTCAACAGCTTATGATGTTATCTTCTTCCCCTTTTCTTTGATTTACACGCATTTAAGTAGTTCTGCAGCTCTGTTGGGATTGGGTTGGATCTGAAATTTCCATGTGGGGGTAAAGCCGAGTCACGATTTTTTGGGTACTCATGAAGTGGGTATTTGAGAAAATTGGGGTGTTGAGATGGAATAGCAGGGACAAGGATTCTCTATTTTTGTGTTTTTTTTTTGGGAGGGTGTTTCTTCTTTCTTTCAGACCGGATTAGCTCTGTGTTTGTTCCCTTTTAAACATTTTGTGTTTTAGGGGTGGGATCCATCTTTTATCCAAAACCTAGTGTTGAAAATCTAGACAACACCAATGATCTCGTGAGCAGAGTGGAACTATAACCAATTTCATGATTTTATTGTGATGAATTGAATTCACTTATGTGGGCTTTTAAATGCAATATTAACATTGAGGTTTTGTCATTCCTTGTTGTGGCTTAAGTTGCATTTTGATGCAAAATTGAATGGAATTTTGAATTAGAGTTTAGAGGAAGCGATGGGATTGTAACTATGCTTCTTCCAAGTCGCTTAATATGGTATCTAAGAAGCCAGTTGTAATTTGGTGCGTTCATAGATACCGTATTAAGAACTGGATACCATCTATACCGATGGCTTCTTAGTTACCATATTACAAGCCAGTTCATATTAAGAACTCACTTAATATGGTATCTTGTTAAGAACTTACCAAATTACAAATGACTTCTTAGATACCATATTACAATTGCACATCTATCCAATTTGGTGAGTGCATAGATGTGCATGCTTAGAATTGGATGTTCAGTGTCACTATGAAGAATCAACTTAGATGCTAGAACATTAAAAGTAATTTTAGGATGCCGGCAATTGAGGAAAAAGAAAACCAAAGAATATTATCTGAGATGGTTGGGTGCTTTTATAGAAGACAAAAAATTTCCCCTGTGAGACGAATAGAATTATAGAAGGATTACTTCTGGAAGGTTCATAGCTAAGAAAAGAGAGAGGCCATTCAAGATCTTAGGAGTTGGGAGGAATTACATGTCATTATTTTGGAGATACTGAGAGCATGATGTTAACTAGGTTTGAGTGGAAAAATGATAACTCATGTGACCTTAAAGTTGGGCTTTGCAACGTCAATGATGAGTACGTGTATCCTCGGCCAGTTAGAGGGTTGCATAGAGAAGCCTTATGTGTGATTTTTTTTTTTTTTTGGGGGGGGGGGGGGGGGGGGGGGGGGGGGGGTCCTTTCTTGAGGAGCTTTAGAGAGGAACTTTTTTTAAGACCTTAGATAGATGGAATGAGGCATTGATGATTATGATGAGTTGGTCACTTCATTCATCAATGTCATCCCCAAAGGCTTCTCCCATCTATTATGGTCAGCCTTTTGAGTTCTTCTCTACTCATGCCTACTTAGGGATAAATACTTTGTTGCTTTTATTTTTTTGGGGGATGGTGGATACTTTGTTGCTCACCAATGTAATATGTTGCCTCCCACTACTTCATTCAAAGTCTTTGTTGTTCTTCCCCTTCCCCTGTCTCTTTTATTTATACAGGAGCTCTAAGGAGTAGCATGTCGCTTTCTCCTTCTTTGTTTTTAATGTTTGGCCTAAATTTCTCATTTCTCATTTATTATGGTCTAAGTCGTGACATTATTTTTATTAAACACCTTAGAGGGTAAGAAGAGTTAAAGAGTTGGCCACAGAAATTTTTGGAATTTCTTGCATCAATTCAATTTGGTCTCATTCATTTACCCATCCTTTTCTGTTCAATGAATTGTGACATACAAACGCTGGGTCAATAGGCTTCACCATTAATATTGTATCATGTAGATAATTGACTTAATAGTTGTAACTGACTAATTGTTGAGTTCAATTGTGCCTTTTCTCTATTGTAGGCCTTTCATAAAGATAACAGAGCAACATTGAGTAGGAAGGAGTTATTTAAGAACACACTCAGAAAAGCAGCGTATGCATGAAAACGGATTGTTGAGCTCCGCGTTTCAGGTTTTCATCGATCTGAAGACCCTCATTTCATCGTCTTATAATGTGACATCGCTAGCTAATTCTGTTGGTGTAGATTTGGAATTTGCAGCAATAATCTCTTATTACAGCATGAAGTTTAACAGTTTTTATGTGAGGCTAGATTACCACTTCTTGCTTACTTATGAAGATCATTTTGAGACACCATTGACTATTGTTTGCTTACTTTATCTTGGATTCCCCTTGCACAAAAGTTTTCTTATGAAAAAAAAAACCATTTAGGGTAAAAGGATTATTTAAAAATTTTACTATTGGGAGTGTGAGATTTACATTTACATTTATATTAATTTTCTATGGTGATAGTTTAAATTAAATAGGCATCTCTCTCTCTACATGCACACACAAAGAATTAAGGCCTTCCTCTTTCTACACTCACACATGATATGCACCAAACAAACTAGAAATAAGTTGCTAGGTTGCACACAATTAAAAGCTCGCAAGCGCACAAGATCGCTATGTAGTGTAGTGAATTGTAAGTACGAGGTCGATCCCACGAAGACTTGTGATAAAACAATGTCAAAACTAACTAAAAAATAAAAGAAAAATCAGAATATTGGTTCCAGTTTGTTCTTTTTCTTCTTCTGTGAACTGTAACCTAAACAAACACATCCCTCTTGCTTTTTGTCTATGGATAATTGGTCCAATGCCTAATTTTTTTTAAAAAAAATATAGATTTCATGACTCTATCATGAACCGGTGTCCCCAGTGGGTGGTGCTCAACCATACCTCTTTAACTTTCTTTTTTGACTATCCCTTACTATCAGCCAAACTATTAATGCAACCTACACCAGATGTTCCACTATTCTACGTCCATACTTTATTCCCATATCAACATATTCAACACATTTGTAGAATGGCTTGAAATGAAAAAAAAGGTGATGGCTCTCTTTATTATATTACTTGATTTTGGGTTTCTTTTTAAGGGTTGAAGAGTGAAGTGTTAAGTGATATATATATATATATATATATGAAGTAGCCATCAATTTTTCCATATCATGTGTTAAATAGTTTATTATTCTCTCCCCCATGAAGTGTTCTGATACGATGGACTATTGGTTCGAATGCACGTAAGAGGAAGTGCAAAATGATTGTTGTTATTTTGACTGGATCTTAATATGAAGATGAATCTCATCTATTTTGGAATCATGCCTAAGTTTTGATTCTATCATTTATTTCTTATGTATGTCTGAAAAATATTCTATGAATGTGCAGATGTGACTGTGGCATATTCGTAATGGCATTTGCCGATTGCAACCCATAAATATCGACCGTTGACCTTCACAGAAGCCAGGCATGTGGTACTGCAGGCAAAAGATCGTCGTTGACATTTATGCTAGGCAATGGAAGCTAAATGGCTACAAAGTACCGGAGTCAGAAGAGAACTAGTTTTCGTGATAAAAAAAATGTTGAGAGGCCTCTCTCTTTTTTCACATGAATGTACACACTAAGATTCAGTGTTGTGAATTTAATGTAACCGTCTTATGTTGTAAAGAGGTTGTATTCATTTTGGATTGGAAATAAATGAATGGAATGCTGATAAGTCCACAAAATTAGGTCATTAGGTCATCATTTCATGAGCATTTGTGGACTTAATTAGGTTTAATTGCATAGAATTGCTCTTAATTTCATGATTACATGTATTTGGGGATATTTTTGGGAAAATGGTCAGAATTGGTCAAAATTCATTGAATTGCATGACTTTTGTGAAATTAGGACTTTTCATCCCATTCATCACCCCAAAATTAGCTTTTGGCTTCATCAATGCATACTTGCTATTTTTGGCACCATGTGCTATTTTTGAAGAGTTTGTCATTTGGGTGCATCATTAGGCATGTAGGGTCCCATGCATTATTCATGTTTATTTTCTTACATGTAATTAATGATAAATTTATTTCTTTCAATTTGTAGGAGAAATCAACATGGGACCCACATTGATGAAATTTGAGAAGAGCGGTCAAATGAAAGTCAAATAAGCAAGCAAGGAAAGAGTCCAAGCATGCCTTGGACGTCCAACATGGACCCCACACACACCATTGGATGCCAACATAGAAGCTTTCATTTGTGCACAATTATTCCCGGGTTTTTATGGGGCAGCAACTTAAAATGGCCATAATTTTCAAATCGAGTGTCGGATCGGCGCAATCTAGACACCGTTGGAAAGCTCTTGTCGAGTAGAAATCCTTGGAGCCCAAGATTACGTAAATCAGAGCTATATTGAGGGAGATATGACCTCAGGAAGTTGTCTGCTACAGTTTTAGGCGGGAATTGCAAGAAATCTCAATATTTGGAAAGTTTCTTCCTTCTACATCATCATGCAATTTTTAGAGATATTTTTGGAATTATAAAAGGAAGGTATGTGCATCAAGAAACCTAATAAGGCAAGGAGATCTCTCTAATTTAAAAGTCTCATTAAAGAAAGAAGCTAGCTTGGAGCCTAAGCTAGAATCTCTACACAAGGAAACAAGAGCCCAAAAGATGAGAGATTCTTTACTAAAAAAAGATTTGCAAAAAGTATAAAAAGAAACCAGCCAAGAGGGCTGGACGTCCAAGACTTTTGGTAGCAATTTTAATTTGGAGGCGCTCTCTCTCTCCATTCCACTCCCATCCACCCTTTCTTCTTCTTCTTTCTTTTAATTCTTTTAGGCATAGGTTGAGAGGCCATGTTGAGAGAATGAAAAGGAGAGAAGAATCTTAATTTCTTGTATTCAAAGATCAAGGAATAAAGACACTACTTGAATTGATTTTGCAACTTTCTATGTAAGTGATTTAATTTTCTTATTTTAGTTCCTTTATGTGTTTTGATTGGAGACAATATTTCACATGATTAGATCAAGGATTTGAAAATAAAATAAAAATATTAAAAGTCGAGAGACATCAAATAATCACTTGCATAATTTTTTTTCTACTCTGAGAAGAGAGGACATTATCATCGCATTGTCAATACTTGTAGGATTGTCTAGTTTCTAGATCTTTGGTACTACTTTTCCACTTTTTATTTTCTCTCCACCCCTTTTGTTGTTATTTTCAAGTTAATATTCTTAATTTTTTTTTTTTACAAATTCTAGATTTAAAAACTCAACTTGCATCTTTCTATGTTTAGTAGAAACTTTCTATTCTTGTTATTTGCATAATATATGGTTAGAAAGTGTCTTTGTGCATACTTCATATTTATAAATTGCATTAGCACAAGTTTTTGTTGCTGAAATCACAAGATTATCAACTGATTAGAAACACTAAATTCGGATCTGATAAGTGAATAGTGAAAAATCTTGCATAGTTCAGCAGAATTGACCCAACTGGGTTACAAAAGTGCACGATTTAAAAACCAGGTAAACATTAATATTTTTATCCACAAAATAGTAGATTTAAAGTATGGTAATTGGACTTTGAAACCCCAGAATTTCAGCCAAAAATAACCTCAGGAACCATGTCAACCAGAGGCTCAAACAGGGGTAGTTGGTAAGCCTGCTTTCAGATTTCAGCAACAAAACAGTTCAAGTAGGCATCTTTAGGTGATCATATCTTTTTCGTTTTAAGTCCTTTTTCGGTTTTTCTTTTTTTGTTGTGTTCATGCATCATCAAACTATTGATCCCAGCCATTAGATTTAGGTTCACACCATCTCAGGCCAGTCGTGTAGTCCAGTGAAGATAGGGCTGCGCAATAGTCTCCATACTTGGAATTTTTTACAGCATGCATCATATAGTTAGAAACTTGCATAAAATTTCTTTGTTAGCAATTAGGGAATTATAGATCATTTATATTTGCATAAAAATTGATTTTGGTAAGTAGGATCTAATTTAGAAAATTTTGTTTTGATTTTTTTTATATTAAACTGGTCGTTTGATTTTGTGTGTTCTTTTGCAGGTTTTTAGATATTTTAGGATTGCTTAGATTAGGTTTCCTTTATTACAATAGTTCTTTTATTTTTGGAAAGCATTGTAATTAAACTTTTTATATTTAGTTATCTAATTTAATTAGTTTATATTTAGGCCAGATTTAGTGTTTATTTAGGACAGGTCAAAGTTGGAAGGTTTCTTGAAAAGCATTGCTCCCTGTGGATCGACCTGGATTTACCAGATTATTACTACAATCGTACCCTACACTTGGGGACCGATCAAATGCAATGTACTGAAATGGGAAGGCTATGGAATGGAATAAATGCATTGTGGAGTTCAGTAAATATCTGGAATGTATGCCGTATGCATTGTGGACGTAATGAATGGGTTGTATGTTGGACTGGATGTCCTTATTAGGGATGCTTAAAGAGATTTCAAGTAGGAAGATTCATAATATAAGTGCATTATACAATTTAGAGTTTTTATTTTTATTTTCTTCATTTTCTGTCACTATGTCACCTTTGGTGTTCCTATTAGGGATAATTAAAGATGGCAATCTGTTCTATGTTAAATCCGTCTGGCATGGCATGTATGATTAATGGGTTTTCTTGAAAAAACTGGTGGTTTAAGATGCACCAATACTCCATTTTTATTTTATTGATCAAATAGGACATGAAGTCTTTTTTGAACCTGTCAGTTGCTTGCGGTAAAAACCGTTTGACCTAGTTTCATGTCTAACTTGCTCCCAAGTGTGAAAAAGCCATCAAGTCTATCTAAGCACTAGTTAGGAGAAGTGACATCTTGCCTTTTAGCCAGATTGCCCGACTTGAACCGGTTGGTTCTCTGGAAAATGGATCTAGATTGGAAATAATTGAAGGTTCGAACGTTTAAATGGTGGGTTCAAATCTTCGAGTTATATGGAATCTGGCCCACGACGTGAAGGTTCAAACAGCCTTAAGCCCGAATTGTATCATATTGCATCCTATCAATCCCAACTACTATTTGGTTTTTACATGGTCCTTGCTAAAGCTAATCTAAGATCAGCCCCTTCTATGTTTAAAGCCTAAGAGAGAGGGATTGATAGGATGGTTTATGTTTAAAATCCTATTAATCAAGCATTTCTTAACATGTTGGTCTATTCTTGGATGTAAGGGGCTGTTCTTATTACTATCAGCCATAACCATGAGAGACAAAGGAGACTTGAGACCCCAAGCCATTAAAGGAATAAGAGTAATTTTTGGGCCTACCTATGATGTAGGCATGATAAACATTGTATTCTCAACATTCCAGTATGATGTAAGGTCTCATGCCTTTATTAGAGGAGCTTAGTCACTAATCACTATGATTTAGGGTGCTTAATTGGGTTTAGTGGCCTAAGCACTAGGATTAGTGGTGTGTGGTGCATTAGGTAGTGGGTCATGCATATCATACTTACTTGGACCCACCTTGGCCCGGTGGCCCAAGGCACATTCATTATGGGCCCATACCCATTTGCCAAGGACTTTCTTGTAAACTTCCTAACAACTTGGCCTTATGTGCAAAATTCCTAAAAGAAAACCCCCGTTTAAACCCCATGGCCCATTTCCCCCATTTCATTTCATTCCTTCTCTTCTCTACAACCTTTCTACTCATTCTCCCCCATTTCTCCACCAACCAAGCTAGGCTTCTAAGAGTTTCCAATGCTTTCCCCATGGATCAAGAGTCTCCCCATCAGCTCCTTCATCTTCCTCCTTTCTCATTCTCATCAATAGATAAGCAAACCCTCTCTTTAAACTCATGTAGTTTGCTTGTTTCAACACTAGGAGCATGCATTGGTGATTTAGTGGGCTTTCCCTTTCATTTTGGCATGTAGGAAGTGGGTTTTTTGTTTGGTTTGAAGTAGGGAGGTGTGGAGAGCAAGATTTGAGGTAACCCTAGGCTCTAAGAAAGGGGGTTTTGCTCATCTAAGCCAAAGGCAAGTATATAGACATGATTAATGGTGTAGGCATGTTTATTTGGTTGGTTCTAATGCTTTAAATGTGCTAACCTTCTCTATTATGTGCATTTGTGATATTTGGGTTGGTGGCTGTGAACTTAAAATGCATTAATGGTGGATAGTTATATAAAAAAAATTGATGGAAATGTTTGATTTATGCCATTGTAGTTATACTCCTCTCTTGTTAAGCTTCATTAACTAACTCATTAGTTTATTACTAGTTGATAGATATGTAGTTGCATAAGTTCGGATTTCATATCATCATTGTTATATGAAGGTATAAGCAATGTAGGAAGAATAGTGCATTGGCATAAAACCAGACACACCATCCTATGGATCCAAACCTTCCTTTTGGTATTTAGAATTCTGTCCAGTTGATGTACAAATCCAAGTTGAAAAGGATTATTTTTGTTGGAACAGGTTGATTTTCAAAATTTGAAATGGGGCCCACCTGTTCCCACTGGATAGGTGACCTGATCCGGCTATATGAAGGGGGCACATGGGCAACCTTAGTGGTTGGGTCGCTTTGTGGGTGGGGCCATCCAGCCAACCCAAGCATGGCGGGGGGGGGGGGGGGGGGGCATGAGTCCCCATTTCATTACACCTGGGAACAGTCGTTCCTCGGCATGAGTCCCCATTTCATTACACCTGGGAACAGTCGTTCCTCACCCTTGGTTGTGTCATGTGACAACCTTATAAATCTCACAACAGCCCTCCCTTCTTGAAATAACTACAACAAGCCCATGGTTGATTATGTATTATTGTTAGGTATTATAAGGGATTTTTCCCATGGCCCACCATCCATGTATAGTTCAAGGATGAGGTGTGAAACAATCCCAAGTATATGAGTTCTGTCCACACCTTTTATGAACATGTGGTTCTTTTTGGATTCTAACCCAGCCACTTACTTTATACTAATCACAACAACCCCTTTGAATTATTTAATGATTCTTTTTCTCCCCTAATGATTGTGAGGAATCATATGATATCTTTAGGAATTCCCAAATCAACTTGTTGACATCAAACTAAATTAATCTACTATTTATGTCATAATATGACCCACTGAAACTTGGACCCTAGCCTCACCTGGCTTATGAATATGAATTGGACCTTTAGGTAGGGGGTGTGTAGGCTTAGCACCTCATTGCGGATTGTACGATAATGCACATGAGACCCATGTTGGGCTATGTGGGTGGCGAAGTGGGTCCTTTGGATGTCAACGACTTCAAAAGCACCAAATGACTACCAAAGGCATCCTGGACCCACGTAACCATCGTGATAGACAACATGGGCCCTACATGTGATTTTTGACCTTAGTTTTAGATTGGTTAGTACCTACTCCCCTTGCCCCTTTTACCATATGGTCCGGTTAGGTTAAGGTTAGCTTAGGACTCCCTATATATTACATGATTAGTGTATACATGCACTTCCTTCGTTAGTTTATTACCCGTACTTTTATGCTCACTTGGTGGCCTTCCCCTTTAATTCTGATGACTATGTGATGAGGACACCCAATAAGAGGCTAACCGAGCACCTTGTTTTGGGTATATGTGTATGCGTGGGTTTGAGTGTGTGTGTGCATATGTGTAGGCTTTTGTGTATATGGTTTGTACTTACCGTCTGCAGATTGACGTATGCCACTATACCGGGTTCGCCTGGGTTGCATTTGTTTGACCAGCTCGTATGGGTACCGTGTTCGCCTGGGTTGCATTTGTTATGATGAGTTGATGACATATGATGGTTTGATTATTTATGGGTTAGTTTATTATTTATGTTTCGTTTATTCAGTGTTTACGTACCTTATCACATATTGGTCTCGATTGGCACATGTTATACCTTTACTCATATCTATTTACTTGCCATTTATTGATGGTGCTACATTTGGTGCTTAGGTACCGTTGCCCCCGTCGAGCTGGAGGGCGAGGCGGGGCAGGGGGTTCCGCCGGATGACAGACTTGCTGAGTGGAGCACTGACGACGTAGTTTGACTTGTCGAGCCTAGCGCCATAGAACCGTACATATCGGTAGATTCTTGAGACTGTTACTTTGGGCCTATAGCCCTTTTTTTTTGATGTCATGGTTGTGTTAGGCCTTAACTTAATTTAAGACATTGTAAACCTATTTGAACTTATGAACTTCTGTACTACATCTGCTCTGCTATCTTGATGGTTATGTTTTTACCATCTACGTAAGTTGTTTGTTTCTTGATGCTTCCGTGATTAGATTATGGTGACTGATCATCATACATAGCCTCACCACGGACTTCGATCCACCCGAAATTGGGGTCTCAAGTATGAATGGTGAGAAAAATTTTAATTGACCTCAATTCTCACACCCTTGGGATTGGGTTGGGCCCGGCCTAATCTTGGGGGCGTGACATCAACATCATTGTGCATAAGAAACCCAAATCCAAATCCTATTGACGAGAAGTCAGGAAATGCAAACATTGTATTATTAAGAATACAATGTTGTTTAGGCACTACCATCAGGTCTATGGCAGACATCATTGTAAGGAGCTGTATAATGCAAGTAATTGAAAATCAATGTGGGTTTTCTCCTCAAGTGTCGGTAATAGGTAGGCTCCCTCTTTCTAGCCACAACTTCATCGTGACCCTTCAAAGCCACATTGATTTTCAAATATTTGGATTGTTAGGCACTACTATAAAGAGGAGGCTTGAGACCCCAAGCCATTGTTAGAGATACCCACTTGAGAAATCATGGTTTTAAAACACAGACATCTGACCCTACATCAGCCATTAAATGTGAAAACCACAAATGGAATTGTGATATAAAATGTTCAATCCTAATCTCTCCACATACACTCGTAAAGCTAAATCAAGAAGAAGAAACAATTTTTAAATCCATTCAAAAGGCTTGAAATCCTAAGGCATTCCTGATTTTTATGTTTTTGCATTCATCCTCTCAACTACAAATCAAACCTATATCGAATTAAACAAAAACCCAAGCATCATTCAAAATAAAAAAATAAAGAGAAAAATCGAACAGAAAATCCACAAAACCCTAAAAAATTTGTACCTTGGAGATGCCGGAGAGACTAAGACAGAGGAGGTGAACGAAGGCGAAGAAGACAGAGGATAGGCCCGTAGCCCCTTCTATGCTGGAGAGATGAAGACAAAAGAGAAGATAAGAGAACCCTCTTTATAAAATCATTACTAATAGAATTATGACGGAATATAATTAATTGTTGTAGATAACATCCAATGGTACCTTCCAAGCTGGTGATTCCCAGCATTGTGAGATCATAACTCGCCAATCATTTGCATCACAACCCGGTGCTGGGTGGTCCTGGGGTTGGGGAACCCCCTGCTCCAACAATTCGAGGTAGTGATTATGCAGCTCATATTTCCAACTCTTATACAAAGTACCACATTGGCGGTCAATGTCCGCCTTGATCTGCATGTCGCCCTCGTAGTCCCCGATATCAAAATATTGCTGCATTAGGGGAGAGCCATATAAAGATTAGTAATAACAAAATATAATCAGATATTGTAATGAGGATCACAACTAGCATAATTTGGATAGATATTTCTTGTTTCTATTTACCTTAACTGCAGCAATAACACCAAGCTTGGTCCCACTGTCAAGTTTCTTCCAGCCATGGGAATTTACTGGGGCAACAACTCTAATGGCTAACCCAAGATGGCTAACCAGTAATGGGCATGTTCCCCTTCTGGCCTATGGCTGGAGGTCGGGATCTGAACGGGGATGCTATGACCTAGTTGTCTTCTAAGCTTCGATGCATTCTTCCCTCGGGTGACACCCCTTACGTGGGTCGGTTGCAAAGAGGGTGGGGTTGATGCTGTTAAGATGACAATGGTAAAGATTAAATTTTACCGACATTTTACAAAAAAAAAAAAACATCGCTGAAAGTTCATTTACCAACTTCTTAAAATTCTTCGATAATAGTCTTTATATTTATTTTCCTTAAAAATGAAGTTAATAATAAAATTGAACTTTGCCGACGGTTTTTCGACTTTTATTGAATAAAAATTATATTTATTTTTATTATTTAAGAACAAGTTAAAAAGTCGTTAAAAACAAGTAAAAAAGGCGGTTTCCCAACCTTTACCGACTTTTTATATTAAACGTCAATATTACATTTTCTGACGCTAATTTTCGTTGGTAAAAGAATAAATTCGTCGGTAACGAACTCTGATAAATTAAAAATACAATTAAACAGTACTGATGTTTTACAAAAAATAAAATTCATCGATAATAGTCTCTGATATTTATTTTTCCTAAAAATAAATTAATTTTAAGATTGAACTTTGCCGACATTCTTTTAGTAAAGTGTTTTTTTGTAAAACATCACTAAAAGTGCAAATTGTTGTAGTGAGGCAGCAAACAACAACACCATAACTCAATTTTGGCATTTCCCTCCATGAGATGAGCAAAGTGTTAGGATCTTTGTATGTTGCTAATTTGATGGATGCACTATCACTTTCACTGTCATCTGATCACACACTCATTCATCATGTTTTGGATTTAAAACTTGGATGCATTTAATTTGAAAAGAATTTTTATTAATCAAGCTAGCCATTGATTTTAAAGTTTCAAATTATATTTGGCTTTTTATATTTCATGTTTTTAAAATACTTAGAATGATTTAAAATCATGTTTCCAAGCTTGATTTAATGGCCCCAAAGATCCCACATGAAAATACTTTAAAAATGCAAAGTTATGGGAAATAGGTCTAGGGACCCGGTCGACTTGCAGGAGGAAAAGTTAAAAGATTAAGATTAAAATTCAAAAGACAAAAAGAAGGAGGAAAAGTTAAAAGAAAAGAGAAGAGCACAAAGAAAATACAACACCAACCACCAAAGACTAATCATCATTCTAAAATTGTCAAACCTCAAAGATTTGATGACTAGTCTAAAAGAATTCAAAATTTATCTCCTTTAGTTGGTGGAATCTCAAACACAGGCTCAAAGGCTCAAGACCTTAGATGGATACCTAAGGTTAGACATTTAGATAAACACTAAGGCCTTGTAATTAGATTAGACCAACCCCCTCTCATAAGTTATATGTGTTGTTGGTTCTAAGTCTAGTTGTTTCAAACTTTCTTAGTATTTTCAAGATGTTTGAATTTCATTTGTTTGAAGAATTGTTTGTTGAAAATGCATTTCGAATTTAAAAGGAATGTTATGATAAAAATGTATGTTTATGAACAAATTGATTTGAAAAAGAATTACTTACAGATACATCCTCACAATCAATTGATTTGTTTTCAAAATTGTTTATATTTGAATGGGTTCATAGTTATTTCCACATTTGTCAAATTAAACACGTTTGAAAAATGATTTATCTTGGACTTACAAGTTTTTCATTCTTTTAAATGGAATTATTTTGTAATATCTCATTTCCATATTAATTAGTTTGAGTCTGTAAGTTAGCTGGGTTAAGGGTTTTATGTGTTCAGAGAGTCCCTCTTCAGTTAGCTCATTTTTCTCTGAACGTGATCAGAAATCAGGTTTGTCCCAGTCGGGCCGGTCGACCTCCTGGAGTGGTCGGTCGACTGGACATGCGTTCCCAGCAACTTAAAAAACTGCATTGGGCTGTTTCTGTTTCAAAACAAAATTTCTTCTGTTGAGTAGGTCGACACCCTTGGACTCGTCTTCTTCTTCCAATCAGCTTCCTAAGTTGATTTTCTTCGTCCTTTTCCTAGTTCAACTGACGTGTTTCGTGAATGCTTATGTGATGATTGCGTTTATTTAGCTTCCGCATTTTGATTGTTAATCATCACAAGAGACTAGTTTAATTTAATTAAGTTAAAATTGGTCATAGTTGGTCACTATTTGTAGATCACCCTATTCACCCTCCCCTCTAGGGTTAGGCCCCTGGGACTTTCACGAAGTGCAATGGCCCGATGGATAAGAGTATTGAGCTGGCCCAAAAAACTCTTGGGCGCATAAATCCATGTCCTTTAAATCTAATATCGAATATCGGTTCCAAAATTCTTATCTTCTTCCCAAACTGAACGAACTTTGCTTTTTTGCTAAGCAAAAGGATAGGTGTGGCCGGTCGTTTGTTTCTCCCAATTTACATATGTAAACATCCCACATGTGAAAAAGATTCATATCATTTATGTTTGTTTACAACATTTACACACTAGGTGTGTAAATCACATGTGCTTTTGTTGTGTAAAATATGTGCAAAAGAGGCATCACATTTTCGCTCATGATGAGTGTGAAACGTTTTACATACTGGCCTAGTTTTGGCAGCGCTATAGTGGACACACAACTTGGACGCCTTTTTCATTTTTTATTTAATAATCTTGCACCAAAATTTGTGATCCAAACCGTTGATCATGTTAGGGGGGCTAAAAACGACTATGATACCAAAAGTCAACCGTTGGATCATTATAGAGTGTGATGTATTGATGAAAACGTACAGACCGTTAGATCATCATTTATGGAATTTTGTACGCCCTATTTTCGCAATCCAAATTTTTAGTCCTCTTCAAAAGGTCATTTATAGTTATAGGTCCCAACCCCAAATGTTGATTCAATATGAATCATGAAATATATTTTAAATAAATATCAATCATTGGATTAATGCACGGTTACTATAGTGCATTCACGAGTTGAGACATGCAGTCCGTTTTTTCTACATTTCCGAACAATCTGGATCACTAATGCAAGATCTGGACCATAGACCCTCTTTATATGGGAAGTAACGTCTACTGGATCAAATTCCAACGATTGATCCTTTATGTATTCTGAGATATTGACAAAAAGGACCAAAGGGTTAATGGTTCAATTTTAATTTTTGTGGGCCACTTTTTCCCGATCTAAACCTAAAATCCTCTTTAGGAGGTCAACAATGATTATCTGGTCAAATCTCATCGCTTGATTCATCATGGATATAATTATTTTATTTTCTTCGGTAAAATGAATATAAAAATAAATAAAAATTAATAAACAGATTTACCGACATTTTATTTCTCCGCTAAAATTAAAAAATAAAAAATTCAAAAACATATTTACCGACGTTTTTATTTTCGTCGATAAAATGAATATAAAAATAAATAAAAATTAATAAACATATTTACTGACGTTTAATTTCGTCGGTAAAAGTAAAAAATAAAAATTTAAAAAGATATTTACCGACGTGTTTATTTTCGTCGGTAACATGAATATAAAAATAAATAAAAATTAATAAACGTATTTACTGACGTTTAATTTCGTCGGTAAAGGTAAAAATAAAAATTTAAAAAGATATTTACCGACGTTTTATTTTCGTCGATACAATTAATATAAAAATTAATAAAAATTAATAAACATATTTACCGATGTTTAATTTCGTCGGTAAAATTAAAAAATATTGTTACCGACGTTTGTATTTTCGTCGGTAAAATTAATATAAAAATAAATAAATATTCATAAAGATATTTACCGACGTTTAATTTCGTCGGTAACATTAAAAAAGAAAATTAAAAGCATATTTACCGACATTTTATTTCGTCGATAAAATTTTAAAAAAAAATCATTTTTTTTAAAATTTAAGAATGGCCTTTGCCGACGTTTTATTAAAAAACATCGGTAAATGGTGTACTTTTAGCCACGTTTTTTTACGAAATGTAGGTAAAAGTCTGTACTTTGCCGACGTTTTTAAACAACGTCGGTAAAGGTATACCCTTTATCGACGAAGGTGAAAACGTCGTCAAAAGTGTATCCTTTACCGACGAATTTTAAAAAACATGGCTAAAAGTGCAACTTGTTGTAGTGTATAAAAATCCTATAACCACCTCAAGATCCAAACGAAGATCTTGTTTTGGCAGCCAAAACCCAACCACTACCCCCCAAACCCCCCCCCCCCCCAAACACACACACACACACACACACACACACAAAAATCCACATAAAAATCCTATGACCACCTCAAAATCCAAGATCTTGTTTTGGTAGCCAAAACCCAACCACTGGGTCCCCCCCTCACACACCCCCCCCCCCCAACGCACACACACACACCCCCACCCAAAAAAAAAAAAAAAAAAGGAATTCTAGGTCTCTTTCCAAAATCCACATAAAAATCCTATGACCACCTCAAAATCCAAACGAAGATTTTGTTTTGGCAGCCAAAACCCAACCACTGGTCCCCGCTCCCCCATGAAGATCTTGCGTGCTTGGCCTCGGACTATTCCCGGCCATAGATTTAGCATTTTAAACCACTGATCCACTAGATGTGTTCGCTTCTTTGCATTATAGCACAAGGTTTTTCCTCTTCTTTATTTTTATTGAGTCCCACGTCGGGAGTGGAGAGCTTTTAAGAGGCATTTATTAGTATTTTTACTTCTTTCTATGGTGCTTGTCTTGGTAGTGGGCTTAGGTAATGGTAACCACACGTGCGCACCGGCTGGCCATGCCGTTTGGGTGGGCTGCACATGCATGTGTACTTTTGGGTCTCCAAAGACATGACTCGGCTTGATTATTTCTTCTCTTGATTATTTATTTTTCAATTTTGATTTATTCATAATTTCCGCAAAAATTATTTTACCAAAAGATGCTGTCATTAACTGCAGTCAAATGAAGCTAGAACCTTCCAATGATAAGACCAAGATGTGGTCTTGGCCCTGACATGAATGTTTGGATCGAAAGCCCTGACATGGGCAAGATGTGGTCTTGGCCCCCAAAAGAATTATATTTTTCCCAATTTATTTTCCCCCAACCTTGTAGGGTTGCATAAAGCTGGGTGTGTAATATGAGAAACAGTCTATAAGACCCCAGACCCGAGCGACCGCAATTAGCACTAATTAAGTCGTGAGTTAGCTCTGAGTGAGATTAGTGGATTTTGATTAGGTTTGGAATTAGAATATCTTTTACATAGCTTTGGGAAATTTTGAGAGCCTTTTTTATTTAATGAGACTCTTGGAGAGTCTTTTTAGTGACTTCGCGTGAGCATGGGGGATTCTCTGTGATTCCAAAAATTCATGTTTTAACTCCGTTTGATTTATCTTGTTAACCTCTACAACTTTTGTGTGGACTCCGCCCCCGTTCGAGACCTCGAAACCCAACTTTTCCAACTCTGAGGGCAAAATAGTCTTTTTACACAAAATCTAGATACAAATTTTGATGTCTCCAAAACCCTTGAATTATATACTTTTCTAAAACTAGATTTTTCGACGAACATTTTTCCTTTCTTCGTTGAACTCATCCGAGGCCCGGAAAACCATGTTTTTAGCCCAACCAACCTTGTCAGAGTGGGACCCATTTCCACTTCCTATAAAAGGAGAACTCCTCTCCCTTCCCCCTTCTTCTTGCTCAAAACGTGTGAGAGAATTTGGCTCCAGCTCAAGCTAGGGTTTGCTCTTCTTCTTCTTGCTTCTTCATCCCCAATCCACTCCAACTCTTGTCAAATGATGAATGAGCATAATCTTCTTCCCCATCTTGAAGGCTCTCCATTGGTATTAATTATTTGTAGAGGAAACCACCCATCCTAGGGTTCTCTTTGAGCTAGCTTTGTTCTTTTGAAGACATTACAAGTTAGCAAATCATCCTCATTCTTCTAAATGTGTGTTTTCCGAACCCTAGAGAGTCTCCTTCTCTCTTATTGGAGATTCTCTCTTTCTCATTCTTTGTGTTGACCATTTAGGGTTCTAAATGGGATTGTTTTTGGGGTTTTTGGGTGTGCTTGTAGGTTGGCTTTGAGAGTGGTATTAGGAGTTTGCTTAGCTAGTTTGGAGGCCAAGGCAAGTGGATGAATGGATTGTTTTTGAATATCGGCATGTTTTGTGAGAAAAGCTTGATTTTCATTAATGGTTTTGGTGGTTTAATACTTGCTTCTTGCTATGATTTCTATTGATTTCGAAATGGCATATTGATGAGTCTTTCTCTCTTGTTTAATCTCTTGGAAATATATGCATTTCATTTTGTTAAATCTTGCTTTATATATACATATGGACTCCATGGATGATTGGGTTTCTTTTGATGAATGGGGATGAATGTGACGGATTCTTATTGTGTTTTGTGGGATGTGTTAATGGAAGATGAAGTGTAGTTTTGGGGGAGGTTAAAAGCCCCTCTTTTATGTGAAGGAATGGTGGTTCAAAGGGGTTTGCAAAAGGAAGGAAGAAGGAGCCCGAAATGCACAAAAGGGCAGTTTCTGAAGGAGTTCTCTCGAGCGAACTTCCAAAGACTGGTTGGCTTGAGCCAACCTTCAGGTTCGCTCAAGCCAACCTGACTGGGCCAAGTTTGATCGAACGAACCTGAACGAACCCCTCCTAGAGAGCACTTGGCTCGAGCGAATCTCTGGTCCGCTCGAGCCATCTATGCTGCTGGCCTGGGTCAAAGCAAGGAGATTGGGACTGATGTTTAAATGCTCGGGAGACGTCGGTTTGGAGCCAAAATGCGATGGTGAGACCTAAAAGGTGATGTACGGAGTTTGATTGATAAAGGAACCCCATCGCGAAGATTTATTGAGGAATTTTGACTTACCAATGTGTATAGGAAGCTTGGAATGTCTTCAATTTTATGGAGTACCAAGCCAATAACAAAACTGACATGCGGGGCCCTTATACACATTGATTTAAACCTCGAAGCCTCAATGGATGGTCCGGTATTTTTTGGAAATCCATTTGTGTTTTCTTTTACTCGAATTACATATGTTTTCTCCCGTTTCCATGTGTCATTACCAGTTTTGCCTTAAACTATTGGTACATGCACTTTGAGCGTTCTGCTAGCTCTGTATATGCATGACAAGATCCCGATGTGATATATGTGCCTATGAACACCCTGTTCAGCTTGTTTGGGTGTTACAAACCTATATATATATATATGTATAAGTTCTGATTTCTTCGTGTGACCTATGAGTCGGCACCACTAAGCTTGAACAACCTTGTCAGCCTAATCCACTGACTTGGGGTCCCCCTTTTAGCTCCTGCCAGCTGTAGTCTGGGTCCCGCCTGTCTCGTTACCCGGCTCCGCGGCCGTGATCTTGTCTAGCTATATGTATATATATTTAGTTGGCTCTCGTCACTTCGCGTGTCTGAGACTAATGCCTCTAGTGTGCTCTCATTACATTAGTGATGGAGGATTTAGCTTTGTGTGGTTGTCATCTTGTCGGTTTTCTGTTCATTGGTACCTTTACATGTTTTATATTGCACATGTGTTTTTGGTTAAATTATGCACCTTATTTCATGAAAGTAATTGTTTGAGTAGATTTACTTGTTTTCCAAGGTAACTTTTAAAATTACTTTATTGTTTATATCTTTTCACCCACCTACCAGGCCATCATGTCTGACCTACTCTTTGGGTACTCAGGTTCAGATTTCCTCATCGGAGATGAGGAGCTAGAGGAGGCGGTCGGAGAGTAGCAACGAGTAGGAGAATGGAAGGCTGATGATGTCATTTAGACATTTGGTCAAGCCTTGAGATACGAAACACATTTTGGGAAAGTGACTGACACATTTTGGGATTCTCTTGGTTGTACAGGCCTTTGTTGGCCTTTATTTTTGGAAATGATTAACTAACTCATATTTTGTATAAACATTAACTTTATATTTGGAAAATGCCATATGAATATTGCTCACTCTGACATCATATTATATATACTTGTGCATATCAGTCTCGTGTTATGAATGAATTTACAAACTTGATTTGCTACACACTTCTACATCCTGAATGAGAATGACTTGTGTGTGTGAAATCCTTACCGCGGAAATCTGTGGGAAATCACGTGCATGGATGTCGTATCTTTTCGTCATCCGTGTACGTAGTAGCCAAATAAATAAATGCACATGGCAGCATTAGCATCACCCGATCCCGGATTAGGCGCCGACCCGGTCCGGGCCGCGACACTGTCCAAACCAAAATTTGAGTCGGCTTCGAGTGAAGCAGCAGTTAATCAGTCTGAAGAAATGAGAATAAATGTCAAAAAGTATATTAGCACCATGCAACAGTTAATCAGTTAATCACCAGCCTAGTAAAAAAAAATGTTGCAAGTGTAGTGTGATCCACAACTCTTATAGTTGCAATATACCTTTTTATTTTTACACTAGTTAATGGTTAATGTATATTGAATAAAAGAACAGATTTGGAGAACTAAGGGCATGCCTCTTTCTTGACATTCTCGAAAATTTTGTCCGGAGAATTTTGAAATTCTCTAGTATGGTGGAATTTCTGAATGCTTCCTTACACTTGAGAATCGAGAAACTCCACCAAAAAACAAAGGGAGAAACATGTCCTAAGTTCCAAAAATACAATCATTTACAAAGCTACGCAAGGCTCAACAAAAGGAGGGAAAGAAAAAGAAACCGAGACAAGGAGATCCAACTAGCAAAACATGGAAAGCAAACTACAATAAGAAAACAACTGCAAACCAATGAGGGGGGAGCTAGACTAGTGAAAGGTAGAAGCAAATTGCCTTTAGAGTCGGGCTGCAAAAAGAGGAAGACATATATACGACTAAGGGAAAGCTTCCATTCTCCATCTCTATGTGTTGTTGTGGATAGAAAACTCAGGATTCATGCCATGGAAGGCTTGGAGATTTCTAACTCTCCATAAAGCAAAGAGGGTGATGATCATGACAATGGCTCCAATACCAATTAGTGCAAACTAGATACCAGTGGTATTATTGAAAGGTAAGCATCTTCCCTAGGAATACTCTCCAAGCAACTCTCCCATTCCACATATCATAAGCAGAACCCTCCCAATGTTGATCTGGAAACTCATCATCAGAGTCTTCAACATTGCCATTCAAGCAGTATTAGAGGGTTTTTTTGTAGCATTCCAAGATCTCTGACCTGCTTTTCAAACGATCTACACATCAGAACGAGTCATCTAGTAAGCATCAGAGGCGGCCCTGAGTTTTCGGGGGCCCTAGGCGAGTTCCTAAAGTGTGGCCCTATCCGTATACCCGCCAATAAATGATAAAAAAAATAAAAGACAATTTTTTTTATTATTTGATCTAAAATCAAATCTAAACTCCTTACCTACTCTTATCGAATCAGAATTGTGTTTCACATTAACCAATTAACACCAAAATTCATTACAAAAACTAAGCACTACAGAAAAACTATTAGTCTTCGTGCATTTCTAGCTGTGAAATCACTAATTAAGTCTTCATAATCAAGACTTCTACCAAAGGCTTTTCAACAGATAACATAGTTAATCCATTTAATCTTTCTTGAGACATGGTCGATCGAAGGTAAGATTTGATCAGCTTTAGCTTTGAAAAGCTTCTTTCTGCAGATGCAACGGTAATTGGTATAGTCAGCAGAATTTTAAATATAACCCATGCATTTGGAAAGCAATTATCCCGTGACTTCAAAATGATTTAGCACGTCGATTGCTTTCTTTGCATTATCTGGTAAAAGATCTCTCATGATTCTTAACTCCGAAAATAAATCTGTCCCATCAATATCATAAACACTATCATGTTTCAAAATTTTTTCAAGATTGTTACAAGAAGCCTTTAAAGTATCTAGATTTGCAGACTTTAACTTCTCCAAATCAAACAAGAACCCAAAAAATACCTTCACTGCGTCTACATAGAGAGAGTCTGAGAGAGAGAGAGAAAATCTATCACAAAAACGCCTTATAGCTTTTCAGTTCTAAACTACAAGATGCATTAGAGAAAAAAAATTAAAGAGTGCTAAGTGGTTGCCCTAGTATTGACTAAAAAAATCTCCACCGTTAGAATCTGGGTTCCATCCGCAGCCCACAATCTTGATCATAGCAATACAGACTAAGGGTTGGTTTTCCATATGTGGCACTATAAATTCTGTCCATGATTCGAGTTCACCAAAAAATTAGTCAACGAGTGTCAAAATCTTGATCCTATTCGATTTTGATATTTGTTTTCCAATTTAAATATATAGATCACAATAGATCATGACCAATCATGGACCCATCTTATTCGACTTGGGGGCCCCCATTTTGGGCCAAATTTGGGGGCCCCAGCCAGCTGCCTGTGTGGGATGTCCCCAAGGCCACTCCTGGTCAGCATGACTATTATAATCATCATCATTATTGTCATAACCATTGTCAATATGCTCGTCCGAAACTACGTCATCGTAGTCATCAAGATTAGCATTTGTTTCCGCCTCCACATCAATGGTTGGGTAGAAGAAATGGTAGAATGGGTTCATACAAAGGAATATTAGGGGGTCAGTTTATGTTATAATTAGAAAGAGAAGCTAAGCCCAGGTTTGTATCCACCCATGACTAATCCAAACTCCCTTACAGATTTTTATTAACATTGTAGGTGCAGAAAATAATGACCCACAATAACTGGGGAGCCTTAGAGGACTTATCCTACGATGGTGATGACTGGGTACCGTCCGAAAGCCTGAAAGAGAAGAACAAATGGTCAGAGAACCCTGGCCTGGGCGGCGCAAGGCTCTCCGATGCCAAAGTCAGCGAAGGAACTGGAACAATGGAAGGAGAGGAAGAAGAGAGCCAGAGTAACAGCTCTGTGGGTTGTATTGTGTGTACCTTGCATGTGAAATGCAGTTCTATTTATAGACGATTAGGAAGATATCTTGGATGATATCCTGGCATGGGACTCATGATTCGACTGGTAAGTCATGATCAGCCCACGTTGCAATTAATGCGGTCCAATCCAGCCCACTCTGCATTTAATGCCAGTCGGATCAGCCCACATTGCATTAAATGCGCGTCACGTTGGGCCAGATCGTGTTGGGCGCCTTTGACGGTTGGGGTACCATCGGATCCGCCCTCGGGCCTCGCCCTGATGTGGCTTCAGCCGCTGGATGCCGCCTTATCAGGGATCTGGCGAAGATTGTGAACGGCTGGATGTCGCATCTGTCTCACTGGCTCGCGCCCCTATTCCTCCACGTGCCTGATGACGTGGGGGATGAGGGGTGCGAGTGGAGGCTCTTTCGTGCTTCGGCTTTCGTCCCGGCTCCTTCAGCCGAGGTGGAGCTCTCAGCCGAGATGGGACACGGGGTAGCCGAGCTCGGCGCTAGCGGCCCGGAGATGCTTGACTTCGGCCGAGGCCTCTGCCCTGCTAGCCGAGGTGAGTTTGGTGCCACGTGGATGGCACGCGGATGGCACGTGAGAGTGCTTAGTCCCATCTGATGGTTGTGATTAGCTTGATCCTGTGTTCCGGAAATCTCCCCATACAAATTGCCCCCTAGCTTTTGACCTCTTAAGCGTCCTAGCCTTTAGTGGTCGGCAGCTAGAAAACTCGTCTGGGGATGCGGCGATCATTGGTTGGTGTCGTTTCAACTTTTTTGAAGCAGTAAATGCTCTGCCCTATCTGTCCTGGGAGGCGAATCGACAGCTACACGTGTAGCCTCTTCACTGGTTGCGCTGTCTCATTGATGGAACGGGCGCGGATCGCGAAATCCGTCCTTTCGAATTTCGAAAGCAGCGCGTGCCGAGGGTCCCCTTTCCATAAAAAAAGGGTGTCTTCTTCCTTTCTTGTTTCTGATTTCCTTTCGCCTTCGCCTTCGTCTTTGATTTCATCTCTGTTGCTCGAGAGCTTGCCTAGCGAGGACGACATAGGACGTGCTCGGACCTGTTTCTTGAGTTGCCCCTTTGTCACTGTAAGTTTGCTTCGTGCCTCTGTCTAGCTTTTTCTTGGGGTTTCGATACTTTTTAGGGTTTAGCTTTGCTATCACCCCTTTTTTAGACATGGGCACCCCTAGGTTCGATTTAGATACTGAGGAGGGCATAGCCAGATTTAGGAACCGCTTACAGTATTCCGGTGGGAGTCCTTCTCAAAACCGGCGGACTCCGTCGACTATGCCACGATGCGCTGTCCTGCGGCTGGATGCCGTTCCCTCTGATCTCCGTGATCGAGGGCGGGGTCAGATTTTCCACTGCACCCCTTGCTTAGGGCTTGCCTCATTAGTTGGTCCCTTACCCCGTGCCAGCTGGTGCCCAATGGTTTCAAGGTCATCATGGGCACGGCGAAGCTGAATGAGATTCTGGGGACCGACCTAGGTGTCCACGATATCGAGGACACCTACGATATCTGCAAGGCTGGGGAAGGGAAATATTATCTCCGGGTGAAGCCGCAGCGAAGAGGCTTCGTCCTGGCCTTGGAGGACTCGAGTAAGAATGCTGAAGAAGCTTTCTTCTGTGTGTCGGGGGATTGGGAGTTCGGCGCTGGCGAGAGCAGGAGGCTGATGGTCCCACGTCGCCCCGGGACTATCCCAAGTAAACACCGCTCCTTTTCTCTTACCTGCTTCGCTTGATCTCGATGATGCCGAGCTGACACCCTTATTGTCTGTTGTGCAGAGGCAGGCGCGAGGCGACGCCGAGCTGCGAGTGAAGGTTGGAGGAGGAACGCCAACGACATCAACAAGGTTGAAAAATACAAGGGGCACGAGACCAGGTCGGCGTGGAAGCTGCTTGGTTACACGCCGAGGTATCGCGGTCACTATAGGAGAACCGGAGTAGACAAGGTGGACGAGGCGCACCCTGATCGTCCTACCGTCTCCGTTGCAGTGCCTGCCGGGATCCCTGTGACCGATCCCGCTGCGAGCCGAGTTGCGTCTGGTGCCGAGGCGTCCACTTCTAGTTCGGAGCCACCGAACCTGACGCAGATAGTGGACGCTTATTCTTCCGATCGAGAAGAAGGCATGGAGGGGAGCTCAAGGGAGCCAGTTGTTAAGGACCCGGCGGCCAAGTTCAGGCTGAGGTCATCGTCTTCTGGGGCGCCATCATCTGCCAGTACCCGCTCATCTTCGGGCTCGGGGGGTGCTGGCGCTTCTTCTGCTCCTGCCCCCGCTCCGAGCGGGGGAGTTCGGCGACGCTCGCCGGATCGCTCGAAGGAGGGTTCCCCGCCCAGGAAGAAGTCCAAGGCGGGGGACAAGGACTTGGGGGCTGAACAACCTCCGAAGGGCAAGACCCCTGCGTGGGCCCCTGGAGTCAAGGCCCCAGCTGAAAAGAGTGCACCAGCTGAGAAGAGCGTGCCGGCCAGCAAGTCGACCGGCGGGATGACCTGCGAGCTTACCATCTCGGCGGGGCAAGGGTCTGGATCGTCCTCCGGACCCCGAACTGCCCCTGCGCCATGGAGGCCGAGGATGGAAACGCAACCCGGTAAGCCTCTGAACGTCGAGGATCGGCTGCTGGGGAACGCCGACGTCATCGGAGCTCTCGCCAAGGTCTGCGCTCTGCCGCGGGACATGGAGACGCACGAGAGGTTCGACAACGAGAGCCTGATGGTCTCAGCGATTCAGGCTAACCTTTTGGTAATTATTTTCAGCGTTTTCTTACAAGTAATTTAGCTCGACTGCCCCAGCTTGACCCTTCTTTCTCCATTTGCAGAACGTGCAGAGGCTCCTGACCGTGGTGGGAAGGAGTGACAGGAACGCTGCGAGGGTCACTCAGCTGGAGTCCGAGAGGGACAAGCTGAAGAAGGAGCTGGAAGAGCAGCAGAAGGGAATGGAGGGGCTGAAGAAGGCCAGCGCTGAAGAGTCTGCTCGGCTGGCGTCGGCTCTGACTGATGTCGCCGAGCTCACGTCGAGAGCTAATCATTTGAAGGGCGAGGTCTGGGCGAGGAACAAGAGGACCGCCGAGCTGGAGTCGGAGCTGGCCAGATCGAAGGCTGAATCGGCGGCCGAGGGGACGAAGTGTGCGCGGGGAGGTGCTGGTCGGACGCGCTGAAAGGGAGAAGCTGAAAATGGCGAACGCCGAGCTGGAAAGGAGAAGGCCTCCCTTCTGTCCGAGGCCCAATCCGCTTTCCAAAAGGGGGTGGACCCACGCCACGGAGCTGTATGAGAAGCAGGTGGAGGAGATCACCTCCATTCTGTTCGAAGAAGGATGCCTGGCCGCACTGAGACGTGCGGGGGTTCCCGAAGACCACCCTGTCTATCGGGACCTGCCGAAGTACTCAGACCCGGCTCCTGAGCCGAGCTCCGCTCCTGTGGCTGGAAGTACCCCTGACGAAGCTCCTGCAGTCGTTCCTGCTCCAGAGGATGCTCCAGCTGCCCCGGCCCTGAGCGATGCCCCGGTCGCCAGCGACGCTTCGGCCGTGCCCCAAGGTGAGGCCTCCTCTGCCCCTGCTTCGGCTGAGGTACCGGTTGAAGCCCCTTTTGCCAGCGACGCTCCAAGCAAGGTCACGGTTTCGGCCGAAGCCACTGGTTCAGCAGATACGGTGATCGACCTGGTGGAGTCGCCGAAACCACAGTAGCCTTGCTCCTTTTACTTCCCGTGGCCTTTCATCTGTAATATTTTTGCTTTCAGCCTTGTAATATTTCCTGCTATCAATGAAAAACGGGCTTCTTTACTTGAGTATTTTCTCTCTTTTGTTTCTGGACGTGCTATTGAATGGTATTGAATGCCTTTACTATGACGCATGACCCTCGAGGTAGGGAGAGTCAAACGGTCTACATAGTTGTCTGTGCCGATTCTCCGTATTCTGAGACCATAAATAGCAATAAGCGCGGTGATATGGCCGATGAGTGAAACGGGCGGACGTCTCCACGTGGCGCCATAGGAATCGCTGGTCAACAGACAGGAAGGCGTGCGTCCCATGTAACGCGTGGGAGACTTCGCCCCTTAACTTCCTTCGGAGATTGAGCCCTTCTTCTTCCTATAAGTAGGGGCAGTAGGCTCGCCATGGGAGAAGAAAAGAATAGAACTTAGGACAGTTTAAATCACATAGACGTAGGAGCCATGCCCAGTGGGTGTTCAGAAGCAGTTGATCCGGGGGGAACCCCTGCGCCTGTGGACGACTTTCTCCAAGGGGGGAAGCCCGTCGTGGTCTGCGCGCCCTTTGAAGGAACTCCCCGTGGACCACGTGCTCTCTGAACGCGGGTTCATGGCCAATCGTCCCTGGTCAGGTTGCAGGGAAATCCTCTGCAACTGTGGGATGGTCGGGCCCTCAGCGTCTGGCACGGTCTTGCGCGACCGCCCGACGCGGGGTGGGATTATGGCCCCACTGGACCTGGGGGCTCTTCTTCAAATTTTGGTCTCACTGACCGGAGGGTGTTGAAGAGCTCAGCGAGGTCCAGGGCCTCCGAACTGGAGGGGATCCTGAATGCTTTGTCTGACCACCATAGCGGTTTTTAGAGCTCACTGGAATTCAGGATCCCTCAGAAACCTCCAGGCAACGAACCGGCGTCTTCGAGCCTGCAGCCTGAAGAGTCGGTGAAGATCAGAGTCTCCCAGTCTTGCTTTATTTTCTGTTTTTAGAGGACTGCGATCCTCCTTTCTGTATTTTGTTTTCTGTTTTCTATTCTGTAACTCTTGTAATGAAGCAGTTTACAATGAATAAAAAGGGAGAATTTTGCGATCACTTGAATTGTGTGCAGTGCTTTTTGTCTTCTCTTTTACTTTCCTTGCACTGTCTTGGAATATTTGTGTTTTTGTGCTTGCACAGTTCTTTCTTTCTTAAAAACTGTCTTTGGCCGAAACGGCTGGCTTTGGCCGAGACGAACTGCTTGTGCGCCGAGGTGGATCCAGAATACCGCTAGTCTCGGCTATGTGAGCATGAGTTCGGCAACGGTCTTTGAGGGGTGTATAAACCCTGACTTTAGGAATTCGGCCGAGTGTTCGAACTCGAGGCCTCCTTCCAGGGCTACGAACCCTTGGAATGGGATAAAACCCTGACTTTAGGAATTCGGCCGAGTGTTCGAACTCGAGGCCTCCTTCCAGGGCTACGAACCCTGGAGTGGGATAAAACCCTGACTTTAGGAATTCGGCGAGTGTTCGATCTCGAGGCCCTCCTTCCAGGGCTACGACCCTTGGAATGGGATAAAACCCTGACTTTTAAGGAATTCGGGACCGAGTGTTCGAACTCGAGGCTCCTTCCAGGGCTACGAACCCTTGGAATGGGATAAACCCCTGACTTTAGGAATTCGGCCGAGTGTTCGAACTCGAGGCCCTCCTTCCAGGGCTACGAAACCCTTGAGTGGGATAAAACCCTGACTTTATGAATTCGGCCGAGTGTTCGAACTCGAGGCCTCCTTCCAGGGCTACGAACCCTTAGAATGGGATAAAACCCTGACTTTAGGAATTCAGCTGAGTGTTCGAACTCGAGGCCTCCTTCCAGGGCTACGAACCCTTGGAATGGGATAAAACCCTGACTTTAGGAATTCGGCCGAGTGTTCGAACTCGAGGCCTCCTTCCAGGGCTACGAACCCTTGGAATGGGATAAAACCCTGACTTTAGGAATTCGGCCGAGTGTTCGAACTCGAGGCCTCCTTCCAGGGCTACGAACCCTTGGAATGGGATAAAACCCTGACTTTAGGAATTCGGCCGAGTGTTCGAACTCGAGGCCTCCTTCCAGGGCTACGAACCCTTGGAGTGGGATAAAACCCTGACTTTAGGAATTCGGCCGAGTGTTCGAACTCGAGGCCTCCTTCCAGGGCTACGAACCCTTGGAATTGCCGGAGTCAGTCAAAGAGAGACGACAGATTGACGACAGGGCGAAAAGCTACTTTCATTGATTCGGGATTCATTACATCTTTAGAAATAGAATTTCTTTAGGTGGGATGCATTCCACGGTCTCGGCAGTGGCTTGCCTTCTAAGTCTTCGAGCTTGTAGGCTGATTTCCCTGCCAGTGAGACCACCCTAAATGGGCCATGCCAGTTCGGAGCCAGCTTCCCTTCGTTTGGTTCTTTGTCAGCTGGCAGGGTCTTCTTTAGAACCAGCTCTCCCACGGAGAATCTTTTTTCTCTGACATTTTGATTGTATGCTCTGGCTAACCGCTGCTGATAGTCGGTCAGTCATAGGGTTGCTGCTTCCCGTCGCTCGTCTGCCAGCTCCAGCTCCATTGCCAGGTTCGTGTCATTTCGGCCTTGGTCGACCAGCTCTGTCCTTAGGGTGGGAAGGCCGATTTCTAAAGGAATGACCACCTCCATCCCGTAGGCCAGAGAGAAAGGTGTTGCCGAGGTGGACCTCCTTGGAGTTGTTCTGTATGCCCATAGCACGCTCGGAAGCTCCTCTGTCCATCTTCCCTTTGCCTTGTCCAGTCGCTTCTTCAGGCCGTCCAGGATCACTTTGTTAGAGATTTCTG